>CM071927.1:48226693-48446307 GCA_016081115.2 Rehmannia glutinosa
ACTTTCATTGAAATTTTTATTAGATAAAATATGTTTTGAAACATGTTTGAAACAACCGTGAAACAAGCGTACTTCCGGGAAAATTGGCGGGAGCGTAAAAATGTCCCCGGTGGGAGCGACCCAAATGTCGAGAAGAAATCTTAAGACATAAATGTTTCCTTTTTTCTTGAACTAGCAATCACAGTGCGATGCTGCAAATAGTTTATATATATATATATATATATATATTGAGTAAATATGGAAAGTAGAGGAGAAAAAAAAGCACTCACATATATGATCCAAATTGGGTCAATGTCACAAGCTTCTACTGCCCCAGGCCTGAGATTGTTAAAGGTAACTTGTTACAAATTATATATTAAGTTAATATTTTAGTTAATTTAATTAATTAAATTCAATATATTATTTAATTATAAATCAAATAAGCTATGAATTAAATAATAAATATTGAATAATAATGGAACATTTGCTAAACAAATTGAATGAACATAAATACGAGAAATATAAAAATTATTATAAGTTTTGTAAAACCTTTAGATACAACATTGGTCGTTGAACATGTCACGAAATCCAATATCACTATCACCACAACATATCAAGATCTTTAGAAGAGAATTGTGTAACTTTAGAAACAACTGATATACACTATCGACTTTGACAAAAGACTTCCAATCATTTTGTCAGAGTCGTCATGTGAAAAAGATTTATTGATATATTATTTGTATTTAACAGTGATTTCAATTAGTTACAGTTACAAAATGATGATCATGATTTTTAGGATCTTTCTGGCAAAAAATTTATTTAAAAGCTAATAATGATCAACGAATTGGATTAAATAGAAATTTTTTAATAATTTCCTAACAACAACAATACATTTTCATTGTCTTAAATATACCAATTGTGTGCAAACTTATAAGTTGCCCCTATGGATGGAAGTAGACTTTCAATTAAAAGTGATAATTTAGTCCATATATGCATCTTAAAAGCCCGGAGGGAGGCTTGACTTGTTTTATCTATCAATCCTATTTTCTTGCGTTAAGTCATGAGAAAATGTTATAGCTTTGCCCATATTTTGTGAGTGTTTACTTTTATCGAATTTCTACATATAATAATTGTTGTCTTAGGGGCTGTTTAAAGCGGCAAGTTGATTTTTACAGTATACATCATAAAGTATTTGAGATTTCGGCCTTCATAATGGCAAGACAATCTCTTCGCACCAAGACACACACCACAAAACTATATCTAAATGTTGGATCTACAATATCCCAATTATCTTTAAAAAAATATGTCACATTATAATAAAATAAATCTTAAAAATACAAAATAATAGAAAAAAATAAAAAAAAATCATATTAATTGGATAGCAATGAAATTGTTTGAACAAACAAAATTTTATGTAACTGTTTTTTCTTGTTGTGTACAGTACTGAAGAAAGAATTAGGACAATCTTGGCAAGTGACTGTTTCTGAAATACATAATGATGTGTCTCCTACAAAAATAAAAGTAAAAATTAATTTGAGATATCATTATAATTACGCAATTAAAATAGTGGACAAAAATTAATATAACAGTACATAATTAATATACCATTTCTTGAAAATCCGATTTTGAATATCATAAGGCCCAAGATCAACCATTTAGTTATTTGTTATTATGTGATTATGTAATATTTATTTTTCTTAATGCAATTATATAATATTTTTGTTGCTAAATATATATAAGTATTGAAAATAATATTTTTCTTTTACTTGATTTTTCGGATAAATGCACTTTGGTCCCGTAAAAATAGCTTAACGGTCACTAAGTTTTCCATTATTTTGGGACCAAACGGCAACTTTTGATTCATATAGGACAAAGTTTGTTAAAATAAATCATTTGGGACCAAAAATAAATTATAGAACAAAAAGTATTTGACTCCTTTTCTTTATCTAATTATGTGACCAAAAGTAAAATTTTCTCATTTTTAGATTTATGAATAGTTAATATTTTTTTTGACGACTGTCATAAAGCTCTATGTTACGACCATAGATAAAAGATTGTGGGATGGCAATGAAAGATTTACCAAAGGAGGTCAGCAATATTAAAAATGGTAAACATATAATTATATTAGCGAATCTTGGTTACGGACTGCAAAAAAATAATTTAAGCTCGAATGAAAGTAATTGCATCAAATAGGGTGGAAAATAGATAAGAGAAGTAAAATGAGTATCTACATGTTAAACCTAATGGAAGTTTAAAAATCTATTTCTAAATGATTTATATAAGCATGTTATATCTAATCTACAGATAAGTATTTTTTAAAAATAATTTTTTAGATTTATTTTTTAGTTTTGTTAATGATTAGAAATATATCTTATGATTTTTGTCAACAGATAAAAAAGCACATGGAAACATAAGATAATATATATGATTATAAATTTCTACTTACCTTTAGATGAACAGTTGTTCATCTTACACCTATTGGAGATAGCGTAGACTTGGTAATCTTCATATGTTCTCTGCTAGTTTATGACTTGTTCAGCTTGTGCCACTGATGATGAGTTGTTATATACAATGTTGTTTTAATTCTTGAACTTGGTAGCTTAAATTATAAGTATAATATGCAGGAACAAAATTAGAATGTCAAAAAAATTTGGAATAACTATTGGAGAACAAAGATAGAAGTACAAAAGTGTATTTTTTTACCGTGTGTTCTAGGAGAACAATGTTCATCGTTTGTGTCTGTCGGTCTCCATTTTCTTTAAACCGGGAGTATATATTGCAGCCTATTTACATATTATATCTTCATAATGGTAGAAATAAAAAAATTACTCTAATGGATTAAAATAGAAAGTGAACAAAAAATAACAAAAAGATTACTCACCAGTTAGGATGGACTCATCAATGATATCTGCTTTCAAGAAAAAAGTACTCGGTTGCTTGGAAGTCATGAGTCATTCATGAAATTTTCAGTTTGTTGATATTTTATTGTTGCATGAAGCTTGGATCCGTGTTCAAAACATAATGAATGGGTCTAAGAATTTAAAAGATTGTTTTCTATAGAAAAAAATATAGATTAAAAGAAAATACCTGAATGGTTGAGTTGTCTCCAATTTGTTGGATTAACCTCTTGCTAAACTGAGCAGGGTGTCCAATCTCCAGATTTCATTTTTTATACTCAGATGTTGGCGAGAGTAAGTTCTGTTGGTCCTATTTGTTTTGGTTAGTATATTGTACTCATAAATCATAATTGATGATCTTATATTTCAATACACTATATTGATTTGAATCAGTATTAGTATATCTGATGTTAATTACATTTGTTTTTTTTTTTCCTTTTCATTTCATTTAACCATTGTAATTGAATGTATGGAACATTAAAATTTTGTATTTTAGTTACATACATAAAATAATGGTTTTTATTTTTTGTATTATTTGTTTCTGGACAAATCAAAGAGTTATTTAACTGCCCGATAATACCGAGTTTAATAACACACAACTCTGATTTTCGATGCAGGCAATTTATGAAGAATGCATGATGAATTGTAAAGAGGAATTGAAACAAATTAAATTGGATATTTAAACCTGAATGGTATTTACAATGCAAGACATTAAATGACGATCATTAACTAATTCCAATAAAAAGGGCACCAAGAGTTGTGTTTTAAATTCCCATTATTTTCTCAAAAACAAATCCCATTAATTTGTAATTAATACGGTGGTGTTGTATATGTATTAAATAATTAAAAATAAAAAAATCAGAACATATCCCAAAATAAAAAATGCATTTTTGGGGGAAATTTCCAGATATAGGACTATTATGTTTTTATATATTATATAGATGATGGTATTTTTGTCCTTATCCCAAAAAAAAAAAAAAAGAACAAAAATGATGCGTATGAGCGAGCACATACAATGGCCACGCAGCACACATATTCCACGTATGAAATGTCAAAAAAATATTTTCATAACTTTTACAAACAATATACAACACATTCAAATCCTAACTATCCAATTTACGCCTGAAATCAGAATAGGAACCCTCTTATAGTTAGCACATGACCCCCATAACCACTGCCATTTGACATGCAAACGGCCAGGCATCATATTTGGTCAGTTTACGTGAAGGACGAATGAAGCAATGAAGCCATTTGACATGCAAACGGACAGGCATCATATTTCAGTTGATACAATGAAGCAGTAAATAGAGACCTTTGCAGCAATTCCCAAGCTTTGATGACTTCAAATATAACATCTATTGTCTTCGGCTGGTAAAACTTAATCAAAAGTTCCTCTTTCTAGAAATAGCTGAACTTTATGCATTAAGCACCCTGGAACTGAAAAATCATCGTCAAGGTTTCTACAGTGCTAACACTTGCCGTTTCCCATTGGTTCGAGAGTTCAAGAGTAACTTTATGGCTGAGTCAGGGATAAGAAAATCACTCTATGAGAAACAGGTATAACAACTTTGCAGGAATAGAAAGTTGAATCTTAATCCGTAGTCAACAGGGAGGCCTCTTGAAACCCGACATATTTTACTAAACCATCTCCACCGCATGTAAGGAAACCATGAGAAACAACCTGAATGTCTGTAACTGCAGCCTGCAAAACCAGGAAAACAATTAGTTAAGTCGCTGGAAACACTGAATGTTCTCAAAGTTCCAATAGAGTGATAATGTCATTTTAGCCTTTTCTTTTAATTCAAAAATTAAACTTCAGAATTACCCAACAACTCCACCAAAACCACGAGAGCTAGGTTGCAGAAAGGTGTGCCTTTCATGCAATCTTGGCCAGTGATATACTAACTTGGCCCTCTTTGCATCCCAAAGTTTCACATCTCCATCCTTGCTCCCGTCAAGAAAAAACTGGTATTTGGAATTGTAGATATTTTGGTGACACTCCTTCATGACAAAAAAAAAAAGTGTAAGTTTGAAGTTCTGATCATGTTTGAACAATATTCAAGTATTATATTAGTCAAAAGTACCTGAGTGGGCCTTTGGTATGTACCAAAGCATTCCATTTCTATTTTGGTCCCGGTTTTGCTCCACATATCAACAGAAGAAGAAGCATTTAAGTTATGTTCCCCAGAGTCCAAGTGCTTGTGTTTCTTTGTCCTTCCTGTAGCTATGTAGCGGAAGTCATGAAGTCAACATCACCACCTTTTCCTCCAGTTAAAATAAGAGGAGAAATTGAACCGCTTCAATGTCATTGTCGAAAACAGAAAGGAGCGGGCACCACCTAGAACAAGATAAGACCATTACTAATTTTGATTAAAGAACATATATATCCATAGAAAATGAAGAGTTATCTATCTCAACTATATATATGAACATATAACTCATTCAAAACATGTACTCTTATCAAACCTGATGTTCTCAATGTAAAGCATTCCAAAAGAAAGCAAATTGTTTGATTGGTACAGATTTCTCAATGAGTCAACCTCATGTTCGATTCTCATTTTGTTTTTAATCACATATTCACATGTAGTTTAGTTTTCTCCACCATGTGAATTTCAAATTCCATTTTCACTTGCCTCGCACTGAAGCAAATGAGCTGAGATCACTGGCACTGACATCATTTTTGCATGTTATGATAAGGAATAAGGTGGATGCTTTATTGGGAATTTCAGGTATTCTTAGCACAACTCAGATGAATATGCCTCAAAACTTAAGAAATCTTGGAAATAGTTCACCCAGAAATTTGAAGGAAGCAAACCTTCATGACACATTATCGAAGCTTGAGACGTGGCTGGAGGCGCAAGTGTATCCCATATGACTACATTAACTCCATTGGAGCTGTACCCAGCAGCCGCAACAATAGATCCGCTCGCCGTAACATAAGTGACATCCCTATAAGGACACACCATAATCAGAGAGTAACTAGAGTACAAGGAATCCAGACTCACAAACCATAATATAAAGGATAAATAACAAATATTATTCTAGACATTTAACCTAATCAGAAAAACAGCCACTTGCCTTTCAAACTTATAAATAATCCTTGAGGTTTGTCTTTATTTTACAAATACGCCCCTCAAGTGCAATTTGTAATATAGAAACAAATACCCAGGTGCAAATTATAATTTTGAAAACCAATTTGGATTGTTCTTAATTAGGCTAAACGGGTAATTTGCAATTCACTCCAATACAAACGCCAGTAATAATTGGCTCTGAGTAACAAAGTATAAAACAAATCCTCAACTGACTAGACACCAGTGCGGAGGAATTTGTTTTTTATGAAACTGACTATTTTCCACCCGCACATAAAAACTAAACGCATCCAGTTACCAGCTAAGAATGTCAATCATCAGTTCGTCCTCAATACATGTTCTACCATTTCTAAAATCCAACAAGGATTGAAAGAGGAAGGTATTTGTAGGACTTCAAGAGCTTGCAGTTAAAACTGGCAAAAGTGTTAAACCTAATATTCTTATTTATATATTTCACCTCTGGTAGAAAATTGGAGAAAATTCTAGAATTGATAGAAGATATATGGAGTTGAAGTAAAATAATTTTCTAATTCTGAGTACATATATAGCACAAGCTACATAGTGGTAATGTACGAAACATGTTTCTACATTTGAACAAATTAAGGATTTGCTTTCTTCATCCACAGTCCCACACAGTTGATAGAATATTATAAACTGATTATGCTCCTACCAAAATAAAAGGAACACTAATAATAACGATGATGATGATGATGATGATGATGATGATGATAAGTTAAAAAGCAGATTTCATCTGCAGCTTAATTTTCAATGATTACTTACGCGGTATGATTATTAAAGCAGACAGAAGATTCTGTAGGATGAATATTACTCCTTCCTCCAACTTCAAGCTGCCAAGTGCATACAGTTCCATCTAATGCAGCAGTCACAAATCGGTGTCCACAGTGGTCAAATCGCACTGCAGACACAGAGGCAAGAGCATAAGGCGGAGGGACATTTGCAGCTGGAAGTACTCCATATGTAGCAGTAGCTGTGTCCTTGCCAAACTGTCAGTTACCATATTTTGTGTTAAAGTTCTGTGGACAAATAATAACAGCATCTCCAGGAAGCAATTAGATGGAAATTCGAACTATTATGCAAATGAAGTGCACTGGCGGAGGCAGGGGGCCAACCTGGGCCCTGCCCCCCCCCCCCCTAATTTTTTTTTTTCCTATGTAATTTTTAAGGAAAAAAAAGTTTGGTTAATATTTACAAGGATTTTCTTTTGTTTTTTTATCTGGATCACCCCGATTTAGTGTATCGGCCTACCCGAAAAAATTCCTGGCTACGCCATTGCATGTGTGTACGCAAACATATACCTATCTCTACTATCAAGTGCATTTCATTTAGTGCCTTTGCCTTAACTGTAGTCAGTAAAAGAAATAGAATATTATGCAACGAGGAAAATAACACATCCAGCTGAAGCATTCTCTTCTCGACAGTATGAAGTTGCAATGTGCGCTGCTAATCAAAGTCCACCAACCATTTAGTACAGCATAAATATATTTAAGAAATGTGCAACCATTGATTTGTTCAAAGTTCAGTAAGGTATAACAGAAAACATGTAAGAGGACGAGTAAGTGAATTCTGCAAATACAGTTCACTTTTAAACTACAAATGGACGAAGATAGCGAAAAATAACTGATTTAAGAAGGCGGCGAATTAAATTTATGAAAATCACTGTATTACCCTACAGCAGATTAAGATGTCAACTGGAGTGTAATTATACGTGTGCAATTTGTCCTATCTCGATGAGTAGTGAACAGCTTCATAAAGAATAACAATGCTCTTGCTTAAGCAAAGCAAAAGCCAAACAAATTGCATAACTACAAGAATATAACAAAAGTTAAAAGGGTAAAAAAGAAAAAAAAAGTTGCTTGTGGAAGCACATGATTATGATGAATTCGAGTAAGAGAAATATACCTCCCACAAGTATATGTGAGTGTTGCTTGAACCAACCAAGAAGAAAGGCCTAGATGGATGAGATGTGAATGCCCTTGTCCTGACATTTTCCAATGTTGCAGGTGGATCAAGAAACTCATCGAAACTTTCTTGGACCCCCAACCAAGGCTGGATGATCCCACCCAGCATAACCAGGAACACCCAAGGGTCCACCACTTAAATCCCTGCCTGGTCTCGCCAAGCACCTGCACCTATTGTAGCTCCACCCAACCCAAGGTGTGCACCCTTCTTACTCCCCAGGCCCACACCAGGAGAAACATATGTAGGAACTGGGATAGAATCAGAACCTGCCCACCCATTACTGGGCCAGTCAGCTTCTCCCCATATATATTCAGATTTATCACTATGGAGAACAACTCCATCTTCCCAGTTGAAAAATATTATACCCTGAATTGAAAAAAAGTAGCATATAACAATCAAGGGATTATATCTTCAATTCCACAGTGCAAGCAAAGATAAAATATAATCGAAATGACCTCTTAAATGCAACCAAAAGACACAAGCACCCGTGAAAGCAGAAAATACCTCGTTAAAAGTTCAACAGCGACACCTTATATTACAAATCGAGATAAAATAAGAGTTTAGATGCTAAACAGTAACACCAATTAATGTGAACTAAACAAAGCCTACGGTACACTTAACCTAGAAAATTTTAAGAGCTTCAAGGTTAAAGAGAAATAACTTGCCAGAAGCTTCACAAATTGCAAAGGATCCATAGTGACCCTACTAACAGGACACAGCCACAAGCTGCTATACCTTCCCACTCAACCTGATACTTTCACCAGCACCATTGACCAGTCTAGGCTAGTTTGCTCTATCACAGCTAATAAACTAAATAATAACATGTACATTGGGTTTTCCAAATATACAAAAAGTTATAAATAACAACAAATAGCTAAGTTCTCAAAATGAAGCAAGGTAACAGACAGCCTAATATAGCATAGGACTTTCATGACAGTCATGCTAATAGACCACAGATGCAACACATAACCAGAAGGGGCAGATTCTGACCTTCCTATTGCTAGCAAGTGCAGCTTCGCATTGATCAATAGAGTTTATGCACAAAGCCTGCTCCAAAATTATTATAGATGAGAAAAACCCAAATGTTATAATGCAATTGTAAGATTTAATTATAGCGACAATACAATAGAAGAGGTACCTCCAGAAGTTCTCCATTTCTCTTATATATTTCTTTAGGATTTTGAAAAGGCACAAATTTCTTTGAGTCAACTAAATCTTTGTCACCAGAACTTTTGAAAGGATGATCATCTGGGGCTAGACAAGCTAAAGGTGATCCACTTGCATTACTAGGACTACCAAGTCTATCTTCTTTATCCCAGGTTTCCTCAGATTCAAACTCTCTTGTGATGCTTACATATGCAGCACCCCATCCACTAGAAGACTTCTGCTTAAAATAAAGTAGCCAATTACGATATTCTTGCAAAAAGCTCCACAAATTATTTTGAATCAGTACAGATATGCCATAACTGTTCAAAATCTAACAACTTGCTGTCATTGTCCAACAAATTTATATTTTCAATCATGTGATAATTATCTTCAGCTCCTTGTTGAGACAGACCATTTTCCAAGTCAAAAAGGCTGGTCCTGTTTAATACATTTACTTCTTTTGAAGCAGGTATGTTGCAAACTGCTTTGAACAATAAAAGGAAATCTCTGCACATGTGAGCTTTAGAAACTCAACCAAAGTGTTTGAAACCAATCCGACTTCTACCTGTAAATTATTGTCCTTGATATCTAATACAGGCAGAGATGAAGAAGAGCAACTTTCATCAAGTACTTCAGACAATATACTGAGTTGATGTTCCAAAAATTTAGAAATATGCACCCACAAAGAAGCGCTCATGCCAGATCTTGTCATCTGGAACTGCTCCACTCTGTTCCTCCTTCTGTCCATTGATTTCAACATGTCTTACTAACTCAACAGACAGAGAATCATGAGCAAGCATCTCCATAATCTCAGCAGTAAGTTTATTCAGATCCTCCATCTTGATCTCATAGGCCCCACTTCCTCTCATTAATGTGAACAAAATAGGTCTAACAGTTATAAGAAGAGCTTTGAAATTCCTTTGAAGCCAAGCTGAAGCAAAAGTACATGGTATTCATACAAACCAAGAATAGTAAAAAGTAACTTTAAAGATTCTTTGGAGTAGGATCTGAGAAACAACTGCAACATGGCTCTTAGACACCAAAATGTCCGTGCAATCCCCTGATTGGAAAAACCCCAAGCAGTAAGCCAGCAAAACCTGCCTTCACCAGCAAGGCTATTTCTGGTAAAATATTTTGAGCGAGAGAAGTTTTCACAAGAGGCAACAACATATTTCACATACAAGGATGAGATTTCTTCAGTGGCTTTCAAGAGGAGATTGGACGGACAAAAATACAAACTATCACGTCCATTGCTGTTTTCTTGAGATAGAAATTTCGGAATATAATCTTGCAATATATACTGTCCAATAAACTCTAGACCATTTTGATGCAAAGATAATACAATCTGTGCACAACCAGAAATAAAGAAAAAGAGAGGAAAGATTAGATAAATCCACACACAGTAAAGTGAGAATGCACCAAACTACTATCATCAACAATAATTACCATGCTAATCAAATGGAGAGGAACCAACGAGAATTTCTGCTGGAAATATGCAATAGCTGCAGTCAAATTGTCTTGAAATTCCTTCAGTAATTTCTCAAATTCCTCACTGTCAACCTCATGGTTTATAAACTCTCCAGAACATGGCCTATCGTTGTCTACACAACTTGGATGTTGTCTTAACAAGTTTGATATGTAAGGCATGGCCAATAATAGCTTACTATGCAATACAATATGGCGAGACATCTCATCTGATATCCAGTTTGAGGAACTGTTATTTACAGATGGCTTCACCATTTCAACAGGATGATTGCACGTTGGGCTATGCATCACACTCCCATTTGTAGGGCCACCAAAGAGGCTAACAGATGACGGAAGGCACTCCAGTGCTTTAGCTTGTTGGGAAACAAAGAAAAATAATCATTATGAATTATGATTCTTAGTGTACAACTACATCCTTATTACAGGGATAAATATAACATAAGCAAGCAGGTTGAGGATGTTAATAATTACCTTCTCAAGCACCATTCACCATAAACAAAATAAATTGTAGAAGTCTTAGTTATAATATTAAACACCATATCTAGAAGGAACCTATTAAGAAAGAGTTATATACTGCAGCGAATCGCCTTTAATTCTTATCATCAAGAAATCCCAATTGACTATAACTAAAATAAAAGATATGAGTAATATATGAAGTACAGCAATCTGACAGGATAACCATAGGTTCTACTATAGCATCTCATAGCGTGGGTCAAATATCAAAGCATATAGAAAACAATCACAAACAAAATCTTATACCAAATTTACAGACTGAACTTAAAAAAAGAAAACAAGGTTAGTCAAGGAAAAATAGATTGGGCAAAGATAAAACTAACTTACAGGTAGACCACATCTGCTAAGAGAAGTAACATTCATTAAAGCTGCCCACCGACATAGAACAGCAGCATTAAACTCCCCAACAGCATTTTTCATGCTAGTTTTTGTAGCCAACATTAGGCAATATTGACCAATGCTTGGATCCAGAAACGAAGCATGAGAGGACGAGAGGACAGAAATATCAACCTGGGAACTCATTTCGACCCCAAGCATTCTCATAAAAGATTGGGAATAATTTCCCAATAGCCACTGCCCCAAAAAGATAAATGAGCCATCAACATACCAACAAAAAGGAACATAATAGAGGAACCTAAAAGATGAAATAGGTTCTCATACTGAGACGAGTACCATAACTCCCTACCTCTAGAAAACTTGCCATCCAAAAGTCGCCTTTTGATAGTGCAGATGGGAGGAGAAACTTTGAAATAAGATTGCGTTCTAAAGGGCCACCACACCCCTCTATGAGACGACAAATTACAAGAGCAAGCTGTTCATCTCCAAGGTTTTTAGCACAGACTGTCACAGCTGAAGAAGCATCTCCTCCGAGCAAAAAGAAAGCTATTGCAAGCTCTAGCTGATGTTTTCCCATTAACACGTAAGCATTTTTAAGAGCTGCTGCCTTATTTTTATCATCCTGTGAATAGGCAGTTGATAAAACTAGTTTAAATTAAAGACACAATATTGCTGCATCTAGAAGAGTTATTTTTCTAGCACAATCACTTAAATAACAAGAGAAGTTCATTAAAGGAGATGGCATTACCAGGTAACAATGTATTTTCCTTTTGATTTGTTTTACTTGGTGGCACCTTATATGCCATATAATGTGGTACAAAAAGCAGGTTCAAAAGTTCCAATAGAAGATTTTATTCTTTAAAAAACATGTATAATTGCATATGTCATCCTCTGTGAGTTTTACTTGGCCATAAAGTGGCATGGCTAATGGCTTGTTAATCTAATGTACTCGCTACATTATTAATTTCTTCTAACAGCCAAATAACAACCGCACTGCACTAAGGTTAGCGATACCCAAAATGAACAAGCACGTAGGTTCAAGTGATTCATCAAATTCCCAATAAAGGTGGACAACTATGAAAACATTAATGCGTACCTGAAAGTTTCTAGAAAGAAATCCCGCCAATGGTTTATCTTTATCATCTTTGCTTATTTTGAACAGGCCAGCCAAAACTTGAAGCCTGTTCAAGGTGATGTAAAGGAGTGTACAGGCCTTAGGATCTTTGTTCTTCATATACCGTTGTCTCGCCAGCCGTTCCATCTGCAGTAAAATATATGCTTTCAAATTAAAGAGTACAAAGGATGTAAGGTATCTTTCTCACCCTGTCATTAGGGTAATGTGAAACCATACATACACACACACACACACACACACACACACACACACACACACACACATATATGTATGTATATCTTATCCAAAGAGTATAAGAAGTACATACAAAAAATTACATATATACTGTATATAAGAATATAATAAGTATCTAACAATTTCTCAATCCATTTAACATTGGCAATTGCAGGCACATCCACAAATATATGGCTTGCACATGGGGCTGAGTTGACAGCTCATTATACCACTCTAATGGCTGTATGGAAGCCACAGCCAACAGGAATGAGAAAATCAAGGCTACTGGCACAGCTCTCAAACCTCACTGCCACAATTGGCAATCCAAGTCACGGGCAACCTTTTCTCATTAATTTTCATCTATCACACATCAACTCCTTTTTGAAATTTATGGTGTTCTTTGCAAATTCCAAATTCAACTCAATTTGAAAATTACTTTGATAGTTACCATAATGAACTTGGCAGATTAAAGACACATCATGTTCCACTTTATCGTCAAGCTGTCCAATTGATGAATTAGGTCAAACATATGAGAACCAGAACAATCATTGGAAAATAGAGCACAATATAAGTCGAGGAAAAGTGTCCAGTGGAAAGAGACAAGATCAAAGAGCAGCAACCCATCTCACTAAGTTAAGTCTCTTTTTATGTCAATCTACAACATAGATACTTCACAGAACTAACAACTTATCAGAGGAAGAAAAAGTAAAGAATGTACGCAGTTGATCTGATTACAAAATGAACTGCTACAGGAAACACACAATTTGTTGACTAAATTTAATCCTATGGTACAGCCCAGAGCATGATACAAACAATAACCAATAGCTTAGCAGTACAAAGAAAGCCACACCCAACAGTTCATGTTAGAACTAACAAGCTTAGCAAAGCAAGATGCAAAAGTTTGTCGGATTGTTAACATTGGTTCACATGGTACCTTAACCCGCAACTGTGCAACATTAATATACCAGAACCCAACACCCATACTCGCATTTCTTCCCACGACGGCTCTGTTGACAGTAGAGAGTTAAACAGATTGTCGTGACAATCTGAATGAAAAGCCCACCCAATCAGTCCTGAAGAAGCAACCAACTCTTCCACCGATGGCAACCTACTGAATCTTTTGGCAAAATGTAGTTGTTGAAACCTAACTGCAACCCAAAATCTTCAAACAAAAATGTTGACTAGTTAATAGAAGAATTACCAAATTGTTCACAAATGGGGAGAGAAAAAGGCGTGGACACCCATAACAATTGGTAAAAGAAAATGAAAAAAAAAAAGAACAGAAAGAGAAAAGCCACAACACAAAGCTATGCTGCTTAGACACTAGATGAAGCATCCTTGCTTTTTATTCTTGCTTACTACTTTTTAACAGCACTTAGTGACGTCTTTACAAAGTTTTGACTCCATGATCATGTACAATGATTTGGCTGCAACTAGGTGCTGGTCTGGTTGAACCAACAAATTTCCTTTTACAAGAACAGGTAAAAGAGATGTTGAAGCTTCATTACAACTGAAAAGTAACTGGTCAATATTTGTGGAATGCAATGCTGAGCTCCAAGGCGATAAACAATGATGAACTAAGTTCAGAATAAGAGTAACAATGACTAGTCATAAAATGTTAATGTTTCTATGACGCAATTCATGTAATAAAAGTACCTAAAGAAGAATTTTAAACGTCATCTTCCACACGAACCCATTTTTTTCTTAACAGTTGCATATCCATCTTTGTGTTATCTACTGCATATTTATGTGACAGTTCATGGTTCAATGCTTTCACATAATTTTACCCTCGTTTAACTCATCCCGCGGGATCATTTTTCCTAATGTATACATAGACAAGATGGCATCTTCCACGAAGATGTGAAATTAAGACAATATCTGCAATTAATCCGAAACCAGTCACACAAAATAAGCAGTGAAAGTAAGAAAGTGCAATCATAAGAGACAATAATATGTTTGTTGAGGGTTGTGAAAACAATATGCACTATCTATAATATCACTCTACAGTCCGCGGAGCACACAAAACTTGCCTAAGTAACATTGTGGCCCCTAGTTGCAGGGAAGCACCACTGGAAGTAGCCGTCTAGTGATGGTGATTAGCCTCTGTCTTTCAAGTTAAAGCCTCTATTCCAAATACAGGTACAAGCACCAGGTGTAATGTTATATCATGAGGGGATAATGATTTTGATCTTCCTTTTTAATCCCACTTATTTTTGGTTTATATGTAAGTTTGTTTACAGAATTCCAATTACCATTTTCCGAGAAAAACCATTATATCCAGCCCACGGCAATTCACACAATTTTTTATTGTAAGAGCCCATTATTTGACAAATTGGGCAGGACAAATCAAAAGCCAGGGCACCCAAATTGACAGGATCCAAACATACCTTCGACCAGGTTCATCAAGACTTCCATAAGCAGAAGTAAATTGAGGATTACTGACTTCTTGTAGAAGATCAATTAGGGCAAGAGCCTGCATCTTTTCAACTTTAGTTGTGTGTGTATAATCATACAATCTCTCAAAACTTTCAACGAAGTCATTAAATTCAGATCTTGATGAAGATGAAGATGAAGTCGGAGCAGTATTTGTAGCATCGTAACCACCAACAGGAACAAAGTGTGATAACCCTGATTGAAGTTGTGAACTACTCCACTGAAATAATTTATCACTTGAACTAGGTGAGAGAAGGCCTTCAAGATAATTTGACAAGGAACTGGTGAAATTATATTGCTGGAAACTTTGGCACCATGTCTTTGTTTAGACAAATTGCTAGAAGAAAGGTGCTTGACGAGATGGCGCAAAGCAATAAATGCACGCTTCCAGTTACCTAAGAACATAGAAACAATCTGTAAAAATAAAAAATAATGAAATATTTGAGATTTTTTTAATTTAAATGAAAATACCAAAAGGATCCATTACTAGAATAAGATGAATGCAGAGTAGGTGAGAACCTAGCTTTCAAAATATTATCTAAAAAATAAGCAAAAGTTCATAATGCCATCAAAGATGGTGAGTCTATACAGAATACTAAACAAACTAACAAAAGAATAGAAAGATCAAATATAAATTAGTATAAAGCATCAATAAGCACACTCATCGAGGTGCTTGATTTTTTCGAAAAGGTCAACAGTTGAAAAATAGTCTTGTGTTTCATGCAAATAGATGTGTTTCGCATATTGTTGAAGTTGTATGGAAGATCATATTTTAAGTGATAAGATAGTTGAAAGATGATCAATCCGGTGATGAGTAGGGGGTGTAGGTGGTGTTACTCTGTGACAGAAAAGTGGAATAAAAGGAGTTCTGTGCATTCTATAGAAATTAATCACATATTGCTTGACAATTCTGAAGCCATACTATACAAACAAAAGAGATCAAAAATGGCCAGTCTGTTGAAAGTCCAAATTATGACTTATTCTGTACTCCTGCTAATAGTTTAGCTTTATTTCACCATTTAGGGCGTCAAATTACCTACTAAACTATCACCTTGTCTCTACCCAAGATCCCAACATCTTTCTGAAGCCATGCCACACAAACAAAAGATATCAAAATGGCCATGCAGCAAATCTTAGTCACAGGATATCAACAATCACGCAGCAAATCCAAGACACATGCTATCTACGTAGTCCAAAGTATAGACATCTTGAAAACAAGGACAATAATCAAAGATTTAACTTTATAATTTCGATATGCCCTAGAACAGTTCTTGGTGAGATAGTGCGGTTACATGCAGTTGAGCAAGCAAGGAACCATACGCTTACATTTTACAGTGGCTATTATAGCATCTCCTCTCCTAATTGTAATCAGTTACATTAACCCAATTTACTGGAGCTGCAGTCATTAAAGCTGTGCCATCCAAAATTGCCAACAACAGTTCACAAACAACATACCCATTATAGTATCACCATTGGCCATTAGACCATCCCTTTACTCTCAGCAGATGATTCTAAAATGCAGCAACACATTGTAGACTAAAAGCATACGCAAGAACCTTATGAAACAACACGTTATGAGCTACTCACAAAGAAGTTAGAAATACAATACAGTGGAAGAAAACTAACAACCACGAAATTTGGACGTTCTAGAAGAATCTTGCAGGTTAGATCCTTTGGCACTCATTGAACCTCTAAATTAGCTTAATTATTCAATAAGTTCTCAGCTTCTGAGTGGATGGGGTTTCTCCAAGTATATTTTAAGATTTGAAAACAAGGACTAGTTCCAGAAGATCATGTTTGGTTTTAACTCATCAGAAGTTCAACAACTTTGAGATTGACTTGGTCCTTTCCATGGAAAAACTAAATTGCCTGAGGGATTTCCATGTGTTTGGATACCTTCTACAACTGTTTCAATTACGGAGTACCTCACAAAACTTATCATGCAACCAGTACCTGATAAAGTAGCCATAGGATCGGTCACCCTTATTCTAGTCCCCCTCATTCTATTACGACCAAAGTTCAAGACTAGGTCAGCATGGGAAAAGGAGGGTCTTGAGATTTATTTATGGGTTTAACAAATACATTTGATTTATAAATTCATTCCTCATTGTTGTACATGCTCATTTAAGCATTTAACCATTAAGTGTATCATTGAGCATCAGATTTGAAGAAAGAAAGAAAAAAACAAAGTTCAAAAACATAAAAATACTATTAAAAATTCGCAACCAGAAGTACCTGAAGATAAGTTGATCAAGAGTGCCTCAGGATGAAATATAGGAAGAGATCCTCCTATAAATTCTGCTATTTCTGCCATGCTGCAAAAACATATTCCTGTAACTAAATTGTACATCCATTGACAGCTTTCAGCATTTACAATTGACTTGGAATCATATTTAGTATTCATCTTTGCAGAGGGCAGTGACTGATGTTGTCCTCCAATGACCTCTACTGGTGGTATTTCATAATGGGTAAAAACTGAAGAAAGCACATGATTGTTGGAACCAGCATTGTCACATAACAATAAAAAGTGACTGAAAAGAGTAAAATACTCGTTGTGAACAACCACAAGTATGCCCTTAGGCCCCCAAAGGAAGTCAGAAATAGCAGGCAAAGCACTAGCAACCGCAATGCAAAACCAGGCATTTCCTTCCAAAGGCTTTTCGCATTTCAAAATATCTTGACCCCCACGGCGTCTCGAAGCATATACCCTTAATTCATTTCGTAAACAAACCCCAAGTAATGAATGGCCATTTCCCAACCTCAACCAATTTAAAGCAACAATCTCCCCCTCAACACATAGTTTATCTTCGAGCATAAAGCACCCTGAACTCTGGACATGCATGCATTCCCATATGTGAACTACACTAGAATAGTTTGGGTGATTGGTTGTGGAGGCTGTTGCAATCTTTCGACCACAAGTGCTAGGAGCTACTGCCACGATAGGACCGTGGTCGGTAGTAAGGACACCAACAAGACCCCAGTATGTATCTGAGCTCAAGGATTGAGCTGGCATGCTCCTCCACAGTTTTAAACTGCCATTAACACAACCAGTTACCATGTGATATGCATAGCAGCAGCTGTCCATTCCATCGACAGAACTCAGCTTCTGCTCTACAGATAAAACCAAGTCACTTGGGCAGACCACACCACAACTTGTAACCTTGTCATCATTGTGAGGAACAGGAAAGACTGACGAGCAAGGATCAAGTGAAACATAGTATTTCTTACCAGAAAAGTAGCATTCAAATGTTTGCAAATGCTCTTTCTGACAGCTATCTTGCAAATCATAACAATGGATGGTTATTTCCCAAGATAAAGCTCGAAACCATCCATCCATAATGCTACCAGAAGAAATTTACTAGAAAAAAGTTCCCATTACAGCTAGAGGGCAAAGCGATCGAGCAGAGTCTACTTAGCCTTTCTTCATGACCTTCAGTCCTGAAGGGAATAGAAAATAAATTGTGAAAACCAATTTTTCTTCATTATTTTTCAAAGTCACTATACAGCAATCGATACCGTCTGCATGTCCCATGAGAAGAACACGGCCCTCACCTAGCACTGTGGGAGCCCAACTCAAGCACGTGTAATTTGGAGAGTGATTTGAAAAAGAAGTTTTTCCAGAGAGTTTCCAAGAGGGAGTCGATGTTGGCAGGCCTACATGACTATTGAAAAAGGTTGAAAATGACCAAAAAAGAAGCATTCCGTTTCCATCTAAAGAAGCAGCAAGTTCAACTTCAAAAGAAAAGGGATGAATTGCTATTTGTAATATATTTCCAGTGTGACCCTCAACTTCTAGTACTCCTTTGGCACAAGCTGTCAAAGGGCTTTCAGTATGACTGTCATTAGCAGATTTCCCTTCTATGCTACTTGATGCTTGAGAATATAGCTGCGTCCAGGCAAAAGAATTACAAGGTAACAATTGAACCAAAGAGCAAACAACTGGCGGCCCAGAAACTCGAGTCCTCATCATCAGAACTTTACGAGCAAGCAACTGACTTGCTTCCATTTCAAAACCGACTAAATCCTGCTTCTTCCATAAAGTAACCCTTGGGAATCTCAGTGGAGCAAAATCATCAAGACAGTGAATAGTCCACAGGGTTGTTATTCTTTTAGGACCAAAGCCAATTAACCACTCACACCTACCAGCAGTATCATTCTGAAGATCTCCTAAGCATGAATAATAGCAAATTTCTCCATCAATAATAGCCACGCCTTCAACTTCTGTTGCCCAACTTACAAAGACATCGGACCCTAGAAAACCATTCAGAGTTTGGTTTACCTCTATTACAGAACGACACAAAAAGATAACTTTGTTGCTTTTTGGTCACTATTATCCTTTCCAGTTCTTCTAATCCTCCCATCATCAATTTCACCCCATAACCTGACAGCTCCATCAAGGCAGCAAGTTAACAACACAGGCCTCAGTGCATGTCTGGCATGTCTGCTTGATGGTTTTCCTGTTGATGGCCTCCACTGTATCATCCTAACAGGCATCGGATGATGCAGCTCAGCTTGTAGATATTTGGAATGCCCGACACCTTGAAAAACTAAAACACATTGTCCTGCATCATTGGGTGGAAAAGATGAACCTCCAACTTGCAGTTTACTCCACGGAGCTGTTGCCGAAAACCCATTGGCAGAACAGGTGGTAGAGACGAGAGCTTGAGGAACATCTGGTTTGAATGACCAGGCTATTTCCCATAATTTTTCCTTCCTTCTCCACATCACCACCTCAATCCCTCCTGAAATTATTCCATCTCCTGAACCTGTCCATTGGATAGCCTCCACCTTCACCGATTGCACAAGTATTGCAGTCTGGCTCCAACAAAAAGAACCTGAATCTCAGTAAATAAGTTCATATTCGACTTCAAGACAGAGAAGGGGAGAGACACAAAGAGAAGGAGATATTAAACTTGCAGCTTGCCTCAACTAAAGGAATCGCTCAGTATTGGTGGCTAAGACTATCATATAGTTTGTTAATGTGTCATAGATTTGGTTAAAATGTGAGGAAGATAGAATGATTATTATCAATATATAAGTATAGATAATTGTTGTTCTGCGTCAGATCTTATGAAAAGTGTTGCGTGTGTGAGAAGGAGATATTAAACTTGCATCTTGCCTCAACTAAAGGAAGCGCTCAGTATTGGTGGCTAAGACTATCATGTTGTTTGCTAATGTGTCAT
The DNA here is from genome assembly GCA_016081115.2 of Rehmannia glutinosa. Taxonomy (NCBI): domain Eukaryota; kingdom Viridiplantae; phylum Streptophyta; class Magnoliopsida; order Lamiales; family Orobanchaceae; genus Rehmannia; species Rehmannia glutinosa. The sequence continues at coordinate 48,247,083 of CM071927.1, forward strand.
AGATTTGGTTAAAATGTGAGGAAGATAGAATGATCATTATCAATATATAAGTAGCGATAAATGTTGTTCTGCGTCAGATCATATGAGAAGTGTTGTGTGTGTGAGAGTTAGAAAGATAGACAGAGAGGTTTTGAGTGAGCAAGCATCCTAACAAACACACTTGTACAGGCGCATTAACAGCAGTTTGCAATTCTTCACATTTCAAACTCACTAGATTGGCATTTGTTTGTCCTAACTTATCACATTCAATGACCACCAATTGCTGCTCTTTCAATATTCACATTTGGATCACGAAAAACAAATCAATCTCCTGTTTTATCCTGGCTCTTTAATCAATATTGCACTATGAAATTGCAAAACCAAGAGCGGCCCATAAACCATTCACTATCATAACCAAAAAGCGTTTCCAGCATTTAATTTCACATATACCTAAGTAAGATGCCAACCCTATACATACTGATATACATCTCATTTTCAAATTCCACAATAATTTCCTCAGGTATTCAAATATAATAAATTCCAAAAAAGGGGATGAAAACTACACAAGTATGAAGTTGGCGTTTGAAGTTTTATCCTACTTACAAAATTTCAAGTTCCATATGTTTAATTATTTATTTTACATATGCTTAAATTGAATGGACATCTACACATTCACTTCTCATCAAGGCACGATCATTGCAACAGGAACTCAAGAACACTAAATTATGTGGAAAAGAAAGGAAAATAAAAAACAAACGAAAATTAACTTAATGCCTAACATTTTATTTGGATTATTCGAAACATCCTGGCTCCACATGTTTAACTCACGTTTCATTAAAGTTAACAAACCTCGAAATTTATCATTTCAACAGAACTTCAGAACAATAACACGAATCGAAAATCCAACGAGTACGAACTTACTGCTCGAAGTTTTATCTTCATTATATGTTAACAACACAATACAATCACCAAATGCCACGGCAAGTTCACCGGCGGAAGGCGTGGCAGGGGACCAAGAGATGGCGGAGACATATACGTCGACCTCTCGAGATAGCTCGATTACTTGCCGATAAATCGGGCCAATTTTTGTTTCGGCCTCCAGTAGAGGGTTTGGGAAGTGAGAGATGACTAGAAGAGAGGAGGCGCCGTAAGCGATCCATGAGTGCCCGGCGAAGTCAATAGAAAGTCGACGTTGGCTTCTGAACCGGGTCCAGATCGGGACGGGGCGGGTGGAATGATCTGGGATTTGATTAACTGTAGCGGAAGGTTGGAGAAGATATCGAGTGACGGTGGTCCGGTGGAAGCTGGAGTAACCTCTCGCATCGTTTGGGGAGCGGGGGGGTGCGGTAAGAAGTGAAATTTGCTATGAGATTTTGTTCCAACGGTTTTTTTTATTTCAATTCTAATAAAATGGGAAGTTGAAGAGATTTTTGCTCATGCAATTATACTGCATAGTAGAGCCATTTGTTATTCACAAAAAATAATGTCACACAGTCTCACGGGTGTAAAGTCAAAATCTATCAGACGGATCCTAAAATCAACTCAATGATATTTTGTAAAATTAGGCAGGTTATAGAATCACTAGAACTATAAAAAGTATTAGATTTCTTTTGGAAACTATCAACAGTCCTTCGAAAAAGTATTAGTAGTTCTTTGGAGAATAATTTAATAATTTAATAGTTCTCCTAAAAGATATTAACTTTTTCCACGCAAAAAGTATTAGTAATCTCCCTAAAACATATTAGTAGATGCCCTCAAAAGTATTAGTTTTTACCATGACAGTTTTTTAGTAATTCTCTTGCAAATTATTAGTATTTTCATTAAAAAGTATTAGTAGTCTCGTTGAAAAGTATTAGTTTTTTTTTTCCTGAAAAGTTATAGTCAGTTTTTTCCCCTTAAAAGTATTAATGGTCTCCCTAAAAAGTATTGATTTTTCCTTAAAATATTAAGTAGCTAGTTCCCTAAATTTCAATGCATACTTTTCATGACAAATTAATTTTTACCATTTAGCAACTGAGGTCAATCCCATTGGAACCTTTCCCCGGTCACCAATCCCATCGAAAACTAACCTCACCACTTTCTTGAAAGTGAAATGCAAATAATTTGACATGGCTCATAAACGAAATCAGTATGTTAACAATCTCTAGTCTAATTTGCTTCAGCCACTACATTGCAGTAAGCTTAAATTGAAGAGAAATATATTGTCAATCAATTCAAATCTTTCAGCCGCTAAAGAAATCTCCTCCACCACCGAAAAAAAAAGATCAATTCTCTCCACCGTCGTCAACAAGATTTTGTCTGCTTGATGCAGTGAGTTTTGCGCAAGCACCGCTTGGTTAGGATTTTGGTGGAGGGCGGCGATACATCAGAGATATAGAAGGGTGGCGGTGATTGTGGTGGTTGATCTGATGACGTGACGGAGAGAGAAAGAACATTGTGCGGGCGACTGGGGAGGAAATGACGGCGGAGCGGAGCATTTGGCAGAGATCTTTGACTTGCTCACCAATAGAGTTGGCAATGGGCCGATCCGGTCCGGTCCAAACCCAATTCCCAATTCAAAAGGAGGGTCGAGCCGGTTCGGGCCAATTTTCATCGGGCCTTAATTTTCCTAGCCCAACCGCGTGCCATCGGGCCAAACTAGACCAAATTAAATATATAAAAAAAAACAAAAAAGCTATTTTTTTAGGGATACGGACACTATTGCCCCACATGTCGGAAGGAAAGACAACTTTTTACGCTCCCAGGCATTTTTTGGACATTTTTGGCTCCCCCCCTTTTTTGGACGCTCCCGCCAAATTTTCTGGACTTTTTTACGTTGTTGTTTCAAGATTGTTTCAAACATATTTCATCTAATAAAATTTCATTTAAAAATAAATTTTGCGCTAGTTAAATGGTCAATTTTATACAAAATCTTATAAAAAAACCGAAAATATCACATAAAACAACACATATTAAACCAAACAAATTGAAAATAATATAGAAACAACATGAATAAAAAACACAAATCAATTTTTGATCCAATGCATAAAAACATAAAAAAAATGGAAACAACCAAGAACAATATAAAACAAACTAGAAACAATATAAAAACACTATATTAACAAAAAAGCTTAGAAATAGATAAAAATTGTATCGAAACATCAAAAACTACGTGGATACAATGAGAAAACATCATAACAATATTAAAAACAAGATTTTAAACAACCCATAAACAACTTAAACAATATTGAAAACACCACATGAATAAAAAGAGCTTAAAAATAGGTAAAAATTGTATTTACACATTGAAAACTACATGGAAACAACAAAAAAATTATTAGAACAACATTAAAAATATTATAGAACAACACAAAAATAATAGAAACAATGTAAAAAATAATACATGAATAAAAAACAACATAAAAAATAGGTAAAAGTTGTTTTGAAACATCGAAACAACCAAGAAATAAATTTAAACAACATCGAAACAACATATATAACATATAAAGCAATACATGAACAAAAAAAATCGAAAAAAATATAAAATTACCAAAAAATATGCAGGAGTGTAAAAAAAGAAAAAAAAAGTACAAAAGTGACAGGAGCTGAGGAGCATAGTAAACAGTGTCTTTTTTTTCCAAAAATTGAGGTATTTTCGATAATTTCTCTTTTCTTACGCCAAAAAAAAAACTATTAAAAAGCAAAACAATGTATAAATCAATCAAGCCCATCATGTCAATCACCTTCCACTTAACTTTTTTTCTTTAAAAAAAAAACACTACCCGACTATACAAACTACATTATCAAAAAGCAAAAAAGTAAAAATGTTATTCAAAAAGCCAAAAGTTATTATACTAATCAACCAAACCCATCACCATCAACTTGTGGCTTTGTGGGTTGACTACGTGAGTGAGTTGTACGCTAGAGTATTGGACCAACTCCAAGGAAAAACATTTATTGCATACTTTTAATTAAATACTATTGGGCTCGAGCCAACCCGAAAAAGACGGGCTATTTTGGCCTAAGCTCGACTGGCCCAATGGGCCCATTGGATCGTTCCATTTAGGTCCAATTTTTCTGGGCCTTAAAAACAAGGCCCAACCCAGCCCTATATACGGGCTGGCTGGGCCAATTTTGCCGGCTCTATTTGCCAACCTAAGAAGACAATTTGTGTAATTTTTTATGTGCGTGTGTTTTTTCTTTTGGGTTGGTATGGTTCGGATGTTGGGTGGATATGGGTTGGTAGTCAGGGTTTTGTCGATGGATTAGATCCGCCAGGCCAATTATCCGATGAGACTACACTCTTTGTTATTATATATTTTGTATGTTAATCAAATAAAAAGTTTATACACGGGAAATTTGATAAATTGGCCCTCTACCTACGGGTATTTTTTAAAAAATACCCCGAAAGTATTAAAACTTGATTTATGCCCCTATACCTCTACTGCCCACCTCATTACCTACCTAACTATCAACTTCACTACCCACCAAATTCTGTTTGAAGAAAAAACCAAATTCACATTTTTTTTTGCACATTTTAAGAACAATTACAACTATATACTCTTTCTTTATACTATATATAATAATGTCAAATCATACTCGTTCTAAAAAATCATAAAAACTTGACCAAATATTTTGTATCTCGGAGACCCATACCACAATTTACGCCTCTAAAGTTTTTTTTTTTTTTTTTTTGTGATTCGATGTTGCTAGTAAAGTTTTGTAGGAGTTTGCTCCTTGTTTCCCGCTTCTCTCCTGCGTTTTTATCTTTTTTTCAATATAGTCTACATCTATGAATAAATATTGGTTTTGATGGTCTTCATTGTATTTAATTGAATTTGTGGTATATTTGAAAATGATGAATTGACCAAGCTTTTAGGGTTTTAGAATGTGTATAATTTGAAATTATTAGATATAGTATAAAGAATGAGTATATAGTTGTAATTGTTCTTGAAATGTACAAAACAATTGTGAATTCGGTTTTTTTAAACATAATTTGGTGGGCAGTGAAGTGGCGATTAGGTGGGCGGTGAGGTGGGCACTAGGGATGTAGAGGTATAAATCTAGTTTTAATACTTTTGGGGCATTTTTCAAAAATACCCCTAGTTAGAAGGGCATCTTATCAAGTTTTCCTTTAAACGTTGAATCGGCAAAAAGGAAAGTAATAATTTGAAATGAAAGAGTATATTAATTTGAATGTAATCAGGTATATAATGTGTCCATTTGTTATTGAAATAGCACGTTTAGTAGAGACCATTGAACTAAAATGAAGATTTTGTGCTGTTATTCATATAATTTTAATGTATCTCTAACTAAATATAATGGTATTTGGTACTTTGTAGTATTGTAGTTATAGTTGGATTAAGGGCGTGTTTGACCGAGCTTATATTTTATAACATGTTTGAGAGCTTTTAAGCTCTTTGGCTTAACTTTGTTTGGTAAACTTAAAAAGAAAATCTTGTAAGCTCCCAAATAAAGATGATAGGAGTTTATAATTAAGTCGTTTTTAAAAAAGTTGGGAAATCCCAACTATTTTTCAAAATAAGATCTTATTTCAACAACCTCCTTTAGTCTTGACTATTTTAATTACAAAATTGTCATTACTAACATCTTAAAATATCCACCATCTTATTTTATTCAAACATTTGAATAACTTATTCGTAAATTACAATATAACATCTTATAAGCCCCTCATTCAGTAATATAGTGGAGTTGGGTGGGTTCTTGAGGCCATCGGTCTCAAGTTTAAATCCCCACCTCTACAATATTTAGTCAAGTCTATCACATAGAGCTTGCGTCTGATGCGTTTATCCTACCGTGTGGTTTGGTTTGCAGACTATTGCGTCAAGTCCTAGGGTTTACCCAATGCACACCTGATGGGTAGTGGATGTAGATAGAACTGACAATTTTAGCCTCACTCGTGGGCCAACCCGACCGATCTGAGGATAGGACCAAACTGGGTTACTTTTATGTAAGCCCGAAAATGGTCCTGGTCTACTTTGGCCTGACCCAGAAGGCCTCACTAGCTTGATACATTTTAGGCATAAAATGGGTTTTGGGTTAGGCTGGGCCAAGAAAAATGGTGGACCGAGCAATTTTTGGGCCAACTCGACCCGACCCAATTTTCTGTGTTGGCCTGATGGCTTGGGACCAGGCTAGCCCAACCTGAGCATTTGCCAGCTCCAGCTGCGGGCTCTCTTGTTATCGGGAAAAAAAAGATATAACATCTTATAAGTTCTAAAAATATCTTATAAGATATATGAGATTAAAAGATCTTTTAAATAAGTTTATCCAAATGTTGAGCTTATAAGCTCTTCAAAACATCTTATAAGATGTTTGAGAGCTTATAAAACTTTAATTTATTATGTAAACTTTTTAAAAAAGATCTTATAAGATCCTAAAATAAGATGTTAGGAGCTTATAAGAGCATTCCCAAAAGATTCTTTAATTTAGAAATACTCTTTATTTTGAAGAGTGAACCACAAAAAATCATTCCCGACAAACTCTTTATTTTAACTCTTTCACTCTTAAATTTGGAGAGCTAATACAACTCTCTATAATTAATTGCTTAAATGACTTTTTGCACTTTTGAATGACCCTTTTGATTAGTAGTTTCTAAAAAGTAACATAAATTTGAAATAAAAAGCCAAAAACAAAGCTATAAAATATCAAAAATATCACTCTTTAAATTTAAAAATGCTCTTTATATTACAAAAGATGCTCTTTAAATTTAAAGAGTCTTGTGGAGATGCTCTAAGAAGTTTTTAATAAAATGTTGGAAATCTCAAACTCTTTTTCAAAATAAGATATTATTTCAATAATTTCCTTTAATTTTGACTATTTTAATTACAAAATTGACATTACTAACGTCTCAAAAACTACACCATATTATTTATCCAAACACTTCGAGGGTATTTGGTTGAGCTTATAAGCTCTCAAAATAGCTTATAAGATGTTAAGAGCTTATAAGCTCTTAAAATATGTTTGGTATTTTTTTAAAAAATATTATAACTTCTAAGACAACGTTGTTAGAGAGCTTACAAGCTCCTAAAAAAAGTACCTCATCGCCATCTTTTTTTAGAAAAACGTAAAAGCTCCTTATATTAATCATTCAAAAGACAAAAATATCCTTTATAATTTTATAGCATCCCAAAATTACCCATCACAATCAGCTCCCAAATCTTTTTTCCAATAATCTCTCCCAGAAAGAATTTGGATTCTCTCTATCTTCGAGAACCCTTACAATTCTCACTACCAAAATTCAATCTTCTTGTTTTGCATTGTGGCCATCTCTTCGCTGTCATTGAGATTAAACTCTAATATCCCTGGTAAGTTCTTATTTATTTTAAATAATACATTGCAATTTATTGAGTTTTGTTGTGATATATATATATATATATATATATATATATATATACCCAATTTTTTGATGTGAGTAGGTTTATATTTTGGGTTTGTTGTTTTCTTGCATATCATTTTTTATTTGTGTTGGGAGGATAATTTTTGTGTTTAATCAGACTGCATATTTGATTGTTAATTTGGTGCTTTGGACTTTTAACTAATAAGAATATTCTTGATTTACTTGGTTGGATTGGAGCAGTGGCAGAGCCACATGCATGTTTAGGGGGGGCCTGCACCCCCCAACTTTTTACTTTTTTTCTTTTTAGTATTTATATTTTTGTTATTTAGTACTTTGGGCCCCCCCTCATAATTTTGTTGAATAAAAATTAATGCATAAATTTTATTAAGTTAAATTGTAGATTTTGTGGGTCTTATTTTATCTTATTATTATCTTAGAAATATATTTTTATTTATTAAAAGATGGGTTTCTCATAATTATTTGTTGATATATATTGAAAAGAAAATTACAAAAAAGCATTACACGTACAACCCTATGTAACCCATTTAATTTTATGGTGACATATTAATTTAATATTTTGTGATGTTTTAGTTTGGTTATATGATGATGGAAAATTTATTAAATGTATTTTTTAATAATGTTTTAATATTTAATGTATTTTTTATTTGTAATTTTAATTTTTTCTCTATTTTTTAATTTTTTTCGTGTCAACTTTAAATTATATAGGTTTTACGTGGCGTGTCGGGTTACCCGTGTCATAAATAGGTTGTGTTCGTGTTGTGTATTTTGACATGAATAATTAAACAAGTTGTGTTCGGATTCATGTCAGACTTGTAATACATGTGTTGGAACACGACCCGCGAACACGAAAGTGACACCACTACTATTGGCCTCCCCTTACCAGCGGTACTGGCTCTGCTCCTGGATTGTAGCTTTCTAATTTTAGGTATATGGAGAAAAGATTACTCAGTTTCTTCCTTCATTATGTGAAATTAACTTATATTAATATTGTAAGCTATGGTTTTGTATGTGTGTATATATGCTGGAAAATTTATTGTATAGATTATGATGATGCTTAGAAAACTATGTATTAAGAAGTTGACATCCCAATTTTTATGTAATTTACTGCTTATGTAATAGATAGGACTTAGGCTGACTCAAATTAGCTAAGTAAACAAAAGACTTACTAAATGCGTTTCAGAAGACTCATAGATGAGTAAATGAAAATTCAGCAGACTCTCAACTGAGTACCATGTTTAGAAGACTCTCAGTGAGTTGCACCGGCCAAGTCAAAACAAACATAAGACTGACAAAGAGTTGAGACATAAGACTTTTTAGAAGACTTACAACTCGGAAAGACTTAAAGATCAACCAAGTGGGGTAAAACATCTGAAAGATTACGCAAACTGGATTGGATCTATTGCACTGAGTCCAAGGAGAATTTTCATTAAAGATATAGAAGTACAACGTTTGACCATAAAAATGTTAACGCATTTATGAAGGCAAAACGGTCTTAACCCATAGAAGTACACATGCAGACTACCAGTCTCAGAATCTCTGCAGAAGCCAAAAGAATACAAGGAATGATCAACATCAAAGCTGCAAAAAAAAAGGACATGCCAACTGTCCAATGGTATCTATCTTTTCAATAGACAAAATTCAAATATACACTATAAAGGCTGAGAAAAAATTCAGGGAGATATACGACACAATAAAGAGAGCAATGTAGGTCCCAAGGGGTGTGAGTAAGGTTTAGAAGGGGGGGTTGAATAAACCTTACCAACTTTTCGATTTTAGTCCTTTTAAAATAACACAGAGTTAAATACACAACTATGTCCTAAATGGACAACTAAATTAGTTAACCAGCAGAGTTAGCCACTCAACAGACTCAATTTAGCTGTTGATAGAATAACTCAGCTGTTTAGTCTAAACCTTAACTTGGCTGTGATGAGATTTTCAGCGGAAGACTTAACACCCTTGAATTTGGTTTAAGTTTGTTTTAACACTTGGTTTTAGCACTTTGTTAATTATCAGTTGGAATGCAAATTATCAGCAGATGTAAAGTTATATGCAGAAAGTAAATGTTGAAATGTAAATGACAAAATAAATTTTATAGAGGTTCGAAGATGGGGTAATTCTTCTAATCCTCTCTTCTCCAACTCCCCGGAGGAATCCACTAAGTATTGATCGAGTACAAAGTGGTTATCAATCCAAATACAAGTCTTGATCACACAAATGACTTGATCCTTTGGGACTCGGTCACGGAGATGCCTTGGTCACACACAGTGGCTTCTCATCCGACTCGGCTTCTTCACGGGGCGGTCGCCTTGTTACTTCACTCACTTGCTCAAGCTTCTTAGATTTGATCACGAAGCCCTCCAATGACTTGAGACTGGTTCGACCTTGAACCTTTCTACAATCCTCCTTGGAATGTAGACCCTTTTGATTCTTCAAAAGTTTCCTCTTCAACGATTTGAAGTTGTATTTCCTTCATGACTTGGTATTGGATCGATTTCCTTCAAGTTTAGGTTTGAGGATTTGCTTGAATAACTTGAGAATATTTTTGTAGGTTACAACTTGAATAATAGCTTGAATGTTCATGGTTCGTAACCTTCTCTCAAAGTGATTCCTCGGCCTTTTATAGTGAACTTTCAAAAATCGCCGTTGAAGAGATAGGTGATTTTCAAAAGTCACTTGTGTTCGTGGGCTTGTCTTGTTGCGATCCTTGATGTTGACATTTCCTCGGATTAAATGTCTTGCGACTTCCGGGTTCGACACAAGGTGCGGTGCTTCCCATTGGTTTATTCCTTTTGCACGCTTCGGGACTCGAGCACTTTAAGACATGGCATCATGGAAGTATTACTTGTTTAGGTAATATTCTTGACTTACGTAACGGATTCTTTTCGATTGTCTTGACTTGATCGCTTTTTCCCGAGCGACTTGAGTCGCTCCAATGATTGAAAGACTCATCCATCACTTAAACTTGACTTGGCTTCTTGAGTTGACTTAAGCGACTTTCACACACCAGATCCCCGGTGATTACTCCTTCAATCAAGTTCTTGACTTCTCCTTCTTGCCATACTCGGTTGTACCTTCACAAATGAGTCTTCATTTTAGCCTTGATTGACTTCTTGCATATCCAGTATAGCATAGGCGACTTGACTCAGCTCGTACAACCCTATCTATTACAATGCAAATTACAAGGAAAATGGGGTGCCAACTTTCTAGTCTAAGTTTTACATGGCATTCATCAAAATCTAATGAACAAATTTCCCAACAATTTCCCCCTTTTTGATGATGCCAAAACTTAAAACATACATTCAAATTGTAAATAGCAAAGATACATACAGACAATGTAGAAACAGAGAATGTATGCGTAGAATCGATCTTTTTATTGATCATAACATTCTTGTCCTTTACACAGTTGTTTACAAGGTGTATCAGAGCAAACATGGCATTCTATATCTACACAAGAATATAGAAATTCTAGATTCTTATTCAATGTACAGAAGACTTACATACATATGCATTTACAATAGTAAAATACATGAAGGGGTGGACAACAACACTTCATCGCCTTCGCTGCCTCCTTCTTTCCTCTTGACTCTGCCTTCGTCTTGATCTCTTTCTCTTCTTTTCTTTTTCACCGCTTTTTTTTCTCATAAGCTCTTCCTCGCGACTTCATCTTTTCTTTTCCTTTCTTGTCTCTCTTCCCACAAATTTGAGTTTGTCTTCTATTTTCTTCTTCAATTCTCTTTACATATTCAATTGTTCCTGGCCACTTGCATGTTGGCTACTTCATCAAACCCAGCCCAATAGATCCCTCATTTCTTACCTGGATCTATATATTTGATGTTTTTGGGTAGAGGTCTAGGTTTGAAACCTCTTCCTCCACTGCTTCTTCCTCTTCCTCTCGGGCGTGTATTGTATTGGGGCCTTCTTCCCAAAGTGAGTGACCAATGAGCGACTCGAGTCTGCTTTGCTTATCGCTTCTTCGCACGACTTGAGCCCTTTTTCCCCCAATACAAGTCCCGAGGCTTGGGCCATGGTCATGTTCTCGAAGTATCCCTCGGATGCGGCGTCTTGAATTCATCAAGATATAGGCTCGATTCCTCCGTATGTCCGAATGGCATCTGTGTCTCTTCTGCGCGGAATGCCTCCGTCTTGTTTTCGATGTATGTCCATCGCACGGGCATCCATTTTTCTTTCAATCTCCGTCATCTCTCGCTTCTACTATTTTCCTCTTTTTAGACATGGGCACATCAGAGTGTTGGAGCGGCAGAGTCACTGGGAGTTTGCTGATGATGTCAGCTGTGACAAGTCCTTGTTGAGGGGTTCTAGCAACCATTAAATTGATGTCTTTCGAACCTTCCCCCTCAACTGATTTTTCTTTTTCTTTCTTCTGTTCTTCAGCTGTCTTCTCCTTCATAGCTCAAAGCGTCCTTCTTCTCGATTCTGCGGACCCTTTCAACGTCTTTAGGTATTCCTCTTCCCCCATTTTTGGCATCATCAAAGGAGAGAGAACCCCAGGGAACATACCAAAGAAACATGAAATCTAGGTTCTTTGATAGGCCGAGTTCTACTTGGATTCTGCTGCGGAGTATGCTGTCTGAAATTCTGAGCGGGTGACTCTCGATTCGGCTGTCACCAACTTCATTTCAACCATTAGAAGGCTGAATTTTTCATTCATATTCTTCTCTCGCCGCTTGAAGTTATTTTCGATGAAATTCTCGCAGTGAGCCCATTTCGATGGTATGAGAGGCATGCATCCTATCAATATTTTCTTGCATCCTCTTTTTCATGTCAACATTATCGGCGCTCCAGATCAACATTTTATTGTACAATGCTTTAAAGTATCAAACCTGTTCCACACGCATTGTCTGCTGCTGTTGCCACCATTCCCTGATTCTGACCACTATTCCACGCAGATCGGCTGTAAGATTTGCATCTCTGTTATCCAGCCGCATATCCAATGAGGCATGGTGCCTTTCCATCTTCTCTATCTCCGTAAATATTGCCTTGAAGACTTCTCGAACCTCAGCTGTCACCTCTATCTCAGCTGGCGGCCAAGCAGCATCAAAATCAAAATCTGCTGGGACGATGGTATCTGTGGGAATGACTGGATCAGGTTTATGGAAACGTTATTGATCTCTAGCTGATTCTTCATCAAGATCAGGCAGCTCTAGTGAGAAAGGGAACATTTGTTCAAACGCATTATCACGGACATAGGGAATCTGTTCAACTGTGACTTGTGGCCGTGATGTGCCCGGTTGAGTCGAATCTGCTGCAGCGTTGGGAGCCTGGGCAGTTGACTGTGATTCAGCTGGGGTCTTTTGTGGTATGGACCCAGTTGGCTGAGCCTCAGCTGTCTCAACAACTTAAATCGGTCTCAAATGGTTTTTCCATTTGAGTTATCTTTCTCGGCCGTATCGAGCGTCATCGGAAGATGATGAGATTTCAAGCGGTGGCTCATCATCGAAAGTGAATGTTTGACAAGTGGCTTTGAGATCGACTTACTCGTGCTTGGGAGAACATCCTCAGCTGAGTCTTTTGGATTCGCAATGGGGATGACTCGGCTTCATGAAGTGCACTTATCTCCTTCTCGGATGCATCGATGATAACAGGAGGGATGTTCTATTTCCTCTTTTTACCCCGGGAAGTCTCGGTCTCCCGTAGGCCTTGATACCTCCCGAAGTCTCAACTGCAGACAAGGCCTTGGACATTCCTTTCGACTGGACTCGGTGTCTTAGGGTCTTCTATGGTGGCATCCACAGGAGTCTCAACTCCGTGGATTGAACTTTCATTGCCAGTGTTAACTCCCGGGCGATCCATCCATCAGTGCCTCGATCGCATCGGCGAACGTCCTCGGCTGCGAGAGCGGTGGCACTTCACCGAGACAGTCTCAAGCGTACCAGAGCTTTTCATTGACAACTTGTTGTGTTTCTATTTCTTGTTCCTTCTCCACTTTGCCTCGAGATTCATGGTGGAGTTATGCTAACAACCTCCGACCTAGGCTGCGGTGGAGGAAGTTTCCCCTCGGTGGCACACCACCGAGTGACTTGGATTAGGGTCACTCTTCTCCAAACTCCTGGCTATTTCTGTGAGTGTTCGTAGTTGGGGCGGTGGTAAGACACCTTGATGAGGGTTGGCTCGACTTGGGTTCCCAAGTTCCCGGTTTCATCGCCAAGTCCCTAGATCCATCCTCTAAGTGAGTCAAAGTGGTTGCGGCAATAACGAGCAATCTGTTGTACCACCCCAATGGATCGATCTCGGTGAGTTTTGGAAGACTCTCCTGGTCCTTCCGTCACCGTTTGCTCATGCATTATCCTGGATTCTGCATGGCTTGCTTTGCATTTCAAATTTTTAGACGTATCGGCCCGGGTCCAGTCCTCATCACTTTCTCGAGTATGTCAAGATGAGGATGAGTATGATCGATGGTTCGGTGAGAGGACAAACGGCTTTCTCACGAGCTTGACTTCCTCGCCAATCTCTCCTTCTCCTTATCTTTGAAGATCTGCAAGATATCTATGCGATTCTCTTCATCCAAGATTGGACCACTATGGTCAAACCGAGGAAATTCATCGATTCTTCCTCTTCTTCGATAAATTCGGGTCTTTGGAACTTTCCCTTGAACGACTCGGCTTCCACTTCCTCCATTCTCGCAGACGACTTTGGATGTCCGGATATGGTGGAGATAGCATGATCACATCATCATCATCATCTTCCTGCTATACTTCTTTCTCGGGAATGGAGGTAGCGAGATTCTTCTCTTTACCTCGGCGTCGTCGCGCAGCGGAGACACGATCTGTCGATAGGAGACTTAGTTGTCTCATTTGTTACTTGCTCTCAATTTGTTCTATCCATAGTTTGGGTCTTCGACTTGCCTCTCGTTGATCGGCCTCGGCAGACTTGGCGGTTTCATCAATAATCTCTGGAGACTCTACTTCTCCAAATTTGTTTTAGCGATCTGTTCGGTGGGTGGCAGACTCACTTGTTTTTTCTCAAGCTCAATGCTTGAAGAGTCTTCTTTTGGTCCTCACCGAGAGGAATTTACGGTTCGGATATAGTTTCCTCGAGTCCTGGGAGGCGGGGGGTTCTCTTTCTTTTTCGAGGAGTGGCTTTCTTGGCTTGTGAGTCCTCTTCTTCTTGACAACTGGAGAAGGTATTTGATGTTCCTTCTCGGAGTGCGGCAGGGCGGCGGTGTGACTCAGTTCGCGCAAAAGCGATTGTTTTCTTTTTTATTTCTTTGGCGCTTGTGATCTCTTCTTTCAGTGCAGGGGGCGCTTTCTTCTTGGGAGGGGAGACAACAATCAAGCTTTTCCTCGTGGTCACTGATTCCCCTCACCGTATCCGCTCTCTTGGCATAAGCTCTCTTGAGCTCGGAAAGATTTGATCGGAACATTTTCTTATTGACATGGAACGCTTTCCATGTCGGAGTGGAACTCCTTTCACCTCCATCAATCGCCAATCACAAGGCCATATCCCAGATCCTCCAAATGACCCATCTTCCTTGAAAGACTTATTTCCAACATTTTGGCGAGTTTGTGTATACAAACTCAGCCCGATTTACCTTCTTCTCCTCCATGATCGCGACCATCACGATCAACTTAGTTTTGACGGTGATTAAAGCTTCCAAATTTGATGTCTACACACTTGGCAACAATGTCCGAAGAACTTGTGGTAATCTTCCTTGACTGCTTCTTGTCACCGTAGACAACCTTCGCAACACATTCGGGTTTGGCCACTTCCTTCCATGCGGCCAGGTTTACATCGGCCTCATAGATCTCCTACACTCCTTCCGACGGCGCAAAGAAACAATGCTCCGCTAGATCTTCAAGTGTGATTGTAAACTCCTTTCCGTGAATAGACGACTTGATGCCCTCGTCGTGAACTTCAAAGATTCACGTAGAAGCGGCGACCTCTTCCACATACGTCATCTCGAAACTCACATCGTGAGAAAGAGTTTCATCCGTTTCTCCACTTTCTCATTTATCTTCTTCACAAGGGTTTCATCATACCCCTGTTTGATCATCCCTTTGAAATCACGGTTGAACCAAGTGTGGATTTGTTTTCCCAACTTAGTGAAATCATAAGTAGTTGCCATTTCAAGTGATTTTTACCAAACGATTTTTGAGAAACTTGCTTTGAAGATTGATAGGGTTTCGAGAAAATTACGATCTTTGCTTTTGGAGAGATGAACAGTTTTGGTGTAGTGTGAGAGAGAAAGCGAACAAAATGGTATATGTATGGGTTATGAAAGGACGTGCATACGGTTTTTGAAATTTGATCGAGATCAACGGCTCAGATTTATCATGCCGATTAGCATTTAATTTCTCGCATTTAATGCAGCAACATTTATATCTAATCATAAGCTTTGTCATGCAGCTTTTGACTGTACCTGTCATTATTACGCTGATGTCATCCTTAAAATATTTCCGCTTATTAAAAACGACTGCGTTTTTGTCACTTAGCTCATAAATGACTCAAACTTACTCCTTAGCTGGTTCAATTCTTCTTCTCTCTTTTCACCTAGTGACTCATTTCATTGCCATAACTCGTCTGGTGACCTTTCCGACATAACTGATTCATACGCTCTGCTCTATTTTCACCTTTTCACACTCCATCTCTTCTCCTTGAGTCTTCTGAGTGTCAACTCATCTCAATTAACCCTAGCTCATGCTTGAGCTCTTCAAATCTTGATTCACATAATGACTTTGTGAATATGTCAGCCTAACCTTGTTTTATCGGTTGAGATGTATTCCAAGGTGATGTCTTTCTTTTCAACATGATCTCTTATGAAATGATATCTGACATCAATGTGCTTTGTTCTTGAATGCAACACAGGATTTTGAGTGATTGCAATAGCACTTGTGTTATCACACATAATTGAAATCTCTTTTTCTTCAACATCATAATCTCTCACCGTTGTCTCATCCATAAGACTTGGGCTACTGAAATTTGCCCGCCAGCTATGTACTCGGCCAACATTTGTGGATGTGGCTATTGAGTTTTGCTTCTTGCTAAACCAGGAAACCAATCTGTTTCCAAACATTTGACATGTGCTGGAAGTGCTCTTCCTGTCAACTCTACATCCAGCATAATCAGAGTCTGAGTAACCAATATGCTTGAATCCACATTCCTTTGGATACCATAAGCCGACTTCCGGCATCCCATCAAATATCTTAGGATTCTCTTAGTCTGCGATCATATGGCTTTCTTTTGGTGCGATTGAAATCTTGCACATACACCTACAACAAAGGTGATGTCGGCACCACTTCTTTTAAATAGAGCAATGATCCAATAAGTGCTCTATATCTTGTTTGATCCACAGGCTTGCCATCTGCATCCATATCCATCTTGACTGATGTATTCATTGGTATTTTCACGAAAGACTTCTCTTCCATACCAAATTTCTTCATTAAATCTCTGGTGTACTTTGTTTGACTTTTAAAGGTTCCATCCTTCAGCTGTTTAACTTGAAGTCCTAGAAAGAATGTCAGCTCTCCCATCATGCTCATTTCAAATTTGCCTTGCATGAGGTTTGAGAACTTATCACACAGCTCTTTGTTTGTGGATCCAAAAATAATGTCATCCTCATATATTTGAACAAGCAGTATACTCTCTCCATCTTGAATTCTGAAAAGTGTTCTATCCACTTTGCCTTTGGTGAATCCATTATCTGTTAGAAATTGAGATAATGTATCATACCATGCTCTTGGTGCCTATTTCAATCCATATCGAGCTTTCTTGAGCTTGTACAACTTATCTCCAAGAGTCTTCTGCTCAAATCCTGAAAGTTGTTCAACATAGACTTCTTCTTCTAAAAGTCCATTTAGAAATGCACTCTTCACATCCATTTGATATACGAAAGTTCTTGTGTGCAACATAGGCAAGAAACATCCTTATTGCTTCTAATCTAGCAACAAGAGCAAAAGTTTCATCAAAATCTATACCTTCTTCTTGGCAATACCCTTTGGCTACCAATCTTGCTTTGTTTCTTACCACAGAACCTTCTTCATTCATCTTGTTTCTGAAAACCCATTTTGTGCCAATAACATTTTGATGGGTTGGTCTTTGAACCAACTCCCATACTTTGTTTCTTTCAAACTGATTCAGCTCTTCTTGCATTCCAATGCTTGAGATACATATTTAGGTTCTATTTGGGAGGTAAAACAAGTGAACATTGCTTCTTGTTGAGCTCTGGATCTGGTTCTTACACCATCTCTTACATCTCCAATGACTAGCTCTGGTGGATGGTCTCTCGGCCATCTCACATCGGGTTGGAGTAAGTCGATTGGTTCGATCGTCTTGCTTGTTTGTGTTATCTTGAGCAGCTCTCTCATCATCATCACTTAGCTGCAGATTTTCCAACTGTCTTTGAGATTCAACAATCTCATCTTCACCTTGATTTGCTCAACTTGACTTCAACATAGGGACTCTTACGCACGATTGGGTGATTCAAACTTATCGGCTAACTCTTCAATGTCTTCTCCATTTACATTAGGTTCATCAAAACCACATGGATAGACTCTTACGTGACCATAGTCCTTTTGTTCAAGACTCTATAGGCTTTTCTTTCAAATTTGAGTATCCCAAGAAGATACCTTCATCAGCTTTAGCATCAAAAGCCTTTAGATTATCCTTGCCATTGTTGTGAATGAAGCATTTACATCCAAAAATTCTAAAATATGCAACATTTGGCTTCCTCCCTGTCTAAATCTCATAGGGAGTCTTTGTCAGCTGTCTATTTATCATGCATCTATTTTGAGTATAGCATGCGGTGTTTATTACTTGACCCAAAATCTTTTAAGCGACCTGTTTGACTAACATGGTCCTTCTTTGCTTCCTTGAGAGTTCTATTTCTTCTTTCTGCAACTCCATTCTGCTGTGGAGTCCTTGCTGCAGATAATTCGTGAGCAATACCATTTTCAACACAATACTGAGTTATTATTCCATTGACAAACTCAGTTCCTCTATCAGATCTTATCTTTATAATGGTTTGACAATTCTCATTTTGAACTCTTTTCATCAGCTGAGGTAACTTCTGCAAAGTTTCCTTCTTTTTACACATGAAGATTGTCCATGTATATCTTGAATAATCATCCACCACTACTAGAGTGTATTTCTTTCCACTTATGCTGGCTGGCTCAACTGGACCAAATAGACCCATATGCAACAGATGCAATATTCTTGTTGAAGATGGACTTGACTTTTCTTTGAATGATGATTTGATTTGATTTCCAATCTGGCATGCATCGCAAACACTTTCTTTCTTGTACACTGAGTCTGGTAATCCTTCTACAAGATTACTCCTTGCAAGCTTGTTAATTGTCTTGAAATTCAGGTGACTCAGCTTCTTGTGTCACAGCCAACTTAATTCGGTTGTACTCTTTGCTAGCAGATAAGTGCTTGGTGTGGCAGTCGACCAATCTACCACATACATGTTCTTTTGTCTGGATCCTTGCAACACTACTTCATTTGATTCAGTGTCTTTGATTTGACATACTCCCATATTGAATCCAACATTATAGCCCTTATCATAGAGTTGGCTGATGCTTAACAAATTGAAGTTGAGGCCTTCAACATATGCAACATCTGTGATTTCTAATCCATTTTTCCTGATGGATCCAGTGCCTTTAATTTCCCCTGAGCTTCATTTCCTCCAAATATGACTTTTGCACCTCTAATCTCCTTGAACTTTGTGATTTTTCTTGTTTCTGTCATATGTCCGGGAATGACCACTATCCATGTACCAGGTTCCTTGGCACTTAGTTTGTTCCTTGAACCCGCATTCAAGGAAATTAGTTTTTAGGTACCCATACTTGTGCGGGTCCCGAGGGGTTAGTGATGTAAGATGATCCAACCAACCTATAGCCGAATGATCGACTCTAAGAGGTTTCCATCTATCATGCCATAATCATAATTCACTTTGGCAAATTGCTTGGGGCTTTAGGTTCATACAAGCTGTCTCTTTTGTCTCGTATGCTGTGTGTGTTTTTAGCAATTGCCTTCTTTGGGTAGTTGTAATATTTAAGTGTAGTGCTTGGGTGCATATGTGTCTTTGATGATAGCTCTTTTGCCTTTGGAATGACCTTTCTTTGAGTTCTAGGCCTTTTCCATTTTGGCATGTATTCCATAGGTCTTTGTTGATATTTCACATTATTCCGATCAGCTTAACTTGGGTAGTTTCTACCATTCCCATCATTTGTGTTCCTTTGATAGAACTTAAGGGGATTTTGGTAGCTCTGTTTCTTTTTCACAGTACTTTCTGTTTTTGGAGTTTCTTTGAGGAACTCTGTTGGATTTCTTCTCACTTTGTCCTCTCAAAGATACTCAATCGGCAATTTTCCTTTTCCTTTATATCCAAGGCCAGTTTGTTTGTGATTGTGCTTTGGAATGAATTTGTGTGCAACATTTGGTGTATTGGCCTTTTGAGATGCTTCATTACTTGAAGATCCTTTTTCCAAGATCACTCTTAGAGTTTGACTGTGCACAAAGGAATTGAATCCTATGTCTGTCTTGTCTCCACATTCTTTTTGGCTCATAATAAGGTCATCCAATAATTTAGATGCCTTTGTGAATGAAGCAATCACATTTTTGAGATCATTTTCTCTCTTTTCTATAGCAGCTATCTCTGCTATTAGTTTAGCATTTTCAACCTTCAACTCTTTGTTCTCATCAGCTATGTGACTTAGAGTACTCAGTTCCTTAGTCAGCTGTGAGTTTTGGCTTTTGAGCTGGCTGTTTTCCTCATTTAACAGTGTGTGTGAGGATTTAATGTGCTCAAAGTCTTTCATCATTTTGCCTAATGAATCATAACGATCAGTGGGTGATGAAGTGTGTGTGTCACAATCACTATCACTAGAATCTAAATGAGATGAGTTAGAGTGTACCTCATCTTTTTGGTCAGGTTGATCCTGCTCTTTGGCCATTAGACAAATCATGGCTTCTTCTTCAGAATCACTTGAGTAGTCAGCTTCACTACTCTCTGGGTCTGCTGTGTCCTTTGACTTAGCTGTTTCAGCAGTTTCAGCAGCCAACATTGCTCTTTTCTTTTCTTGTCTTCTTTCTCTGAAGACTTTTCTTTCTTCTTCATTTCCGTATTTATTGACTACGAGGATATGGACAATCCAAATAGCAAAGTGTCCTGGTTTATCTGCAATTCCAACACAAAGGCTTTCAACTTTTTGATCGACTCTTTCATTTCTTGGGTTGTCAGCTCTTTGATATTCGACCTTTTGATATTCTGCTCTCTTTGGTGGCCTATCTTCCCTTTACTTAGAGGGAGCTGAATGTCTTCTGGAGGATTCATATTTGTTCCTTTTGTAGTTCTTGTTGAAGAACTTGTTGAATCTTTTAACCATCAAGGCAATTTCCTCCTGGTCAATGACTTCTTTGGTCTCAGCTCTCTTCCTTCCTTAACTAAGAGTCACAATTGTTTTGGGTACAACTATCTCCTCTTGATCCTTTCTTCTCACCAAACTCATAAGCTTTGAGGTCCGAGAATAGTTCATGATTGGATGTTTTTGATAGGTCCATTGAGTGCCTTAGAGCCATGGTCTTCATTTCCCACTCAGCTGGGAGGCTCCTTAGTATTTTCATACACATCTCCTTCGTGTGTATTCTTTCCCAAGTCTTTGAGAGCTCATTTGTAATTTCGATGAATCTAGCATCCAACCGGTCCATTATTTCACCCGCAAGCATTTTAAAGTTTTCAAATTTTTTAACAACAACAGATAATTTGTTCTCCTTAATTTGCTCAGATCCTTCACACATTAAGGTTAATTTATCCTAGATTTCTTTGGCTGTCTTGCAAGATTTGACTTTGTTGAACATGACTTTGTCCAAAATCTTGTAAAGTATATCATTGGCCACATTGTCAAGGTTGTATCTTTTTCTAACATCATTTGTCCACTCGACTCTTGGCTTTTCAACCATAGCTGGTCCGGTGCAGGAGGAGAGCAACCTTCTCTTCTTGACCGCAGACTCTCCTTTGCAGTGTGTTCACTTTCATTATTTGCGGTGGCCCATCCTCTATCACTATCCACATCTCATCATGTAAAGCTGATAGATGAGCCTGCATACGTATTTTCCAGTCATCAAATTCTTCAATGGTGAACATAGGAATGCGTGTCAAATTTGCTTCCATGATAATAACTTTCTTTGTTTTAAAAATGGCTTTTGAAAGAACAAGTGTTAAAAACTTCTTTGAAAGATTGGAGATCTAGTTCGATAACCGATCACGGAAGGCTCAATGAACCAACCGCTCTGATACCACTTGTAGGTTCCAAGGGGTGTGAGTAAGGTTTAGAAGGGGGGGTTGAATAAACCTTACCAACTTTTCGATTTTAGTCCTTTTAAAATGACACAGAGTTAAATACACAGCTATGTCCTAAATGGACAGCTAAGTTAGTTAACCAGCAGAGTTAGCCACTCAACAGACTCAATTTAGTTTGTTGATAGAATAACTCAGCTGTTTAGTCTAAACCTTAACTTGACTGTGATGAGATTTTCAACGGAAGACTTAACACCCTTGAATTTGGTTTAAGTTTGTTTTAACACTTGGGTTTAGCACTTTGTTAATTATCAGTTGGAATGCAAATTATCAGCAGATGTAAAGTGATATGCAGAAAGTAAATGCTGAAATGTAAATGACACAATAAATTTTATAGAGGTTCGAAGATGGGGTAATTCTTCTAATCATCTCTTCTCCAACTCCTGGAGGAATCCACTAAGTATTGATCAGAGTACAAAGTGGTTATCAGTCCAGATACAAGTCTTGATCACACAGCTGACTTGATCCTTTGGGACTCAGTCTGGAGATGCCTTGGTCACACAGCTGGCTTCTCGTCCGACTCAGCTTCTTCACAGGGCGACTACCTTGCTACTTCAGCTCACTTGCTCAAGCTTCTTGGATTTGATCACGAAGCCCTCCAATGACTTGAGACTGGTTCGACCTTGAACCTTTCTACAATCCTCCTTGGAATGTAGACCCCTTTTGATTCTTCAAAAGTTTCCTCTTCAACAGTTTGAAGTTGTCTTTCCTTCATAGCTTGGTGTTGGATCGATTTCCTTCGAAGTTTAGGCTTGAGGATTTGCTTGAATAACTTGAGAATATTTTTGTAGGTTACAACTCGAATAATAGCTTGAATGTTCGTGGTTCAGGTAACCTTCTCTCAAAGTGATTCCTCAGCCTTTTATAGTGAACTTTCAAAAATCTGCCCGTTGAAGGGATAGGCTAATTTTCAAAAGTCACTTGTGTTCGTTGGCTTGTCTTGTTGCAGTCCTTGATGTTGACATTTCCTCGGATTAAATGCCTCGCACCTTTCCAGGTTCGACCTGAGTGCGGTGTTTCCCATGGTTTATTCCTTTTGCACGCTTCGGGGTGAGCACTTTAAGACATGGCGGCATGGAAGTATTACTTGTTTAGGTAATATTCTTGACTTCGTACAATAAATGATTCTTTTGATTGTCTTGACTTATTTGCGCTTTTTCCCCAGCGACTTGAGTCTGCTCCAATGATTGAAAGACTCACCTGTCACTTAAACTACTTGGCTTCTTGAGTTGACTTGACTGACACTTCACACAGCTGTATCTAGCTGATACTCCTTCAGTCGAGTTTTTGACTTCTCCTTCTTGCCATACTCAGCTGCTTCACATCGGAGTCTTCATTTTAGCCTTCAGTTGACTTCTTGCATATCCAGGCATAGCTGACTTGACTCAACTCGTACAACCCTATCTATTACAATGCAAATTACAAGGAAAATGGGGTGCCAACTTTCAGTTTAAGTTTTACATGTCATTCATCAAAATCTAATGAACAAATTTCCCAACAAGCAAGAAATTCAAGAAAGAAAAATCTGCAAAAGAAAAACTTTTCCCTCTCGAGCTTATATCTGAATTCCTCAATCTTCATCTAAAACACCTTATCCAACACTCTAGTGAAAGATTAAGGTTGTGTCAACTGTTGAAGAGGAAAACTTTGTGAAAATAAAATCGGGGTCTACATTGCCTTGAAGTGAAGGGGTGTAGTAAGGTTCCTGTCAAACCAGAAGACTGGAGACTACAAGAGGGCTTTGTGAACTAGTCTTGCATCAACCAGTGAGCTGAAGTAGCTAGAGGAGTCTAGTGAAAATCTGAGTCTAGACAGTGGGCTATGTGAACAAAGCTTCTTAGACTGTTTGTAACTTTGTATTTAAAGTCACTTGATATATACTTAGTGGATTTCTCCTGGAGCAGGAAAAGAGTGGATTAGATGGATTACCCCACCCTTGAACCACTATAAATATTTGTGTTATTTAAATTCTGCACTTTACATTCCTATCATTTATATTGCAGTTAACTTATTCAAATAACTCTCTAAAATATTAAGTCTTTAAAACTCTAAAGGGTGTAAGATTTCATTTATTATAAAAAACAAAAGAAAACGATTTTAAAATTGTTATTTTTAGTTGAGTTACTCACATCAATGACTGTCAAGAGATATAGATCTATGGTTAAATCTCTGTGAATATCGACTTAATTGCCAGCAAGGACTTATCTGTTTAAGGAAAACTCTAACTTGAAAAAAATTGCAATGTCTATTCAACCTATAATATATATATATATATATATATACAAACATTTATTTACATGATTAATGAAAAAGTCATTAGAGAAACGGGTATCCCCTTTCATGATTGTTGGTTTCCTTTAATATTTTAGCATACTCTTATGTTATTTCACAGTAGATGGATTTTTCTAGGGGGAAAATTGAACTATCAACATATAAATTTATTATAAGCATTTATTATTGTGTAATATATTGGATTACTTCTTTTATTTATGATTGACAATAAAAGCTTGTCGATGGATAATCAAGACAATAGAAGTAAAGGAGTTATGCCAAATGTAGTTTTTGGTAAAAGTAAAAATAAGTGTGCATCTAAAACAAATCAATCGACTAAAGGACGATACTCTGCGAAGTAGGATACTTTTTTAAACCTTAAGTTTGTTGAGGTCTAGGAATAAGAAATTGGAAAAAGTAATAGGTCAAATAGCCATTACAAAGTCAATGGATGGAAAATATAGTTCGGAGACTCAAAGAATTGGTTGGGAGAAGTTTTGTTTACAAGCAACTTCGAAATTATTGGGATTCTATGAAGAAAGAATGGCTACTATTTAAGAAAATAATGTACGAGACTGGAATCAGTTGAAATCTTATGAACCACTCAATTGATGCTTCAGATGAGTGGTGGGAGGGAAAACTCGCAATAATTTTCTAAAATATTTATTATTCAAGTCAATAGTATATTTCAAAACTTTATATTAGATTGACTTGGTATACTTGGTTATTGCATGAAAATGGAGATTATAGCAAGTTTGGGAATAAATATTTCTCTTTATTTTGGTTCGGATATGATAATCTATTTTTGGATATTCATGCAATGCGAGAAAGAGCACTAGTACCAAACTAGAAATCTGGGAATGAGATTAGTGGTGGAGAAGTGATGTTTGATGATAATGGGGAGTCAAATGATTTTGAAGAACACGTGGAAATAGGCGATAGTGATGACAATAATTACATAGAAATAACTAACTATAACAAAAATTATTAAATGAAGGAAGCAAGTAAATTTGTCAATGAAAATATATTCCCATCCTTCGCACCAACAGTTCACAGATGTAAGTATTGTGGTTGCAATAGAGATGTTAAACAATATGCATGGAATAATACCAATGAGTGATCTTTAGAATTATATTTGTAACCTATTGAGCAAAAAAGATATGCGAGAAGTGTTTGTTTATCAACCTTCTCATGAATCTCATTTATCTTGGCTAGAATTTAACTATGATCAGTTCAAGAACAGTAAATAATCTTATGATGATTTAGATGTCTTTTCTTTTTTTTTTTGTCTTTTTTTTTCTTTTGTTTTTGTTTTTTGGTTGGAGTTAGACTAGTGAATTCTACATTGACTCGTGTCTTTTGGCTTGGTACTTTGACATGGAAATGTTTATATTAATAAAATTTATCATTTGGAGTTCTTTACATGTTTAGTATTTTCATATATGCTCATCTGTCTTTTTTTTTTTTGCCTCGTTGCTTTATTGTGCTTTTGTATACTTGTGATGTTAATAATGATATATTAATTTTTTCTCATTACTTTTTTTATAGCTCAATTGAGCCTTGGGATATCATAGATTATGATTCTATAGTATAACAAATTGTGCTTTAATTTATCCAAATATTTTTCTTGATGAGGAAACTAACATAGATGATAGTCGGGCTCACCAAAAAGTGGTTTGGTTCGTCTTATGCCAAATAACAACACATAACATTTTGACATATTATGATAATTATATTCATAAGATTCCATGTTTAACATCTATGTGAACGAGTCACAGATTCATAGAGGAGATACTAAATGGACATGAAAAAAGATGTTATCAAGTTTTTCGCCTAATAAAACCTGTATTTTTGGATTTATGCAATGAATTGACCCACAAATATGATCTTCATCCAACAAGAGGAATGTCTATCTTTGGGGAAGTGGAGATTTTTCTTATTACTTGTGCTCATGGTGTTGATAATAGGCTGATGCAAGAGATATATACATTCAGGCAAGTGTAACGACCGGGAGCTATCCCAAATGGACTCTTTCCTTAATCTTTTTCCTTTGGGCTTTCCATCTGCGTCGCCACTCATGGACTTCCCACACCTGGAAGTGGGTTTCATGCCTTTCCCCACACTCGAACCCAAGACCTCTAGGAACTCAGTACTTTAGCCTGGAGGCCCTGGTTCGAGGGTGGGGAAGGCATGAAACCCACTTTCGGGAGGAAGTCCATGAGTGGTGACGCGATGAAAAGCCCAAAGAGAAAAGGTTAAGAAAAGAACCCGTTAGGATATCCCCCCTATCGTTACCAAAAAAAAAGGAGCTTGCTAATGATATAATTAGACTACATTCTGAGTATAATGAGGCCAACGGATACCATATGCCTCA
Organism: Rehmannia glutinosa; assembly: GCA_016081115.2. NCBI lineage: Eukaryota > Viridiplantae > Streptophyta > Magnoliopsida > Lamiales > Orobanchaceae > Rehmannia > Rehmannia glutinosa. Next base: position 48,273,381 of record CM071927.1, read on the forward strand.
ACATCAAAGATACATACCATTTTTTAAGGTATATGATATTTTCAATTACAAATAGTAAGATTACATGCAGATTCGTAAACTTATAAAATAGTTATGAACTATTATATATTTCTTTTTAATGTTATGGTTGATAGGATTACATTGGAGCAATTGATAGCACACAAGTTAATGATTGATTACCACAAAAAAAAAAAGCAATACCATATATAGAACGAAAAGGATATCCCACACAAAACATTCTTGTTGGTATAACTCCGTTGGAATAACCGTTGGAGTTTTTTCCAACGATTATATATATTTCAATGGATATACTCTTGGACTAAAATCCAATGGTATAACTATGTTGGAATTAGTGTTGGAAAAAATATTGAGTTTTTTTTCCAACGATTGTATATTCCAATGGATAAATGACGTTGGAAGTATCGTTGGAATGTTTTTCCATTGGAAGTTCCATTGGAATTTTGCCATTCCAATGGCCATTTTACCAACGATGCATATTATGTTGGAATTTTCGTTAGAATCGACAATTCCAACGGTAAATGGCCAGATTCCAACAGATTTTTCTCGTTGGAATTTTTTTATTTTCTCTAGTGCGCTCACAGTTTTCAGCACTAGCAGGGTTTAGTATTTTGACCATAACTTTCTTTACAAAATTGATATTGAGCTGATTAAAGTGGCTATGCAAAGCTAAGAAAAAGGGTTACAACTTTCGTGAGACTCTAAGAGCAAATTCACATGTTTACAAGTCACACGGACCATGTGAATTTACACGACCTGACCATGTGAATGGTTCCGTGTGAGTTTACACGTCCGTGCGACTTTCTTTTCGGAGATAGATTACACGACCCGTCCGTGTGAATGGTCCTGCGCCTGATTTTTAGTTCTAATCCGTTCGGAAATCTACAAGTGATCTCTCAAAGTACCTATATAAATGGGACCAAGACATGGACGAAATTATCACTTCATACAAGTCATTACATCGAACAATACACCAAAATACACTAGGGTTAGACAAATCTATAGTCTTCTGAGAGAGGAGGGAAATCTACGAAAAACACTACAAGGCCTTTCACATCTACGGAAGCACAAGGGTTCGAAGGCTGGAAAGGAGGATCCATACTGACAAGAATGGTTCTATCTTTTTAGTCTAGATCTCTTGTTTGTACTTAAACGATGTCAAACTATTTGATTTCAACTTTGTCTATGAATTTGTTATCAAATATGTTGGGCTAATCATTCTGATCCTAGGGCATAATCAAAACTGTGGATTCATGTTAAATATATATTGTTTGTTTTCTTAATTGGTTTATGTGTTACTCATTATATGTATTCGAATGCTTAATTCTTATAGATTATCGATCAATAATTTGCATGTCATATTTGTTAGTTCATAATTTGGGAGATGAGTTCTAACGAACAAAAATCGAGTTCGAGACATAAATGGGTGTAACGTGTCGGTAGACTTATAATTTTGTGGGGAGTACTTCAATTCAAAGATCTTTTGGGAGTTAATAGTAATTGTAACGTGTTGGGAGACCTACAATTGTTATTAATTAATTGTTTATCGACATCCGGGAGGGGAATAAACTAATTTAGGAATTGAACCCATAGAAACACATAAACTAGTTTTGATAAAACATTACTTGGATTTAATATTGAAGAAGCATGTTGAGATTATGTGCCTAGAGATGCTTTCGTATTTGTTGAAAACTTATGGAGTTTGGATTTTTATCAAATTATAAATATTTTTACTTGTTAATTTACGGCTCGTTTGGTTACTATGTTGAGATTAGATAATTATTCAAGATTAGATAAGATTGCACTATTCAAAGATATAGTATCTAATATTTGGGATTCAAGAGTAGATATTTTATCATGAGAGATTGCAAGTTCTATCACATGTTTTTGAACTGTGATTGGGTAAGATAAAACCAGGAAATGTCCTAAATGTCCCTAATAAATTGAAATTCCATTTCTGCCAAAGCCAACAAAAAACATACCATTGCAGCCCCAAATTCATCGCCAGTTTCGCATCTGTCCCTCACAAAGCCAACTGCGGCATTCAACGCCTTCACCGAAATCGCACGCCTTCACCGGAATCGCACGCCTAAATCGACGCACGGACACTGATAAGTTTTATTTTGGACTCGGCATCTGAGTAAGCATCTCAATTCCCAAAATCTGAGTAAGAATCCCCAATTTCTTTGCGGTTAGGGTTTTTACACTAAGTTTTAGTTGACACTTACATTGTAAATGGCGACCCTTAATCATATGTGAATCATGTAAAAAATCACACTATGCTCGCGATTCTTTTTGTTTTTACATGTATGATATGTATAAATGTTATTGTATATGCTTTATTTGGTTGGTCATATGTACATGAATTGAAATATTTGCAACTGATTAGTCATGATTTTTTTGGGCTATTAGTAACTAGAAATAATTGGAATTGGTTAGTGTGAATTGATTAAGGACAGTGGATACATGTATTTCTGATATGGTTTATTTCCCTTTAAAAAACATTCCACAACATTTTTAAATCTATATACCTTGGAAATACAGATTGGAATTGTAGAAATGAGCGCTTCCAACAGTTCGCCACTCTCAACTGGTAATAGCGACACATCTCGTTGTCCAAGTTGTTGTAGGGATGTCCCTGTTCGTTGTCACTGCGGCTTTGTGTTAAAGGTTCAAACTTCTTGGACGAAGTCCAATCCGGGTAGACGTTTTATGTCTTATCCTCAAAGAGGGGTAGGTTAATATGAAATAAATCTGACTATTGTTAATTTTTTCCCCGACAGTCCAATTTGTAAAAAAAATTAATTAATATAGTATTTCTTGTCATTGCAGCCCAACAAGTGTGGCTACTTCGCTTGGTGCAGTGAACCGATATGTGATAGATCGAAAACCATTATGGCAGAATTGGTCGATAATTTAAAGGACCTTAAACTAGAACTTGCAAAGTGCAAACAATATGAACAACGTTTAGCACGCGTTTGTTTTGTGTCGTGGATGATATCATTTGTCGCAATTCTTGTTGCATATGTACACGACAGATTTCTTTGTAGCTAGGTTGAATTTTGAGTGTCTAGTTTTATGTGTTGAACTATATGACTAGTGTGTCATTCGAAGAACTCGTGTCATGTTTTATTATGTAATGTAATGGTACCTATCATTTTATATGTTGAATGCAATTCAATATTTAGTATATTTTTTTATTAAAGTGTATTGCAGTTTATTTAATTCAATAGTTTTATATGTTGATTGCAGTCTTTATTAAGATTATTGCAGTTTTTTTAATTCATGTTACGTTTGATATGTTGGGTTTATTTTGTAATCCGAGTAAACTTTAGGGGTGGTTTTCAAATTTTGGAGTAAGTGCTTATGAGCTGTGATCTGCAACAAGTATCCTCTTCAAGACTTGGCACACATCATAAGGTAAATATCATATTTGTACGTATGGAAATAATGGAGACATTGTGTATTTTGTGATCTGTAAAAGCAAATATGGGTTGTGATCATATTTGTGATCTGTAAAATCAAATATGGAGAATAAGGTTGCTGTTGAGCTATAAAAGCAAATATGAGCTGTCATCGTATTTTCAGAATAAGGTTGTTGTTGAGCTGTTGAATGAATCTTCTGCATTAGCTATTGAATTGTCCAATATATGCAGGAATATTTTCTGAAAAAATCTGCTTTATGGAATCTTAAAAAGTAGGAAAATCTGCTTTTTTGGTGTTGTTAAATCAGTTTGAGGCTTAGGAATATATTCTCACTCATATTGATTCTCTTGTTGCTTTGTATGTGGAAAATGATGATTTAAAAAAAAAAAAAAAAAAACAGCAAAGCAGACTCTTGTGCTTTGTCTATAAATTTTGTCCTCCAGAATACTTCATTAACCTATCTTGCATCTGTTTTGTTCTTGTTTCATAATTTTCACGACTTACAATTTGCAAATGGCTCCTAAGTATCCGGCCAAAGCAAGAATACTTTTTCTACGATAACAAATGGATGACGGCGGACAAGTTGTTTATCGAGGTGCTACTCGATCAACAAAATCAATTGACAACTTCCATCCACCGTGAGAACAAAACGCTTTGCTTATTGCAATGGATGTCGTCAACAAAGCGATTCAATCAAGCGCCCGACCTCACATTTTGCATTGCTAGGCTTGCCATGCTCGAGAAGCGGTATCGCATTTTCCATTTGGTTGAAACGTAAACACGGTGTCACTTGGGATAGTGAATCGAACACTATCACTGCGAGAGATGAAGTGTGGACTGAAATCTTGAAGGTTTGATTTCCCCTTGTACTACTTATGTCTGAATTGTTTATATTTTCTTTTCAATAATTCATCTGAATCGAAAACTAACATTGTTGACTCTATAGCGGGACCCTTTTGCTCTAGCATATCAACAATTTAGCGAGCCGAGGTGGAATGAATTGTATGTTCTTTTTGATGTACTGTTTTCTTACGATCCTGACGACCATCCAGAAGTAATTGAATTATCTTCGGACAGTGAGGCCAACGATATGGAAGGTTTGCTAACGCCCCCACCTAAGAGCAACTGCGTTAATATTTCCGAGTCCGAATCCAGCGGTGCTCGATCATTTTGGAAATATCTTCAGAATTTTGGCGGTGGTTATGAATGCTTTTCGAATTTTACATTAACTGGCTGCGCACCACGTTCGAACCACCCTCCAGGTTCATCAAAGTCCATTCCGTTATCCCGTAATCATCGTCGCGCCCGAACCTCTCGTCTCCGTCCAAGTCAACTAAGAGTCTTGATACATCTGGCTCTTCTTCTCGTCCTCCGTAATTGAACGTTTATGAAGTTGATTCATAAAAGGCTAGTGTGGACCAATAAACCATGCGGAGGTCTTCACTTTGTTCGGACAGTTAGATTGTTAAGTCTATGTTTTTTTTTTTGTATTAGTAGTGTGAATTTCTACACCTTCATTTTGTTTAGTTGCTAAGGTGTAGATCGGCTGTATTGTACTTATTATTTCCCTAATGTGCACTATGGTTGCTTTGTGTCAACAATGAGCACAACATTATAATATATGTTCGAATTTATTCCAATTGGTATTTTTTATATTTCGTACTGAACTTTATTTCAGAATCGTGTGTAGTCTGTTTCTACTGGTGTACTTTATTTTTTGGTTATGTCAATTGGTGATGTCAGTTGGTTATATTGGTGCTGTTGTTTATCTTATACAGAAAATTCTGATGCAAAAATGCTGAGCAATTTTGTCACAGTTTATACTAGTGTTGTTGTTGCATTACTGTATGAAAAGGATTGTATTTGGTGCTGTTAAAAGGACAAGTTGCATGATATCAGTTCAGATCTCTTTTTGATTTTGAGAAAATTGGTTAAGGAATGAATATCAGTTCAGAACTATTTTTGATTTTGATTTCTCAACCAGGCAACTGACATTCCAATTCATTTTAAGCTGAATAATATACTATTATGGCTTTGTCTGTTGGCAGCTGACATTAAATTATGAGATAATTACAAAAACTACCTCTGAAAAGTTGGGTTAATTACAAAAACTCCACATATGTTTGAATAGTGCAAACATAACCTTGAAAAGTGCAAACATAATAGCACAAACACCAAATAAAGCTGTAGTGGGCAATGCACAAGCAATAAGCATAACATATTAGCAACTTCAAATTTCATTCAAAATCAAACAAGCTGTGTACCCAAATGTACAATCCATTCCCAACATCAAATTTCCAAAGCAAGCATAATATTCAAACAGAGATCAGAAACCATCAAATTACAGAACGCCCAAGTTTAGTCACCCAAAATACATGTTCTAAATTACACATGCGAGAATATTATCGAAAATACATTCCTGCCAACATTTTAAATAGCCCGTAAATCGTGGTTTGGCGACAAAATAAATAGTTGGAATAACTCCTAACAGTTTTTAGGATAATGTTTTCATAGCCTTCCATCACGCATCATTTTCACCATTTTCCCCTTGTACTCATCACTTAGGCTGAAGAACATGTCAAGATCTTGTGCGTTGTTGCAAAGTTGCTTTGTAATTGCAAGCTTGTCCTCATCAGATAGGAAACTCATTTAAAAAGTCGTCAAACACAAACCTTGCGTTGTTGCCTAGTATCTTGGTCAAATCCTATTCTTTGCGCTAGGTCACCCAAACGGTTGTCAGCTTTTTCACAAAAGGATGCCATCAGGTCCAGGAAACGTTCTTCCATAGCATCATTATTCTTTCTTTTTTTGTTGCGGCTGTTTTTGATTGTCGTACTACTTTCACCCCGAACCTCAGAAGTAGTATCAGGTTGAAACTGTGAATTAGGAGTCACAGGAATTTGCTCAGGTCCACTTCTAGCACCATTTGGTTGGCCCCCATTTAGGACTTCTTGTATTACGTCATGAAAAACCTCAGCATTTTCACCCGTTGCTCGGTCCTTGCCAAATATATCACACCATTCTTTGTACATAGGCCATGATTTATACCTCATTGTCTTTGCATTTGCATCCGTCTACGTAAAACAAAACAATTACAATGGAGAGTGTTAAAAAAGCCATACCATTTCCATCATAATTAGAAAAATACCATTTGTATTAAACATTTTTAAACATACCTTTACATAATCATTCCAAATGGCATCTTCCTTAACAATGATTTGATTATTGGAATCATCCCATCCAAACCCAGACTTACGCATCATCATGCATATTGAAGCATAGTTTTTCTTCCACACCGTTAATTTGGATGCAATATGTGGCTCGGCACACAATTCAGTACCAGGGAAAGCCTGCAACAATGACCTCTCCAAAAGGTGTTGATATCCAGCTTTGAACCCATTATCACACTTATAACCCTGGGCAACAAGTTCCTTCAAAGCGTGCAACAAAAATGGACTCTTCTTGAGTAGTCGGCCGTCTTACACTACGGGGCGTCACACCCTTTCCAACACTTGCACTTGATTCCATAATTCCTAATAAATGTCACGAGACAACAATAAAAAAAAATGATCATTACAATTACGAGAAAAACATTGAGTCTCAAAGTTTCTCCAAAACTAGTTATTGTCACTATAAACACATATAAAAATTCATATACACTACATAAAGATATAAAAAAACATGAAACAAAAGTCTAAAAAGCTGGACAATGACACAGTATATCAGAACACAACTGTTGTTCTTATAATTAAGCGCATATTACAACTATAATTGACCTAATTGAAATAAGCATTACACAAAAGGACATAGTTTCACAATGATAATATATTGTCATAGATATTACAATGTAGAGGACAAATGATCGAAATTATAAAGTGTTTCTGAGAATTTAATTGGTACATAAATTTTTCCATCACTATCTTCTCAAATAATGTCAAGTGTTGCCCTCCATTCATTGTACATAGAAATGGCAAATGTGTCCCTCCAAGTTGTCCATATTTGAGAAGTCTCTACTTGGTCAACAAAATCAGGCCCATCATTTGTGTTGTGACCACCACCAATGTCTTCAGGAATATCATCTTCTAAAGGATCAACCGGCATTGCGATGATTATGAAATTATGGAGTAAGCAACACACCATAATTATACGATTCTCGAGTCTTAATTGGGTACCACGAGTTACTCCGTAGTATTGCCCATCTATATTTTAATAGACACCAAGATCTTTCTATAATATTCTCGAGCTTTAACATGCCTTAGATTGAAAAGTTCCTATGATTTTGTGGTGCGACGACCGTAAGACCATTCATCTAGGTGATATCTAACACCTCGATATGGAGCTAGGAATCCTGGGCCATTTGTATATCCACAATCACACAAGTAGTAATTACCTGAAAAATTAATGGTTGGTAAGTTTTTGAAGTGATTGTAATAATTGATAAGTTGGCTTATCTTTCGGTTAATATTAATATAATTATTTGGAAATAGTTCTTTACCCGGTACTCTCAAACCATTTGGTCGAAAAATAACAACACGTCACGTAATACCCGGCTATCTGCGCAGCAGAACCCTCCCAACCACTTAGGACAAATGTGTATTTCATGGATGGATCACAAACACATAGAACATTGTCAGAAATATCTCCTTTTCGATTTCTATATCGCGCTTTCACATTTAATGGGACTCGAACATCAATGTATGTTCCTTCTAAAGCACCTAGACAACCCTATCAAATCGGATATATAGATAGTATATAAGTTGGAAATTGTAAGTAAGTTTAATATTTAAATTAAATTTGAGTTTATGTTGAATTGAGTTTTATTACCTTGAACCATTTCCATGTATCATCTGTGCAAGTTTCATCCACTGGTTTCGGATCAACCAATAAAATAGAGTGGAGCCAAAGAACAGCTTGAAGAACAATATTGAAGTGTTTGCTAATAGTGTAGCCAGACCTCTTGAAGTCAAATTTTACAACACGATTCTTCTTATGATGTGCCAAAACAGTTAGGAATATTGCAACTTGTTCAGTTGTTTGAACATTTCTAGTTCGAACAAGGCCACCTATATTCTCCAACAAGTAACATAACCTACCAAAGGCATTCCTATCCATGCGGAGTCAAATGCAATGTGCAATACAACTGTGTCACTTATATTGATTAGCTCACGCATATGTTTAATTTGGTCTGGTAGTCGGTCAACAAGTCTGTAAGCTTGTCTAACATAATTGGTTCTACGACGACGACGACGACGTCTATCGATAAACAACATTCGACAAATAGCGGCAAACATGAAGAAAAACTTTATTATGGTAATAATCTCTTCTACAATCAAGACGACATGTATCTGGTCCGGGTGCATCTATTAATTTAAACAAAATCATACAAATATATGAGATTAAGAAAAAAACAATTGCATAAATATAAAACACCAAGAAATACATTCATATCAGAAATTCATTCCACATAAACCTCATAATACAGTCTAATTTTACCTTTCAAGAAATATCGAAATATCAAAAATACATTCATACATTGTAGTGTACCTTTCAAGATAAAAATCCATTCATATCGAAATTTCATGTCTTATTAAGAAAATACATTCATATCGTAAATCGAAATATTACTCATTTCAAGCTCCACATTCTTATCGAAATCGAAATATATGTACATTCATATCGTAAATCGAAATATAACAGAAATACATTCATAGATAAAATTTCATGATTTCTTACCTTCAAAGCTCCACAACAATTCGATTTACGATCACGTCTAATTTAGTGTACCTTTCAAGAAAAAAAACGAACAAATTTCTTGGTCAAATATCGAAATATGAAAACCAAATAATCGAGAAATATATTGAAATAGAACAACATGAATTGCAAAAACTTTTCGAGTCGAGTCACCAAATATCGAACGAACATGGATATATTGTTCGATAATTTACCTTGTGTAGTTCTTCATTTTCTTCGTCTAGGGTTCGACTCCCTTCTTCAGATTTGGGTAAATGCTGAAATGAGGCTGGGACGTAGGGTTTTTGGGTGCTAATTTGGAAGAAATGGCCATTTGCAATAAACCCCAAAAATAAGGGCAAGGTGGTAATTATTTTACCAAATTAGAGGGCAAAAAGAGAAACCACATCCAACACAAAGTCAAGATAAAACTATCACAGGGGGTGGGGGATGATAATTGATCGGCCATACACAAGATTTAATCTTGGGCCTTGACATTAATCTCGGGCTGTAAACTAGGATTCAAAACATAAAATAAGTCTAGATAACTGAGCTAATCTTGAGTTATCTAGGACCGCAAACACGCCGTTAGGGTTTAGATTAGATAATAAATAATTTTGTGATTTTTGACCGCTTCAATAAAATTGGAATACGATATTTACTATAGCCTTAAGTATTTCGTATTCAATCCCCGAGGAATACGAACTTATTCGATCTTTATCTGCTAGCTATCTTTGTCTTTACACTTTGGATTTAATGAAAAGATTTTCACGATCAGACCTCCGTCTACTTTTGGAACTTTTTGGGTGGAAAATGTTTCTTCTTCCTAACTAGAGGGTTGTAGTTGAAAGATTCTGGGAAAGCTTTTTGATGTTATATAATTTGTGGAAGATTGAAATAATTTTCAGTTATTGTTGTGTATGTTCTTTATCTATTCATTCAATTTCCTCATTTACTAATTGTAAATATGTTTAAGATAGTTCGTGATAGGTAATTCATGGAGAATATTGTAATTTATGTTGAATTTGAATGATGTTTTTGTAAGTAATAATTATAATATATAGTTGGCATGAGTTTTTTTTGTAATCTATTTTTAATAGCCAATGGACTTGTTTGTCTTATCATAATCTATGAAGAATGCTATAAGGGTGTTTTTAATATTTCAAGTCAATTTTTCGATGACGTCAACAAATTTCATTATGTCAACTAACAATTATGGTAAAATATTAGATTAAATAAAGCTTAAGGGTACTTTTTGTAATTTTAAGACCACTAAGTTTTTTTTGGAATTTCCCAAAACCTGATGAGTATTTGTAATTAACCATAAAAAATATTTCATTGACTTCCCAACCAACCGACAACAAAAATGATCCTATCAATATTAGTGGATACCTCATCCCGTTTTAGTTTATCATGTTTTTAAATTTCTTAAAATCTTAAAATTTTAAAATATATTATTTGAATTAAAATAATATTTTGACGTCATTTACTTTCCATATTTTGAGAATAACAGTGTAAAATCATTGGAAACTACAAGCTATTTCAACGCCACTTGCTATGTGCAAAACATCAATATCTATCTGGCGCTGAGATGACACATGGGTGAGTGTTTGAATTATCTACAAACTTATTAATCCAATTCATCTCTTACATTAATGATCTTGTTGATGCTATTCTCGTGGTTCATGCTATACCTCATTTCCATTTTCATTTAAGGGTTCCATTTTTTTATTTTAAATATACATATATTTGATATAACATTTACTATCAAATATTCTATTTTTCTATAAAATGAAACATTTTCTCCCTAAAAAAAAATGAAACATTTAATATTTATCCATTCATCAAATAAATGTACACATTATGTAGCATTAATATTAGTTGTTACCTCTGTCAAAAAAAAAAAATTAGTTTGTTACCTGCTCAAAAAAAAAAAAAAACCCAAGGGCCAAGGAGCACGGGTTATAATGGCATTTCCGTCATTATGCAGAAATATCAGGGCGAAGAACTTGATCCAAGCATTAGTCTTCTCAAATTCTCCCTCCCACGTTAACCGCCAAAAAAAAAAAAAAGTTTTTTTTACACGTAATCGCCTGCATTTCTCTCCATTTTCCCTCCATGCGGACTGTGAAGTTGAATTGTTCAACGTTTCTCTTGCGGTGATGACCTCTAAGCGAATTTAGAGTATATTAGATGAAATTGTACTCAAACTAAACCGTAGAGAAATTCCTCACTCCTTTCATAGCCACAGTGCTTTCTGCATGAACATGCGCCCGATTATATTCCTCTATAATTTTCTCTCACTAGAAACTCTAGAGTTCCTTTACTTTTTCTATCTGCACAATGTCTCCGGCGCAGAAACTCGAAATTTCCTGTGATGATCCCGAACAGAAAACCACACCGGGAAATCTGACGCCAAACGAGACCGAAATTCTGGAAACGGTCGCCGATGCTTGGAATAATATTATCCGCGATGTTTCAGGTGCTCGAACTGATTCCAATATCCCAGCAAACTCCGACGATAAATGTGGAAACTTCGCCGACGATTACGTTAACATCAAAACGATGTTGCAGACCAGTAGCGATGGTGGAGGAGCAGAGAATGGAGATTCGGAGGAGGTGACTAATAGTGGTAACGGTGGTGGAGGTAAGGCGAGTTCGGTTCTAAAACCGTCGCCTAGTGTGGGAATGAGTTTGGAAAATCTTATGGAAGTGCCGATCGGCAGCTCCGGTAAGAACGGTGGCTCGGAGAATGGCTCAGCTACGTCGATGATGGATGAGGCGTGGGAGCAACTAAGCAGATCGTACGTTTACTTCAAAGGACAGCGCGTTGGTACACTCGCCGCCATTGATACCGGCGGCGAGGCCTTGAATTACAATCAGGTAGTAATATAGCGCTCATTACGTGAACTCAAACATTTCATACTTGCGTACTTGTGTACGTATAAATTATAAAATTTGTAAACAAGCATGACTGTATTTTAACACTACTATGTAATCTATCTGTTTGATATACTTTTAGCGTTTCGCCGACGACCTTTACTTCCTCCGCTGGTATGTCTGTGATGGTGTCATTAATTTTCTTGTTTTGATACTAACTGAAACGTATCTGATTACAAATTGTGGGGAATTTCTACAACATAGATTTGTGAAATTTTGTAATCCAGGTAGGTGTTAGAAAGTGTCTAGTGAAAGTGCTGTTATGCGTATTGCTCTTTCTAATAGATCTCCGTAGCTCATTTTATCGGGTTTCTGTTCTGGTTCACTGATGTTTTCCGTTCTATTTTCCTTTCTCCTGTGGGGCTTCAGTTTCATTTATTTGTATCTTTCTTCTTGTCATGCTTTGGCAGTTAACATATTCTCTCAATGGATCATAATTTCTTAATTAGTAGCGTTCTATTTTTCAATTTTAACTGCTCATCGATATTACAGGTTTCAAACGTTAAAAAAACTGTAAATGCTTTTAAGTAATTGTTTGAAATTCTTACTGATGTGTAATGAAAGCTCTGGTTCTTTGGTAGTTATCTGCAGTACTTAGCAGTTCTGACCAGCTTCTATCATTGACAGGTTTTCGTTAGAGACTTTGTTCCCTGTGGGTTGGCCTGCCTGATGAAAACTGATGCAGATGTAGACATAGTGAAAAACTTTCTGTTGAAGACTCTCCACCTCCAGGGATGGGAGAAGAGAATTGATAACTTTACACTTGGAGAAGGTGTAATGCCTGCCAGTTTCAAGGTTATTCAAGACCCTAGCCGTCAGAAGGAGGTTCTACAAGCAGATTTTGGAGGCACTGCAATTGGAAGAGTTGCACCAGTGGATTCTGGGTTCTGGTGGATTATATTACTGAGGTCATATACTAAATGCACACATGATTACTCTCTTTCAGAGTTACCTCAGGTGCAGAGAGGAATGAAACTGATACTTAACCTCTGTCTGTCGGATGGATTTGATACATTTCCAACACTCTTATGTGCAGATGGATGTAGCATGATTGACAGACGGATGGTAACTTCCAACTCTGCATTTTTATGTACCCATCTTGTAGTTCAGTTTTTAAATTTCTAAATGTTGAAGAGAGTTAGCTTAATGATATCTGTATGTGCTATTAATTTGGAGCACCTTTGAAGTGAGATTGCAGATGCTCCAATTGGCCAGTCTGTAATATCTGTAGTTTCTGATAATCCTCAATGTCTCTTGCTCTAGAATCTTGAATGATTTTGCTAACTGTTGCATTTGGATTGATTATAAGCTTTTGCCTGCATTTTCGGCAGGGTATTTATGGGTATCCAATTGAGATCCAGGCACTGTTCTTTTTTGCGCTGAGATGTGCTAGACAATTGCTTAAGCCGGAGCATGACGGTAAGGAATTGATCGAGCGCATTGATAAACGGATCACTGCTCTGAGCTATCATATACAAAACTACTACTGGCTTGACTTCACTCAACTGAATAACATTTACCGTTACAAAACTGAGGAATATTCTCACACTGCTGTCAACAAATTCAATGTCATTCCCGAATCTATCCCAGATTGGGTATTTGAATTCATGCCTCTGAGAGGAGGGTATTTCATTGGAAATGTAAGCCCAGCTCGCATGGATTTCAGGTGGTTTTTGGTCGGAAATTGCATTGCTATTTTGAGCTGTTTAGCAACACCATCACAGGCTACAGCAGTTATGGATTTGATTGAGGAGCGCTGGGCAGACTTGATTGGGGAGATGCCCCTGAAAATTGCATATCCAGCTCTTGAAGGACATGAATGGAGGAGTGTAACTGGGTGTGATCCAAAGAACACAAGATGGAGTTATCACAATGGTGGTTCTTGGCCAGGTTAATCATCCATTGACTTGGTGCAATGTTTGCTTTGAAGCATTTTATCTTGTTATTACTTATAATTCAAAGATCAATGTCACAAGAACTTTTTAGTTTTTAGATTGACTTCAAATAAAAATTAAATGAATCATGTCTTATATATTAGTACTTGATTTGTTTAGTTTTTATGGATAATGAAGTCAATCTAAAAAGTTTTTGTTTTAATTATATTATGAGCCAGATAGGATGCATGATTTAGAATTTGATTGCGGCTGTAAATTTGACTAATGATGTTTAAAACCAAAACAAACATATTGTGCACGTGCTGCTGTTTTTACATAAAGAGATAATGGCCATGCCTACTACTATTGTAGCATGTAGTATCACTGAGGTTTCTCTTCTGTTTTTCGAGCATGATAGTAGGATAAAAATGTGTATGCACCTTAAAAATAATTTACAGCTAATGATGCGTATGGTTTGGTATTCGTTTTGTAGTTCTTCTATGGCTTCTCACAGCAGCAAGCATTAAAACTGGAAGGCCTCAAATTGCAAAGAGAGCAATAGAGTTGGTGGAACAGCGCCTGGCCAAAGATGGATGGCCTGAATACTACGATGGCATCACTGGGCGGTATATTGGGAAGCAGGCACGGAAATATCAAACATGGTCTGTTACAGGATATCTGGTTGCAAAACTCATGATAGAGAATCCATCCAATCTACTTATTATATCACTTGAAGAGGATAAAAAGATTGCTAAGCCAAAGCTCACCCGTTCTGCCTCATGGACCTTCTAGTTTAGATATTTTGCAATCTGGAACATAACAAGCTTTCAAAGTAAGGCTTCTCATTGCTTTTCCTTTTGTTTTGATTCAATGGTTTGTAAGCACCATTAACATCTGGTATCTGGTACAACACATTTCTATTGGTTTTGCACAATTCTCTATTGAGTGGACGAGAACAGGACACACTTGAAATTTGTGTTTGCATCAGTATAATGAGATGAACATGAAAACTGCTTAGCTGCATGGTTTAACTGACAATTACTGTATGCTTTGCAGAAAAAATTCCTACTGTCTGTTTTAGTGAACTTCCATTATCTGCTATAAAATGCATTTAAAAATCTAAATTCACATTTCTGATGACTGATCTCAACGACTTAATTTTCCCGTTGTTTGAACAGTATTTTAGGTTAGGGTCAAAGTACAAAATGCTGGGATTTTACTTGGTTGGACTGAGAAATGTTGTTTCTCAGTTGTGTTTGATATGATTATAAAACAGCTGATGTGTTTTTCAATGCTAGATTTCAATTCCTATACAACAGCTCTTGTTCTAGGATATGAGTTTTCCACTGGAAATTCTTGATTGTTTTTGCATATCTTTATGGACTTGTTCCCTTTGACTAATGTCTAGTATCCTTTGATAGCTGTTATAAATTATAACTATGTACACCGTATATGATCCACTTACTACCGATCTGGTGTGCAGCGTGGGAGAGTAATATGATATCGCACTATCACAGGTCCTTTGAGGCTTTGGTACAGTTGTAACTGTAACTTATCTTTTGAGAAAACTTTTAGACCGTTTTATATCTTTTAATAATAATAATTGAGGCTTTGAGATAAACGTGGGTCCAATTGCGTTATAACTTATGTCCGGGTAAGGAGATGTTACCCAGTGTGGCTGAAGCTGGCAACCTCTTGTGATTTTGTCAAGTGTTCCATTATGACATATGGATAAATTTAAAAGAAAAAATCAAAATGGGACACATGTCACAATTCTAGGGGAGTTGGACATTAACATCTACTTGAGTCTTCCTCTCTGGGACGAGACCTATTCCACAATCACTTGTATACTTAATGACATTATCTTGTACACATGTCAGACATCCAATACATGGAAATATGGGAATTAATATAAAGTGTAATAAGATTATGGAATACGAAAAATCTCAATCCCTCCCTCTCCCCTTATTTTAATTTGGCATTGATCATTTGTAGCACAGGTCTGTCTTTAGTCTGGTAAATAGGCGAATTAATGAAGACCTTTGCTTTCGTTCCAGCTAATCCCATTCACAAACAAAACCGGCCGTTACAAGGCAGTGAATATTATTAGCCTATAAGATTCCTCTCCACTGGTTGTCAATTTCATAAAAAAAAAGTCACGCCACTTGTGACTTGTTCCTCTTGATGTATCTCATCCCACCCACCCATTCAGTTTCGTTTTCGTCCACATTATCCACAATCCATCCCTCTCTGTAAAAAAACAAAATCTTTGGCTGACATTTAAACATAAATAAATAAATGCAGTCGAATGAGGCAACGGAGAGCAGCTGCGGATTCATGAAGTGCGAAAAGCTGGACAGAGTGGCGAGCTGGGTGGGGCGAGTGTTGCTACGGCGTTCTTCGTGTCGCTGGAGCGGTGCTCATGTGTCAAAATCTCCACCGTCGATTCTGACGTCGATGAAGAGGCCAATGATCGCCCCCTTATGCTCACCAAATACCCTTCTTTCCTAACCGACGCCTCCTCCCATCATGGTCGCACCACCACTAACTACAAGCTCCCTATCTGCTCGTTCGTGCCCCCTCTTTGATCCCGAGTAGGTAATGCGTAGTCGGGACACCATAAGGAAGTGGCGATCTGAAAATGAGGTAAGTTGGATAAAAAAACCAAGAAAAATCATATAAATACAAACTAATTTTTTTTTAAAATAAATGATTTTTTTTTCTTTTAAAAGAGAGGGGGCGGGGGCCAGGTTGCCCTAGCTACGCCGCTAGTTAATAGGCCAATATAGCTTCTGCAACTCTAAATAAGTATTATGGAAGTGTCCATTTTTTGAATTCTTTTTGACTCGTATTTTTTTAGGTAATGTATTTGTATTTAGTTATGGACGTTTCAGCCATTTCAAATTATTTGAAACTGAGCTAGCTTTTAATCTCCAAAAACAGGCTATCATAAATAAATTGATTTTTGTTTTCTTTCTATTGATTGATTATGCATGGATCAGTGAAGAATCTGGAGGGGAAATTCATGTTTGTATTCGGGATTGGTTAATGCCACTTATAGCAATTTGATTCTAACTTTTTCATCTTTGTTGACGATTGTAGTCTTTTTTGCCTACATATGCATCTTATTATAACTGTGTCCCGCATATGAGAACGAACCCGTCAATAGATTCAATTTTGTTGGCAATCAAAAACTATTTTCCCCATTTGGCCAAAAATCAGTATCAATTCGGAACATTGACTCATTGAGTTTCAATGCTATATCTAATGTTGTTAGTTAAAATGTTGTTATCACAAGTGATACTGCTAAAAAAACGCTCACTTCAAGTCAATGTTTCTAAATAATAGTCCAACTTCTTTTCCGGAGCTGGTAATTTATTTGGACGAGAATCTGCTTGCGACACCGGCAAACGTTAGACAAATTGTCTCAGGGGCCCCTTCGACGCTCAAGTCAGTACAAGTTGAAGAGAAAATTCAGAACAAAAGACAACAATTGAGAGTAATGAATTTCGAATACTTAACAAATAACGAGGGACCTATTTATACCTGGGTTGATGGGTCACATGAACCTTGTAGGATGAAGTGGGCGCGCAGACCGAATAATTATATTTGCGATCCACTAATAATTAATAATATGGAATAATTAATTAAATAATTTTGGAATTAAATAATGAGTAAAATAATAAAACTATACTAATTGGAAAAGTCAAATTTGTCCATAACAGGGGGGATCCGCAACCTTACACCATAAAGATTTTAGAGCATCTCCAAGCCACCTTTATTTTAACGCCAGCCGCAAAAAACTTCAAATTGGAATCTTCAACCCACCTCCAAACTCCACGCCAAAACAAAGTGTGTGAATAGTGCACCCCTTCATGTGGTGGTGACAACAAGACATACTTCTATTTATCAACAATATCGTTCACACCTCTAGATCTTTTTTTCCTTTTTTTTTTATGTAAGTTGTATGTTTTGTCTTTTTTTCTTTTTTGTTTTGGAAATTTTTTTTGGGGAATTTTTTTTAAGTATCCACTATGGATAGTCGGTACTCTTTTCTACCCATCAACATAAGAAAACTCTTTTCTACCAAATTTGACCCAAATGCCCCTCCTTTAATTTGGGGTTTTTTGAATTTTGAAACTGAAAGCAATAATTTCCCTTTTGAAAACCGTATAACTCCCTTTAGAAACCGTATATACACCATGTATGTACACTCCCTACAAGACAAAAATAACATAAACAAAAGAAAAGAAGACAAAACAAAAACCAAAACCAGAGATATATCGTACTTAACATATCGTGCCTACACCATGGCTGCCACCGACGAGACTAACACCGCCACCGCCACCGCCGCCGCCGCTGTTGCTGTCGCCATGATGTGTGTAAAATATACGTGCATTTTGGGGCTCAAAAGGATATATATTTAATGCATTTGCACGCATATTTAGTATATTTTTACTTGATTTTCTTAAAAGGGCATGATACTGCGTATTCTTGTAATTTTTACAGGAAACAGAGCTTAAAATGAAGAAATATAAGTTGGAATGCGCGACTAAGATTGACGAATGCAAAGAGAAGATCAACACAACGAAGAAAATGGACAAAAATACTTCACACAGCCGGACCGTGTGGTATCACACGGCCGTGTGGAAATGCCAGTGTGAAACTACACAACCGTGTGAAGTTGGGCAAAACAGGGGACGTAACCAGGGCCACACGGCCGGACCGTGTGATCCCACACGGCCGTGTGGGAAAGGGTAGAGAACCGCACCACCTGCCCGTGTAGGATCACACAACCGTGTGGGAATGGTTTAGCACAAGACCACACGACCGTGTGGTGCCACACAGCTAGGCCGCGTGAGACTCTGTCATGACACATTTTTCAGAGTTCTCTTCCCGTTCCAACTCTACAAGTGATCTCTCCAAGAATCTATAAAAGGGACCCAAGGCTTGCATGAAAATTTATCACTTCATACAGAGAAAACATATCAAATTACACAGGAACGCAAGAATCGAAGATCTTTTGAGCAAAGAAGGCTAGGTCGCGAAGAACACTACAAGGCTTTCGCATCTACGAGAGCACAAGAGCTTCGAAGGCTTGGAAGGAGAATCCATCCTGATAAGAAGGGATTTTCTTTCTATGTCTAATATCTCTTGTCTGTGCTTAAACAATATCATAATATTGATTCGAATTTGTCTATGAGTTTGTAATCAATGTTTGGCATATCTTTCGGATCTTAGGGGCATAATCGAAACTGTGGATTCATGTTAAATATGAGTATTTATTTTTTTAATTAATTCATGCTTTCTATTTGGGAGGTGAGTTCTAACGAGAAAAAAATCGAATTCAGACATAAACATGGTAATGTATCAGGAGACTACTTACATTTTTGTGGGGAGTATTTTAATTCAAAGATCTTTTGAGAGTTAATAATAGTTGTGATGGACCGGGAGAACTCAATTATTATTAATCTACTATTTATGCGCCACCCGTGAGGGGGAATAAACTATTTTAGGAGTTGAAACCATAGAATTGCATGAATTGGTTTTTAAAACTTTAATTGCATTTAATATTGAAGTAACATGTTGAGAGTATGTGCCTAAGGTTGCTCCTATAGATGTTAAAAATACTTGTGGGGTTCACAAATTTATTTATTTTTCCTTTTAGTTTTGATTTTTATTAATACTCAATATTCGGTCGCGTCAATAAAATTGGAATGCGATGTTATTATAGCCTAAGTGTTTCGAATATCAATCCTTGAGGAATACGACCTTGCTTGCCATTATTCTATAAACTACACTGTACACTTGCAATTATATGAACCAAATATTTTTGGCGAATAAGTTTTTGGCGCCGTTGCCGGAGATTGATTAGATTCTACTTAGATATAGTAACAAGCAATTCAATCTTAATTGAAGCATAATTTTTCATTTTTTTAGAATTTTCGAAAATAGTTCGAAATTATTTTTTTTATTTGTTCGGTTCTAACATTATTTTTGTTAAGTGCAGATAGTGCATGATCACGCGTTCCAGATCAACCCAACCAATACCCATTGATTTGGAAATCCAAAAGACAGCAAAGCAACTAAGGAAAAGAGCCAAAACAATGGCGGATGGGACAAATCCAAACGCAGTGGAGAGCAGAAATAATGAGGAGCGCCCACCAGGGGCCGGCGTCTAGGACCGAATTGTGGAAAGGCCCGCGAGAAGGGAAGTTAGGGACTACTTCCAGCCGAAGGTAAGTCAAACTTATGGGGGTGTGGCCCGTCTGCCGATCAATGCAAATAATTTTGAACTAAAACCATCATTGTTCCAGATGGTGTCACAAAACCAGTTTGGGAGTAGAGCCGTTGAGGATCCAAACGCGCATCTGGTGCACTTTTTAGAAATTTGCGATACTGTTAAAATGAATGGTGTTTCTGAGGATATCATTCAATGCCGTCTTTTTGCATTCTCTTTACGCGATAAGGCTAAGGGATGGTTATGCTCTCTAACACCACCAACCGCAAATTGGGTAGAACTAAGTCAATAGTTTCTAGCCAAATACTTTTCCCCCAGTATAACGCTGCAACTAAAATCTAAAATCGCCAGTTTAGGAAATTAGATGCTGAGCCACTATATGAAGCATGGGATAGATTCAGGGAATTGCTAAGAAAGTACCCTCAACACTGATATCCCGACTACCAACAGGTTCAATACTTCTATAATGGTTTAAGTGGAAACACAAGAACAATTATAGATGTTGCATCTGGGGGTGCACTACTAGGGAAATATCATGAGGAGACACTAGACTTGTTAGAGGAGATGGTGAACAACAGTTACCAATGGCCATCCGAGATATTCTAGGATAGACATATCGTGGAAATTTAGGATGAGGATAAGATCGCCATACTCACAGAACAAATATCCATGTTAAGTATGAAACTGGATGCGATGCAGCAAGTAACCTCAAGAGAGGTAGCAGTGGTTGTGGAAGAAACAAATTTTGTAGGACAACAGGGATATAACAACTACATAAATAATCAGACACAACCTTACTATAATCCAGGGCTACCAAAGGAACAGAAACCATCTCTAGAAGAGATGTTAGCTTCATTCATCGGAGAAACTCGAGCTCGACTAAACCGGGATGAAACCAAGATATACAGAATCGAGACCAGGTAACTCAATTAAATACTAACAAGAATGATAAATTGAAATCTTTGGAAAAGCAGGTGGGGCAGATTGCTACATCAATACATAGCCAACACCAAAAAGGTAAATTCCCGAAAGATACAAGGATGATCCGGGAATAAACGATGCCAATCCATTCGTCTGAGGAGTGGAACAAGTTATTAAGGTCCAAAGATGTCAATTGATCAAAAAATAGAAGCAATTGAGGAGCAGGACACGGCAGAGGAGGTGGCGCCACCTCCTGTGGAAAAAGAAAAGGTAAAATCTGCTCCAACTATTGTAAGAACTGAGGTACCTATCCCTTTCCCGCAAAGGTTTCAGAAAAAGAAATTAGATGATCAATTTCTAAAATTTTTGGAAATTTTTAAGAAAATTCAAATCAATATACCTTTTGCCGATGCACTAGAACAAATGCCAAACTATGCGAAATTTCTTAAAGATATCATGGCAAAGAAAAAAAAAATTTCAGAATATGAAATGGTGAAACTGACTGAGGAGTGTAGTGCAATTATTCAAAGGAAGTTACCTCAAAAATGCAAGGGTCCCGGAGTTTCACGATTCCACGCGTAATAAGGGGAACAACATTTAATAAAGCACTATGCGACTTAGGTGCAAGCATTAACTTGATGCCGTTATCAATATTTAGAAAACTGGGATTAGGCGAAGTAAAGCCTACGATAATTGCCCTACAATTAGCAGATCGCTCGGTAACATATTCAAAAAAGGTGTTTGAAGACGTGTTAGTGAAGGTAGACAAATTCATCTTTCCAATGAGACTTCATTATGTTGGAGATGGAAGAAGACCGAGAGGTCCCATTAATTCAGGAAGACCATTCTTAGCCACATTGCGAGTAAATGATGAACACATATTATTTTTAATTTACAAAGCTATGCAATTTCATGAAAGCATAGAACATTGCAACATGATTGATGTGCAAACCCCATGCATGGAAGCTGAGTTTGAACAGGTTATGATGAAAGACGCACTGGAATGGTGCTTAAGTCACTCAGTGGAATCCCAAGGTATGTGTTTGGATATTACTAACAATAAGGTTATCGATTTTGTGCTTGCCTTAGATTCAGCGGAAGAGAAAATTCCAGAAAACAGCATTCTGAACACCCCACACGACCATGTGGAGCAGCACAACCCGGTCGTGCGACACACACCTCCAGACGCACATGACCGTGTGAAGCCACACGGTCAGGCCGTGCGATATGATGTATTCGAAGACCTCCAATCACACGGCCGTGTGATACAAAACGATCGGACCGTGTGACCAAGGGACGACTTCTCACATGGCCAACCCGTGCGATTAGTCTCTGACGTCCCAATCCCATATGGACGTGTGGTTTCACACAACCCGACCGTGCGACAAGTATTTTCAGCTGAAAATTTGAATAACGATCTCCTGGGCTCTCCAGAACTTAAACCTCTTCCGTACCATCTCAAATATGCATTCTTAGGTGACAACAAAACCTATCCGGTAATAGTTTCTTCTCCCCTTACTGAAAATCAATTGGAAAAACTACTGCATGTCTTAAGGGAACATAAAACTGCAATTGGATGGTCTATTTCTGATTTAAAAGGTATAAGCCCTTCGATTTGCATGCATAAGATAAGAATGGAAGATGATTGTAAACCTTCCGTGCAACATCAACGAAGACTTAACCCAATTATGCAGGAGGTCGTAAAGAAGGAAGTACTTAAATGGTTAGATAATGGAATAATTTTTGCTATATCTGACAGTAATTGGGTAAGTCCAGTACAAGTCGTACCAAAAAAGGGAGGAACGACGATAGTAAAAAGTGAAAATAATGAAATCTTAGCTACTCGAGTTGTTACAGGTTGGCGTATTTACATTGATTATCGAAAGCTAAATGCAGCAACTCGCAAAGATCACTTTCCCCTCCCCTTTATGGATCAAATGTTAGATCGCCTTGCATGTTATGAATACTATTGTTTCCTGGATGGGTACTCGGGGTATAATCAGATTGTTATTGCTCCAGAGGACCAAGAAAAGACAACATTTACATGCCCTTATGGTGTGTTCGCATTTCGGAGATTACCATTTGGGCTATGTAATGCACCTGCAACATTTCAAAGATGTATGATGGCGATATTTCATGGAATGATTGAAAACATAATGGAAGTCTTCATGGATGACTTCTCAGTGTTTGGTAGTTCATTTGATCATTGCTTGCATAATCTAACCCTTGTTTTGCAGAGATGCGAGGAGACGAACTTAGTATTAAACTGGAAAAAATGCCATTTTATGGTAAGAGATGGCATTGTACTTGGTCATCGTGTTTCTTCCGCAGGTTTGGAAGTCGACCGAGCAAAGGTTGTGGCAATTGAGAAACTTCCACCTCCAAAGAATGAGAGCAATAAGGAGATTTTTGGACATGCGGGTTTTTATAGACGTTTATTCGGGATTTTTCAAAAATAACTAAACCCCTCTCCCACTTACTTGAAAAATATGTACCTTTTGCTTCACCCCTGATTGTCTGCAGGCATTTGAAACACTAAAGAAGGCTCTGGTAACTGCACCAATTTTGATCACACCAGATTGGAATCAACCTTTCGAGATAATGTGCGACGCAAGCGACTATTGAGTAGGGGTCGCTCAGGGATAAAAACGCGAAAAGCTGTTTCGTGTTATTTACTATGCAAGTCGAACATTGGATCTGGCACAACAAAATTATACCACAACTGAAAAAGAATTGCTGGGGTGGTGTTTGCATTTAACAAATTTCGGGCATACTTGATTGGGACAAAGACAATAGTCCATACGGACCATGCTACAGTCAACTACCTATTCTCAAAGAAAGATGCCATACCTATGCTCATTTGATGGATACTCTTGCTATAAGAGTTTGATATCAAAATTCGGGATCGAAAAGGGTGTGTGAACGTGGTAGCTGATCAACTCTCATGACTTGAGCAAACAACTAAGGACAACACAAAGGGCACAACAATCAAAGAAACATTTCCTACAAATTAATCCCAATGGTCGAAACGACCGTCCCCAGTACATCGATATTGTAAATTATTTAGTAAGCGGGGTTTTACCACGAATATCACATATCATGCTAAAAAGAATTTTCTTCATGATGTGAGATATTTTTTACGTGGGACGAACCTCTATTATTTAAAAGATGTGCGATTCAGCTTATTAGGAGATGTGTACCTCGAAGAATGGGCAAGCATTATGGAGCAATGCCATTCATCACCATGTGGGGGCCACTTTGGACCAACACGCCTTAAACTAAGGTATTACATCACTGTTTCTTTTGGCCTTCTATTTTTAAAGATTGCTATAAGTTTGTTTTGCAGTGCGATAGGTGTCAACGTATGGGAAACATTTCAAGAAGACATGAGATGCCCTTAGCTAATATCATAGAGGTGGAATTGTTTGATGTTTGGGGCATAGATTTCATGGGACCTTTTCCAGCCTCAAATGAGTACATGTATATCCTCCTTGCAGTAGACTATGTATCCAACTGGGTGAAAGCAATCCCTACTAAAATAAATGATGCCAGGGTTGTGCTAAATTTTTTACAAAAGAACATTTTTACAAGATTTGGCACTCCACGAGCCCTTATTAGTGATGGAGGATCTCACTTATGTAATAAAATATTTAACAACATGATGGCAAAATATGGAGTAAAACATAGAGTAGCTGCTGCCTATCACCCGCAATCAAATGGGCAAGCCGAAATTTCAAATAGGGAGATGAAGCAAATATTGGAAAAATCGGTTAGCATAAATCGAAAAGATTGGGCTTTGAAACTCAATGATGCTCTATGGGCTTATCATATGGCATACAAAACACCTCTGGATATGTCCCCATATCGATTAGTTTTTGGGAAATCATGCCACCTTCCAGTAGAATTAGAACATAAAACATTTTGGGTAGTAAAAAAGCTTAACTTTGACATGACCGCATGAGCAAAAAGAGAAAACTACAAATAAGCGAACTGGAAGAATTCCGTCAAGATGCATACGAAAACACCCAAATATATAAAAATCGCACAAAGAGATGACATGATAAGAAAATTTTAAGAAGAGAGTTTTTACCCGGGCAAGTGGTATTGTTATATAATTCGAGATTACGATTATTTTTGGGTAAGCTGAAATTATGATGTTTAGGTCTATTTATCATCAAAAAGGTATTGTCACCAGAAGGAGCCATTGAGTTACTATCTATGGATGGTCGAGCTTTCATAGTAAATGGACAAAGAATCAAACATTACTATGAACAAGACATGGAACATGAAATTTCGACCATTGACTTTATCGACACATAAAGACAATCAGGAGTCCAGCTGAAGACATAAAACTTAGCGCTTGTTGGGAGGCAACCCGATACAGGAATCCATGTAAGTACTTATTACGCATTCCTCTTTCTTTTGATAATTTCCTCATATGTTCGGGACAAAGCATATTTTAAGTTTGGGGGGTATCAAGAATGCGTAATTTAGTACTTTCTTGCATTTTGCATTGCATTTAGGATTGCATGTAGAGCATTTTGCATTAATATTTTCGAAAAAAAATAAAAATTTATTTTTTTGTTTATTTTGTTTTAGCACGTTTACCACGTTAGCATGTTTAATTGCTTCTGTGTGTGGTTTAAATTAAGTTTTTAAATGCCTAAAACTCCCGTATGATTTTACTATGAGCATTTTATAGAATGTGATAACATACTTGTGGGAATAATGTGATAAATTATTGGGAAGAGGTCATTTATTCGCTTAACATTAATTGAGAAAATTGGGTATTTGAGCATATTGCGAAAAATAAGCCTGTGAGCTTTTGTGCCTTAAACTGCTTTATATTATGCAGACTTATTTTTTTGAGTGTGTCATTCATGATTGATAGAACTCTAGAACTTGCTCTGATATCTTCATTGAAGCCACGTGTGTGTGCAATTTTTGAAAATGATTTAAGGCCATCTTTGTTTAGCCTACTTAGCCTAAAAAGCCTACCTATGAACTCGTGATTCCCTAGTTAGCCAATTTTGAGCCAAAACATTTATTCCGAGCCACATTGATGTTTAAAATTTACACATGATTTTATCCCTGAAATTTCTTGAGCTTAAAGAAAATGAACAAGTTTGGGGGAGAAGTGACGAAAATTTATGAAAAAAAGAGAGGAAGTTGGGAAAAGAAAGAGGGATGAGCAGTATCTGGGTAAATGAAAAAAAAAATACATGAAGCTCGACAAATAGGGTAAATCTCTGAAAAATTACATGGAGAAAATCGAGCAAAGCAAAAGAAAAAAATTATGAAAGCTTAAGGGCTAGAAAAAAGAAAATAAGGCAAAAAGGCATAAGTATGAAAAAGGAGAAATAAGGGTGAAATGGAAACATAAAATGAGTATTATTTGAAATTGGGTTGGTGAATTGCAAGTCTGTATGCTTAAATTCTATTTGCTCAAGTAATGTCACTTAATCCAAATTTCCCTACCCTTACCAAAGAGCCTACATTACAACCTAATAAAAGACCTTTTTGATTCTTAAGTTGTGCATACAAAAGTGGTAGAGATGTTAGACGATTTGCAAGCCTACGGTAGTTTTACGTTCACTGAATTGAATTTGAGCATAAACACTACCCATACACTTTTGAGAGTAGAGTGATACACTATTTACTTGTGAGTCGCGATGTCAAGTACCCAAGAGAGTATTAATTATGCCGAGTTTATGAATGACTTCTTCTTGATAATGAATTGCATGGTTTCCTTGAGTATGGAGTCAAATGCTATTTAATGTTCATAGTGTTCTAGGGTGTTTGTTTTTACCCCTTATATTATTTTTCTAAATCTGCTCGAGGACGAGCAATGCTTTAAGTTTGGGGGATTTTGATGTGTGTAAAATATACATGCATTTTGGGGCTTAAAAGGATATATATTTAATGCATTTGCGCGCATATTTAGTATTTTTTTACTTGGTTTCCTTAAAATGGCATGATACTGCGTATTCTTGTAATTTTTACAGGAAACACATCTTAAAATGAAGGAATATCAGTTGGAACGCCCGTCTAAGATTGACGAATGCAAAGAGAAGATCAAAACAACAAAGAAAATGGATAAAAACACTTCACATGGCCAGACCGTGTGGTATCACACGGCCGTGTGGTATCACACGGCCGTGGGGAAATACCGGCGTGAAACTACACAACCGTGTGAAGTTGGGCAAAATAGGGGACATAACCAGGGCCACACGGCCAGACCGTGTGATCCCACACGGTCGTGTGGGAAAGACTAAAGAACCGCACCACCTGCCTGTGTAGGATCACACAACCGTGTGGGAAAGGTTTAGCACAAGACCACACAACCATGTGGTGCCACACGGCTAGGCCATGTCGGACTCTGTCATGATGCTTTTTTTAGAGTTCTCTTCCCGTTCCAACTCTACAAGTGATCTCTCCAAGCATCTATAAAATGGACCCAAGGCTTGCACGAAAATATATCACTTCATCAGAGAAAACACATCAAATTACACAGGAACACAAGAATCGAAGATCTTCTGAGCAAAGAAGGCTAGGTCGTGAAGAACACCACAAGGCTTTCGCATCTACGGGAACATAAGAGCTTCGAAGACTTGGAAGGAGAATCCATCCTGAGAAGACGGGGTTTTATTTCTATGTCTAAGATCTCTTGTCTGTGCTTAAACATTGTCATAATATTGATTTGAATTTGTCTATGAGTTTGTAATCAATGTGTGACATATTTTTCGGATCTTAGGGGCATAATCGAAACTGTGGATTCATGTTATATATGATTATTTGTTTTCTTGTTTAATTCATGCTTTCTATTTTATGAATTCGAGTGCATATTCTTAATTGTCGATTATTTGATCAATAATTTGCATATCATACTTGTTAGTCCACAATCCAGGAGGTGAGTTCTAAGGAGACGAAAATTGAATTCAGACATAAACATGGTAATGTATCGGGAGACTACTTCTGTTTGCGGGGAGTATTTCAATTCAAAGATATTTTGGGAGTTAATAATAGTTGTAATGGATCGGAAGACCTCAATTATTATTAATCTACATTTATGCGCCACCCTAGGGAATAAACCATTTTAGGAGTTGAACCCATAGAATTGCATGAATTAGTTTTTAAAACGTTAATTGTATTTAATATTGAAGAAACATGTTGAGATTATGTGCCTAAGGCTACTCCTATAGATGTTGAAAATACTTGTGAGGTTTACAAATTTATTTATTTTTCCTTTTAGTTTCGATTTTTATTAATACTCAATATTCCGTCGCTTCAATAAAATTGGAATGCGATATTATTATAGTATAAGTGTTTCGAATATCAATCCTTGAGGAATACGACCTTGCTTTCCATTATTCTATAAAGTACACTGTACACTTGCAGTTATATGGACCAAATATTTTTGGTGAACACGCCATCGCCGAAACCGCCACTGCTCCCTCCTCCTCCGTTCCCGAACAAGTTAGGGTTTGTTACTCATTTTTAGTTGTTTGAAATAATGTGGAAAGAATTTTAAGAGTATTGGGTATTTGTTGAAAATGATTGTGAATGAGTATATATGTTAGGTTTTATTACATTTACTTGATAATGAGGCATGAAATAGTATTTTGTTGAAGTTGGGCGTTTGATTTTATGTTTCTGGTTAGGGTTGTCGAAATGGGTGTTGCAGAGTTCATGTTTACATGATATGAGGTAGAAGACGAAGTGGCACGACTGACACGATACTGGCACGATATCGGCATGATATGCACGATATCGTGCCAATATCATGCATACTGTGGCACGCTTATGGTTTAAAACATGCCACGTAATTAACCTATATCGTGCCAATATGCACACGATATAGGTTATGGCGTGGCACACATTCTAAACCTATATCGTGCATATGGTGGCATAATATGACACGATATAGGTTTATACACGTGGCCTTTTATAAATGTGCCACAATATGCATACGATATAGGTTATTACGTGCCACATATCGTGGCACATATCGTGCCGTATCATACATATCCTGCCAATATCGTGCCCATTAGGCTATATCGTGCCACTCATTGTCTGTCTTGCTGAATTGTTGTCTTCTTAATATCTTACTTCATTTCTTCACTTTTTTACCAATTTCTGTTGTTAAATAGCTATTAATTCATGTTGTAGGTTAAGCCTTTGTGGAGGAGACTTTCTTATCATAGAGAGAGGGCCCAAATTATTGGGTACGTTCGACTGAGTATAATTCAGGATATAAGACAACAATTGCAATTGACATGTACGTGGTGTATATGAGGAGTTTAGAGACTCCATTTTTGGTCATTTTTTAGATTTTGGGTACGACAGGTTTAGTTGTAATGCTGCCCTCCATGCATTGGGAGTGATAGAGGTACGCATGCCAGATGCTCCAGAATCAGAGTGTTGGTTCCACATCGGAGATCAAAGTATTAGATTCTCCCTGTGTGAGTTTGCAATGGTTAGTGGATTGAGATTTGAGGGGTCCACATTTGACCCTAATTGTGTATATGAGCCACCCGAAACCGGTATTTATCGATGATTTTGGCCTCAGGGTGATCATGTTACTGCGAAGGATCTAGGCGATTTATTTAACGATGGCACCTTCCGTGAGTCACTAGCCGATGCCCTAAAGAGGCGAAGGTGTCATTTGAATTTTATATGTTATTGTGTTTCGATGGCCGGCAGACCGCAGTGGAGCATTGGCTATGGTTTCTTATCGAGGACACTGCACAGTGGGAGACTTTCACTTGGGGAAAGTACTCATTTTAGATTTTGATACATTATCTTCGAAATCTGAATGATGTTTTTCCGTCTGGTCGAACTTCTAGGAGGCCACCGGGATATCGCCCACCATATTATTATTTTTATGGTCTCACGTATGTCTTGCTGGTACGTATATTAATTTATTTTATATGTAATTAGTTTTTTTAAATATTTTAAAAAATCTTATTTTTGTCATTTATCTATGTTCTGACAGATTTGGACATTCGAGGCGATACCTTGTCTAGGTGATGCTTGTGCAATTTGAGTATCTGACACTCGGACGCCTAGGTGCCTTTGTTGGAGGTTTCGGAAGACCATGGTTGACTTGGTTGATTTCTTATTTGACCCGATATGCATTTTATTTATTTATTTATTTATGAAGTATAAATCACTTTTTACAGGGGTTAGTGTCTTATGAGACATTGGATCCGAGTGAGGAGGAGCTCCACCAGTTGTATATGGAGCATATCCATGAGGATGTTATTCTGTTAGGTCATCCTCGATTCATCCCGAAGGAGAATCGATTTTTGGGCGGTAGTGGCGGGAGGGGCAGAGACAGAGGTAGGGGTACAGATTCCACACCCCCTACCACCACCATTTGCAGGGGCAGGGGTAAAGTGTCGGAGACGGACGCTCGACCTGCTGGGCGGGGCAAAGGGGGCGGGCGGCGACAGATCAGATTTAGAGGCCCCCATTATTACTACTACTATGATTTAGAGGCCGGAGAAGTGGCGTAGGACAGACGACCCCTCAGCTGGGCAGACAAATGATCACCCGGGCCATATACCTGATGATCCATCAACCTATGGGGATACACACGATGATGAGACACCAAGGGCAGTATGTTGGTGCTACTGAGGGGAGTTATATAGGAGGAGGTTGGTCATTTGGAGAGACGCATACAAGATCAATTCTCTCGATTGGAGTCACATATCGTTCAAGCTGTTTCTCAGTTGGAGGACCATATGATTCGATTAGAGAGTCTCATTGTAGAAGAAGGTTTTCGATTAGACAGATGTCTAGATCAGAAGATAGGTTGGGTTCCGGACCTTATTTAGGGGAGATTAGGCGTCTTTTCCCGTATATTGATCAGTATGATGACTTCATGCATGATCGTGTAGTGGGCAGTCAGAGATTTCCTAGTCAGTCATCTCAGCAGATGCCATCGTTGATGCCGCATCAGACAACGGCGATCACCCCTTCGAGAGAGATGACTCTTCTTCCGCCAATATCGACTCCTCTTTTGCCAGCATTGACTACTCTTCCGCCATCATTTACCCCTCCTCCGCGACCTCCACGAGCGTTGGTACATTCTCCGCCTCCGAGAGTGTCGGTCCCTCCTCCACGAGCGCCCTCTCTGCCTACTCCTTTTATCCAGGTTTGGGATAGGCATTCGTCGCATCTCATTCACAGCCCATTCAGGCCTACTGATATTCGTAGGCCGGACGCGACCAAAATGGAGTATTAGCGCTTCTTAAGTTCTAATGACAAGTAAGTATTAAATATTAGTACATTGTCTTATATTAGCAGAGTTAATTAGTTTATTCTTGTCTTGTCTTAGAAGTGATTAAATATTAAATATTTCAAGGATCCAATTGCAGGAGGAACGTGGGGCTTATATACTGTGTTTGGCCTCAATGTTTCAAGGAGATGGAGGATCCAACGATAGAGATGGAGAATGATGTAAGCTTCAATTTTTGTATTGTTTAGTTGAAGATTTTATAATATATTATTTCTTTCATATTGATTAGTATTGATTTCTTTCATTTCTGTACAACATATAAATGCATACATAGCCTTAATACAGTCAGATCCCCTGATCTTGGGTTTGTACCTAATCCCAAGATGTTGGGAAATTAGATGATTATATCTACGACATTCTCGGTACGTATATTTATTATGCATCTTGCATTAACTTTAAATTTAATAAATAATACTTATTAATTCATAAACATTTCTATTTGTAGTATTCGATACGTCATATATGGACCCATATACATAGTGCTGATCCGGAAGACACATTATATGATCCATTGATCATGGAGAGCATTCCTCTTTGACAGGAGCTGGATGAGTTGGCTCATTTTGTCCAGCTAGGGGACTCCAAGCTGGGGTGATCCTGATCCATGGAGTGCATGTACGCACGTACACTTTAATGTTTTTTTTTGGGTAATTAATATATTTTTCTTTACAATTGTTAGATTAATTAATGATTTTTTTCCCCAGGTGTTGATGATCTGCAATTTCTTGGGACATTTTGTCGTATGTAGGTTGGATCTCCATAAAACCAGAGTGATTTTGTAGGACTCTATACGTCACCAATACAATGCCAACGTCTTTGCTGTGAGGACTGCCACCACACGTCCACTTCATCGCATCCTTCCGTATTTGGTGCATGCGGCTTCTATGACGCCTGTCCACAACTTGAGCCTATGCATCGCGAGTGGGAGCTTGTTATTGCGCCGGAGAAAGATTGTTATGTGCAGACCGACAATTACAGTTGTGGCTTATTTGCATTGTTTTGCGTTATTGCTTGCATAACAAAGAATATTAATATGTCTTAGATGCAAGAAAGGATCCCCGATCTGAGGAGGATGATGGCTCGTCAGATTTATAGATATAGTACAGATAGTAGTACACTTCGTTTATTGTATATCTTGTAAATATTTTGAATTATGTAAATATTCATTTTGCATGGGTTTTTGGCCTATTGTAGCGCCCTTTCTAGCTTACTTGAATATTAATGCGAAAAATAGGCAATTAAAATAGAAATAATTAAAAGAATGCTGAAAAATATGGAATAATAAAAATCTTATTTCGTTCAAAACTTTACAGCGGAATAAATACTAATAATTACTAGTCCAAAACATTCATACCAAAAACACAATGACATTCTACATTTAATGAACTAAAAAGTCAAACTTGGAAAATAAAAGAATTCCATTGACATGGGTTTCCCGAGTCACTGCGCCCAGCCATCTCCTTCCTCTTCGGCATTCTCATCTAAAAAATATTCAACATTCGTGGAATGAGCTAAAGGAGCTCAACAAGTAATCTCATGCATGAATGCATGCCTAATGCAATATCTTACATTTATACCTTGAAAGACTTCACATTTAACTTACTTAAAAACCTTTCACATTCATACTTAAAATATTGTCTTTCTTTTCGTAAAGCATTCTTAGGACGCGAGCTCACTTGGTAACATATTGTTCTAATCAGGGCCTTGTTATTTGGAAACTGGGAACATTTTGCCCGAATGTCCATTTCTATTCGTTTTGCCCAAAGGCCCTTGTCCTTGAACATTAACATTAGCCGCAAGTGGTACATGGTCGGAAAGCAGGTCCCCCGTGCCCATTTCCCACTCACTCCAGCATCATAGAACAATGTGCACCCATTTCTTTTGAAAACCATTATGCTTTATGACTTGACTTTACTTAATGTTGCGATGCTCGTGAAATGCTATGAACATACATTAACATGATGCATGAACTTAAGTGATGCAACATATCATTAAATACGAGAATAAACATAAGCATATATCATAATAAGTAAATCACGTTAGCTGAAACAACTTGAGAGCAAAACCCCATTCAACTAATTTGGGAAAGCCTATATTAAACGATTGAAACCTATCTAGGGAAAATCCATACATTCAGTTAGTTAAGGAAAAATCCTACATTCAATTATTCAACATCTTTGGAGAAAAGTCATACGTTCAGTTAGTTAGGGAATACCCTACATAATCAACTAGTTGGGGATACATTCAATTAGTTGGGGAAAAGTACATTTAGTTAATTAGGGATGAACCCTATGTGCAGCTAATCATTGAAATCCTACATTCAATTATTCAGGGATAAACCCTATGTTCAACAAATAAAGAAAACTTTACGTTCAATTAATTAGTGAACTCTAGATTTAAATATACTTGGGGAAAAGTCATACGTTCACTTAGTTAGGGGAACACCCTATATTCATTTAATTAAGGGAAACCCCTATATTCAATTACTCAAACCCCTTTAGGGAAAAACCCTACATTCAAATAATTTAGGTCCCTACATTTAATGATTCAAAATTATTTAGGGTAAAACCTACATTCAATTAATAAGGAAAAAACCATTCACTCAAACAATCCAGAATAGTTGGCGGCAAGCCAATTTATCACATCACGCATATAAATTCTTATCACATAAGGCAGCAAGCCAATTTATCACATTAACACATAAATTATTATCAAATAAACATGATAAGGCGACAAACATATTGTAATCTATTAGGATAAGGAGACCATTCTCAAGATTATCATAATAAAAATCACGTGACAATGATACAAACCTAAAACTACATGAAAACTAAGAAGATTACTTGCCTGTATTCTAGAAATCGACTCTCTTTATTCTCTTCTCTCTCTTGGTCGACCTTTCCTCTCTCTCTCTCCCCCCTCTCTCTCTCTCTCTATGCGTTCTCCTTCTGCGTGCGTGCATTTCTTTCCGGGTGTTCTCAGTGTGTGTTTTACGTGTCCTATATCTCGTGTTTTAACTTACTTATAATTAGACTAGGCTTTGGGTACATGGGCTTATTACTAACTTACTAATAATATGGGCTTGATTTAATACTTTAAACTAATTAAAAGTCCAATTATTCATTATAAGGCCCTTAAATAAATTCACAGTCCGATTGAAAAGGCACTTTGATTATCCGTAATTTAACAAATTAACTATCTCGTAAAATAATTAATAATTTCTAACTGACCATTATTATTATTCCATAAAATAAACTAATGAAATAATTAATAAAATCTTGTTAAGGCACAGAAATCCGGGTCGTTACATTCTCCCCACCTTATAAAAGCTTCGTCCTCGAAACTTGACAAATGTAAGGAACATAATATGTTAAAGCGTGAAAAGGACTCTGATATTTAATGGAGCATAAGCATTAAAGGCACAATTAAATCAGTAAGGCATGAAACGTATTATGGGTGTATCAAATAATCAATACCATCTCAAGCACATTCACATTTGCAGTTTTAAAGCCAGACCATAAACACAAAATGATACGAGCATAATCATATTAAATGGGAAGCTTACCATATTACGGAGGGAGATGCTCGAGGCGCGACTCAGAATCCATGACTCAACTTAAGACTGATTGTAAATTAAATATTTTTAAAGTCAAACATAACTGATTTGAAAAACCTGGCTCTGATACCACTAAATGTAGCACCCTTTCTAGCTTACTTGAATATTAATGCGAAAAATAGGCAATTAAAATAGAAATACTTAAAAGAATGCTGAAAAATATGGAATAATAAAAATCTTACTTTGTTCGAACTTTGCGGTAAATGAATAAATACTAATAATTACTAGTCCAAAACATTCATATCGAAAACACAATGACATTTAACGTTTAATGAACTAAAAAGTCAAACTTTGAAAATAAAAGAATTCCATTAACATGGATTTCCAGTCATCATTTCTTGTGACCATCTCCTTCCTCTTCTGCATTCTCATCTGAAAAATATTCAACATTCGTGTAATGAGCTAAAGGAGCTCAACAAGTAATCTCATGCATGAATACATTCCTAATGCAATATCTTACATTTATACCTTGAAAGACATCACATTTAACTTACTTAAAAACCTTTCACATTCATACTTAAAACATTGTCTTTCTTTTCGTAAAACGTTCTTAGGACGCGAGCTCACTTGGTAACACATTGTTCTAATTAGGGTCGCAATGGGCTTTGTTATTCGGAACCCGTGAACATTTTGCCCGAAGACCCATTTCTATTCATTTTTCCCAAAGGCAATTTTTCTTGAACATTAACACTAGCCGCAAGCGGCACATGGTCGGAACGCCGGTCCCCCGCGCCCATTTCCCGCTAACTCCAGCATCATAGAACAATTTGCACCCATTTATTTTGAAAATCATTATAACTTATGACTTGACTTTACTTAATGTTGCGATGCTCGTGAAATGCTATAACATACATTAACATGATGCATGAACTTAAATGATGCAACATATCATTAAATACAAGAATAAACATAAGCATATATCATAATAAGTAAACCACGTTAGCTGAAACAACTTGAGAGCAAAACCCCATTCAACTAATTAGGGAAAGCCTATATTAAATGATTCAAACCTATATAGGGAAAATCCATACATTCAGTTAGTTAAGGAAAAACCCTACATTACATTATTCAACCTCTTTGGAGGAAAGTCATACGTTCAGTTAGTTAGGGAATACCCTATATAATCAACTAGTTGGGGATACATTCAATTAATTGGGGAAAGTACATTTAGTTAATTAGGGATG
Source organism: Rehmannia glutinosa (assembly GCA_016081115.2). NCBI lineage: Eukaryota > Viridiplantae > Streptophyta > Magnoliopsida > Lamiales > Orobanchaceae > Rehmannia > Rehmannia glutinosa. The sequence continues at coordinate 48,309,634 of CM071927.1, forward strand.
AACCCTATGTTCAACTAATCATTGAAATCCTACATTCAATTATTCAGGGATAAACCCTATGTTCAACAAATCAAGAAAACTTTACGTTCAATTAATTAGTGAACTCTAGATTTAAATATACTTGGGGAAAAGTCATACGTTCACTTAGTTAGGGGAACACCCTATATTCATTTAATTAAGGGAAACCTCTATATTCAATTACTCAAACCTCTTTAGGGAAAAACCCTACATTCAAATAATTTAAGGCCCTACATTTAATGATTCAAAATTATTTAGGGTAAAACCTAAATTCAATTAATAAGGAAAAAACCATTCACTCAAACAATCCAGAATAGTTGGCGGCAAGCCAATTTATCACATCACGCATATAAATTCTTATCACATAAGGCAGCAAGCCAATTTATCACATCAACACATAAATTCTTATCAAATAAACATGATAAGGCGACAAACATATTGTAATCTATCAGGATAAGGAGACCATTCTCAAGATTAGCATAATAAAAATCACGTGACAATGATACAAACCTAAAACTACATGAAAACTAAGGAGATTACTTGCCTGTATTCTAGAAATCGACTCTCTTTCTTCTGTTCTCTCTCTTGGTCGACCTTTCCTCTCTCTCTCTCCCCCCCTCTCTCTCTCTATGCGTTCTCCTTCTGCGTGCGTGCGTTTCTTTCCGGGTGTTCCCAGTGTGTGTTTTACGTGTCCTATATCTGTGTTTTAACCTACTTATAATTAGACTAGACTTTGGGTACATGGGCTTATTACTAACTTACTAATAATATGGGCTTGATTTAATACTTTAAACTAATTAAAAGCCCAATTATTCATTATAAGGCCCTTAAATAAATTCACAGTCCGATTGAAAAGACACTTTTATTATCCGTAATTTAACAAATTACCTATCTCGCAAAATAATTAATAATTTCTAACTGGCCATTATTATTATTACATAAAATAAACTAATGAAATAATTAATAAAATCTTGTTAAGGCATAGAAATCCGGGTCGTTACATTCTCCCCACCTTATAAAAGTTTCGTCCTCGAAACTTGACAAATGTAAGGAACATAATATGTTAAAGCGTGAATAGGACTCTGATATTTAATGGAGCATAAGCATTAAAGGCACAATTAAATCAGTAAGGCACGAAACATATTATGGGTGTATCAAATAATCAATACCATCTCAAGCACATTCACATTTGCAGTTTTAAAGCCAGACCATAAACACAAAATGATACGAGCATAATCAAATTAAATGGGAAGCTTACCATATTACGGAGGGAGATGCTCGAGGCGCGACTCAGAATCCATGACTCAACTTAAGACTGATTGTAAATTAAATCTTTTTAAAGTCTACATAACTGATTTGAAAAACCTGGCTCTCATACCACTAAATGTAGCGCCCTTTCTAGCTTACTTGAATATTAATGCGAAAAATAGGCAATTAAAATAGAAATACTTAAAAGAATGCTGAAAAATATGGAATAATAAAAATCTTACTTTGTTCAGAACTTTGCAGCGGAATAAATACTAATAATTACTAGTCCAAAACATTCATACTGAAAACACAATGACATTTAACGTTTAATGAACTAAAAAGTCAAACTTTGAAAATAAAAGAATTCCATTAACATGGATTTCCCGAGTCATCTGCACAAATGACCATCTCCTTCCTCTTCAGCATTCTCATCTGAAAAATATTCAACATTCGTGTAATGAGCTAAAGGATCTCAACAAGTAATCTCATGCATGAATACATGCCTAATGCAATATCTTACATTTATACCTTGAAAGACTTCACATTTAACTTACTTAAAAACCTTTCACATTCATACTTAAAACATTGTATTTCTTTTCGTAAAACGTTCTTAGGACATGAGCTCACTTGGTAACACATTGTTCTAATTAGGGTCGCAATGGGCTTTGTTATTCGAAACCCGTGAACATTTTGCCCGAAGGCCCATTTCTATTCATTTTGCCCAAAGGCCATTTTTCTTGAACATTAACACTAGCCGCAAGCGGCACATGGTCGGAACGCCGGTCCCCCGCGCCCATTTCCCGCTCACTCCAGCATCATAGAACAGTGTGCACCCATTTATTTTGAAAATCATTTTACCTTATGACTTGAGTTTACTTAATGTTGCGATGCTCGTGAAATGCTATAACATACATTAACATGATGCATGAACTTAAATGATGCAACATATCATTAAATACAAGAATAAACATAAGCATATATCATAATAAGTAAACCACGTTAGCTGAAACAACTTGAGAGCAAAACCCCATTCAACTAATTAGGGAAAGCCTATATTAAATGATTCAAACCTATATAGGGAAAATCCATACATTCAGTTAGTTAAGGAAAAACCCTACATTACATTATTCAACCTCTTTGGAGGAAAGTCATACGTTCAGTTAGTTAGGGAATACCCTATATAATCAACTAGTTGGGGATACATTCAATTAATTGGGGAAAGTACATTTAGTTAATTAGGGATGAACCCTATGTTCAAGTAATCATTGAAATCCTACATTCAATTATTCAGGGATAAATCCTTTGTTCAACAAATCATGAAAACGTTACGTTCAATTAATTAGTGAACTCTAGATTTAAATATACTTGGGGAAAAGTCATACATTCACTTAATTACGGGAACACCCTATATTCATTTAATTAAGGGAAACCCCTATATTCAATTACTCAAACCTCTTTAGGAAAAAACCCTACATTCAAATAATTTAGGGAAAGCCTTGCATTTAATGATTCAAAACTACTTAGGGTAAACTCTACATTCAATTAGTAAGGGAAAAACCATTCACTCAAACAATCCAGAATAGTTAGCGGCAAGCCAATTTTTCACATCACGCATATAATCTCTTATCACATAAGGCAGCAAGCCAATTTATCACATCAACACATATATTCTTATCATATAAACATGATAAGGCGACAAACATTGTAATCTATTAGGATAAGGAGACGATTCTCAAAATTAGCATAATAAAAATCACGTGACAATGATACAAACCTAAAACTACATGAAAACTAAGGAGATTACTTGCATGTATTCCAGAAATCGACTCTCTTTCTTCTCTTTTCTCTCTTGGTCGACCTTTCCCCCCCCTCTCTCTCTCTATGCGTTTGCTCTCTACGTGCATGCGTTTCTTTCTAGGTGTTCTTAGTGTGTGTATTTTACATGTCTTATATCTGTCTTTTAACCTATTTTCAGTTAGACTCGGCTTTGGGTACATGGGCTTATTACTAACTTACTATAATATGAGCTTGATTTAATACTCTAAACTAATTAAAAGTTCAATTATTTATTATAAGGCCTAAATTAAATAAATTCACAGTCCAATTGAAAAGACACTTTTATTATCCGTAATTTAACAAATTAACTATCTCGTAAAATGATTAATAAATTTCTAATTGACCATTATTATTCTTCCATAAAATAAACTAATAACATGATTAATAAAATCTTGTTAAGGCATAGAAATCCGGGTTGTTACACCTATTATTTGTAAATCAGAGTATATTACACTTGCAATTGGTAAACAAATCAAGAAATATTGGAAGAATAAAGAAGAACAATCAACTCAGCAAGAGAGAACATAGAGTGGCATGATATGGCATGATATGCAACTAAGTGGCACAATATGTTGCAAGATACGCAGCACGATATTGGCACGTCATTACCTTTATCGTGCCATATCGTGTCACTTAAGCACGATATAGTTTTTGAATTTTTGCCACATCATAACCTATATCATGCATATAGTGGCACGATATGGCACGATATGACCAAAACCCTAAACCCTTATCGTGCCACTATATGCATGATATTATGCAATGACACTCAGAGAGAAATCATAAATCTGCTTTCGAACATACACTTTCCCATACTTAGCTGACCTTCTATTCTTAGCAATTGACTCCAAATTGGCATAAAACTCTAAAATCACATTTCTAATGAATGGCATAGCAGTTGACACAGTACTCATTACATTCCTCTTTTGAAATAGTCAAACAATAATATTCTTTCAACAATATCATGCTCAATCCTTTTTTCACAAATAAACTTTCGATCATGCAATTTTCAAATTGAGTGGAAGCTGCTTCAGTATAAAAAGAATTAGAGAACACTTTACTTATCTCATACACATCAACCAAGGAAGTAGAGGACTCACGAGATGCAACAGAGGGAGGAATTGCAGCAGACTCAGAAATCACAGTTGAGTCGGGTGTTGTAACAGGAGTACCAATACTTTGAGGAACACCCTATTCCACTCTTTTAACCTCTGTCTCAGGCACCAAATCTAGACCAGTATCGTTATTCTTGTCATCTTCCTTTCTACCATCGAAACCCTCGTCACTGGAGTTGTCCGATTCTGATCTATCCTATGACTTAGAAAGTGTTGCGACTGGTGTGGCAACACCTTTGCCAGCTCTTCACTCTGTACTTGGCCCCGTACTTTTCTCAGAGATTCTAAAATCTCAGCCCCTTCATCCGTAGAACCCTTTTCTGAGGAACTTCCCTGTCCTTTCTTACCAGACCAAGACCCAGACACAACACCTTTCTTGCTCGGAGTAGATGTAGGCCCTTTCTTGATAGGAGTTTTCTTGGTTGGAGTTTTGGTTTTCTTGACCGAACTTCTTGTTCTTGATCGTCTTGCCATCACAAACCTAGAGACATCATCATCGAATCATTTTCAAGGGATGTCTGGAAATAAGGATGGTTCTTCCCCTTTCTTTGAAGACTGTCTTACTGCTTTCTTTTCTCTTTTCGGCTTACATTGAGATGAAGAGCCACCACCAGAAAACTAAGCAGAGGAAAAACCCCTTTTTTCGAAATTTTGGATTTTTTAGAGTTCGAGGTTTTTCTGCTCGCCAAATCAGGGAGCTCATCCAAATCGATCACGTTTTCTAGATCCCCAGGAGGAAAAACACCAATCGGAGTTGGTGCTTCAGGGACGATCACAATTATTGTCGTTTCATTAATATTTCCAAGGTTTTCTTGTGGGATTTCTTCTATAGAGGCGATGTTTTCAGGTAACTCCTTGGATTCTGGAATCGGATTGGAATGTTCAGGTGCTTTTGGGAGTTCTTCCATTGGAGTACCATGTTTAGTTGTCTCAACAGGGGTTTCAAGAACCGGAACAAAGGTTGCTGCAGGGGGTGTTGCAGCACTCGTTTCGAAATTAGAAATTGTTGGTGGAGGAGTGGATTGAACTTGGGGTCCCATTTGAGTTTCTGCCATTGATGGTTCACTCTTCAATTTTTCTGGTGTCAAAGAATTGTACCCAGATGCCTATGAGGATGATGAGAAAGGAGTTCGACTCGACTCGGGCTAAAAATACCTGAGATTCCTGAAAACGTTTGCTTCATCTTGAATTAGTAGAGAAAGTAGGTTAAGGAGCAAGGAAAGTCACATAGAAATTTCAGAGAAAATACTGGAGAGTATGCACAGTAAATTTCAAAAGCAAGAATAAGAAAAGATAGAGAGTAATTATGAGATGTAGGGTGATGCTAGACAAGATTTGAAAGATGTTAGCCACAATAAAGACCCTAAAACCGTCTAACGGGAGGCTTTTTAGAGAAACCCAATAAAATCAAACACCCAAATCGGATCCTTAAAAATAGGGATGTAAATCTTTTTCAAATTGATTTAGATTTCAAGTATTTGAAAATAATGAAATACTTAACCTCAAATATAGATAATATAATGCGGAAGATATTTCAAATCGTTCCAAGTATATCACAAACCATATAACACTACAAGACTTAAAATACCAAGAAATCCAATAATTTAGGAAAGAAAATCCAAGATCGCATACAATATAAGGGAATCTGAATTTCAGTTATTCTTCTAATTTCACCAAATATGCATGTCCTAATTATGCCTAGATATGCAACGATGAGATAAAAATCGCACACACAAGTGGGGGACTTATATCACCGACATCATACCAGTGTTGTAACACCTTGAGAGACACATTTACGTCAATTCAATGAATTGCAATCCGCAAACCCATCATAAAGATTTTTGAGTTTTTTTAAAGAATCATGCCAAATTTAGCCAATTAGGTTTCACACAAATCCCGGTGGTAGCTTTTTTCTCACAAGATCATGCCACTTTAAACAACTTTAAATGTGTTATAATTGGTCAAAAGGATTAGTTTCACTCAATGGGTAGGTAGTCGTTTCCCTCAAAGGCCTCAAAACATGTTCAAATTTTTTGTTTTAAAACTCATCGCTAGGGTTAAATAAAAGGAATTTTGTAGATTAGAAACATCAACTCACACCACTTATCAAGTGAACAATCTTAGGTACATTCCCGAACTCACAAACCGATTCATCGTGCAAATGCAAATCTATCTAATGCATGAATGCAAACAAAAAAAAGAAAAAAATATACAAGAGTATAACGGTGTTGCAAATGAGTGTTCTTGTGAGTGCTTCAACACTTTTAAATACAAATCAAATAGCACACAAACCAAGAGACTTCCTCAAAGTGGAAAATCTCTCAAAATTTAAAGCTTTGGTGAAAATGTAAGCCTGAATTTCGGTTCAATGTACTCAATGCGAATAATTTTTTCTCAACCAAATCATGAATAAAATGGTGTCTTATGTCTATGTGTTTTGTGCGAGAGTGTTGTACCCGATTCTTTGAAATATCAATAACACTTGAATTATCACAAAAAATGGTTAAGATATCACTATGAAGACCATAATCCTCAATCATTTGTTTCATCCAAAGTAATTAAGAACAACAACTCCCAACATCAACATACTCAGATTCGGCAGTCGAAAGAGAAACATAATTTTGTTTACGACTGTACCAAGACACCAAATTATTTCCAAGGTAGATACAACTACCAGTTGTACTTTTTCTATCATCTATGTCCCCAGCTCAATCCGAATCACTAAATCCAACTAAATTAGTGTTTGTATCTTTAGTATACCAAGTCCCTAGATTATAAGTGCCTCCAATATATCGAATAATTCTTTTCAAGGCTTTCAAATGAGTGATCTTAGGATTGACTTGATAACAAGCAAACAAACACACACTATACATGATGTCAGGACATCTAGTCGTTAAGTACAACACACAACCAATCATGCTTCTATACAAAGTGTTCAGCAACATCTTCTCTACTCAATTTTTGACTCGAACCCATGGGAGTTTTTAATTGAGATGCACTATCTAAGTTAAATTTCTTTACCGAATTTTGCGCATATTTAATTCGAGAAACAAAAATCCCATCATTCGATTGCTTGATTTTTAAACCGAAAAATAATTCAATTCACCAACCATACTCATTTTCAAACGTAGAAGACATACATTCAACAAAACTCATTCAAAATGTTTTGACTAGAAGCTCCAAACACAATATCATCTACGTAAATTTGAGCAATCAAAATACTATGGTTAGTCCAGCGAATAAACAGAGTCTTATCCACTTCACCATGTTTAAAACCCATTTGGATTAAATGCTCAGGCAATCTACCACACCAAGCTCTAGGGGCTTGTTTAAGATCATAAAGAGCTTTTTTAATCTTGAACACATGGTTCGGTTTATAGGAAACTTCAAAGCCTTTTGATTGTCAACATAAGATTCTTCATTTAAAATACCATTTAGAAAGACACTTTTGACATCCATTTGATGAAGAGTAAGACCAAGATGACATGTTATAGCAAGAAGTCTAATTGACTCAATTTGGGCTACAGAAGTGAAGGTTTCATCAAAATCCACTCCCTCAACCAGTGTATACCCTTGAGCAACTAAACGAGCTTAATTATGCATAATGTTCCCAGACTCATCACTTTTGTTTTTGAAAATCTATTTAGTACTAATCACATTCACATTTTTAGGTCCAGGAACTAAATTCCACACATCATTCTTAGCAAATTGATCTAGTTCATCTTGCATAGCATTTATCCAGAATTCATCTTTTAAAGCTTCATTGACATTTTTAGGTTCAAAATTCGAGATAAAAAAGCAAGTTCTTACCAGTGCGGTTTGAGGACACGTATGCATTATTACCATATCACAATAGTTTACCCTCTCTTTCCTCCGTGTTCGTACACCTTCATTACATCACCTATTACTTGAGTAGTTGGGTGATTTTTAGAATTATGCTCGGAGGTCCCTCGGTACGATCACCACATGCATGATCATCAAGTACTTGGTTCTCGTTCATTCTCATGTTCGTTTAGCTTTAAAGTCCGTTTGTGCATGTGTGTTTATAGGTGCTATCGGTTGTCTCAACATCTATTGGAACACTTGCAACAATATCTGTTGTAACACTTGGTAAAACTTTGGGTTCAGGGACTAACTCCGATGTACCACTCCTCTCAATTAGATCAAACATAGAGTCTTCTTCAGTCTTTCCTGCAACCAAATCATCGAAAACAACATTCACAATTTCTATAATACTTCTTGTTCGAAGATTAAACACTCTATATGCATGACTATTAATGGAATAACCTAGGAACAGACTTTTATTACTTTTGGAATCAAACTTAGCAAGTTCATCTCTATCATTTAACACATAGCACACGCATCCTAACACATGAAAATATTTAAGGTTAGGGTTTTTACCCAAAAGTATCTCATATGGTGTCATAGTATTTCCTATCCTTAAATACACTATAGTAGTGATATGACATGCAGTATTCAAGGCTTCAACCCAAAAACGTTTGGTCAAATTTTTCGAACTAAACATAACTTGTTCCATTTCTTGCAATGTTCGATTCTATCTTTATGCCACCCTATTTTGTTGTGGAGTTTTGGGTGCGGATAATTCATGAGAAATATCTTTCCTATCACAAAAGGATAAAAAAGATGAATTTTCAATTTCTTTTCCATGACCAGTCCTAATCCTAGCAACCGGGACACTATACAAATTACACACCTTTTTATGCAAGTTTCTGAAAGACTCAACAACATCAGATTTTTCACGTAGAAAATGCACTCATGATGTCTCACTTTATCCTTTGTATTCTCATTGTCTTATTTTACATTCTGTGCACTCTCAAAACCAAAAATGATTTCCCCGGCCCATATATATATTCAAATAGGTTACATATATCACTATATATATATATTCTGATTGTACTATATCCTATATATATTATATTATATACATATAAGTTACATACGTAACATACTTAACATGGGTTTAGCCATATATATACATATATATATGAATTATATATATACGTTTATACATATGAAATACATGACCCTCTTTTCAAAACTATGTTCGTAAATTTACCTAACAATATAGCATATTATAATCCCCGATACACATATTGATGACACCTCTCACTTTTAAATTTACCATGTGTAATCATGTAACTCACATACTTTTAATGTTACCACGTGTAAACTAATATATTTGATAGTTTGACACCTAATCATGCGACAACTAAATACCATAAGTGAGTTCCACAATTATAAAACTAGCCATGTCGTATAAAATAATTATATTATGCAAATAGCACATAATCAATATGTAATGCATGAATTATGTTGGGCTAATGAGTAGTGAGATGCCCGGCTATTATAGTCTGCCACCACATTCTCGCATCCTTTCCGGTCCTTGATTTCCACATCAAATTCTTGCAATAGTAAGATCCATCGAATCAATCTTGGTTTCGCATCCTTCTTGTCAAAGAGATATTTGATTGCCGCATGGTCGGTGTGAACAATCATTTTCGTCCCAATCAAGTATGATCGGAATTTATCAAATGCGAAAACAATCGCCAAAGATCTCCTTCTCGGTTGTGGTGTAATTCGCTGAGCACTCATCCCAACGTTCTACTCGCATAGTAGATGGATCTGAACAATTTTTCCCTCTTTTGACCGAGGACAGCCCCTACCGCAAAATCGCTCGCATCACACATCAACTCAAATGGTTGAATCCAATCTGGGGCGACATGTATAGGTGCTGTCACCAATGCCTTCTTCAATGTTTCAAACGCCTGCAAACAATCATTGGAAAAATTAAAAGCAACATCTTTTTCTAGCAATTGGTTCAAAGGTTTAGAAATTTTAGAAAAGTCACGGATAAACCTTCTATAAAATCCGGCATGGCCCAAGAAGCTCCGAATGGCTTTTTCATTTGTAGGAGGTGGTAATTTCTCGATTGCTATAATCTTTGCCCAATCGACTTCCAGACCTGCAGACGAGACTCGATGACCAATTACAATACCATCGCGTACCATAAAATGACAGTTTTCCCAATTGAGTACCAGATTGGTCTCTTCACATCGCTGTAAGACTAAGGAAAGATTGTGAAGGCAACTATCAAAAGAATCACCAAACACAGAGAAATCGTCCATAAACACCTCCATTGTAGGTCCCAAGGGGTGTAAGTGTAAGGTTTAGAAGGGGGGGGGTTGAATAAACCTTACCAAATTTTCGATTTAGGCCTTTTAAATCTACAGAGTTCTACACAGCTGTGTCCTTGATGGACAATCGAATTAGTCACTCAAAGAGAGTTAATCTCTCAATGATTCGAAATTGCATATTAATAGAGTAACTCACCGTTGACTATAAATTGACTCAACTGTGGTTTTGTTTTTATTGAAGGCTTAACACCCTTAAGTTTGATTAAGCAAGTTTTTTTTTTTTCACTTGATTTAGTACTTATAAATTATCAAATGGATAGCAAATTTATCGCAGATATAAGCAATTAAAAGGCGTAAATTTAAATCTTTGAAATGTAAATGACACAAGAAAGTTTTTATAGAGGTTCAAGATGGGGTAATTCTTCTACTCCTCTCTTCTCCAACTCCCGGAGGAATCCACTAAGTAATGATCGGTTTACAAAGTGGTAACAGTCCAGGATACAAGTCTTGATCACAACAAATGACTTGATCCTTTGGGACTCGATCCGAGACGCCTTGATCACTCACCGGCTGGCTTCTCGTGCGACTCGCCTTCTTCATTGGGCAAAATGCCTTGCTACTACTGACTCACTTGCTTAAGCACTTTGGATTTGATCACGAAGCCCTCCAAGAGCTTAAGACTTGGTTCAGACCTTGAACCTTTCTACAATCCTTCCCGGAATGTAGACACCTTGTTTCGATATTTTCCTCTTCAACTGATTGAAGTTCTCTTTCCTTCACAAGTAAGTGTTGGATTGATGTACTTGAGATGTAGGCTTGAGGATTGAGAATGTTTCGATTTTAGATAAGCTTGTATATCTTCACGTGTGTGTCATTCATGCATTCTTCTCAAACAAATTCCTCGCCTTTTTATAGTGAACTTTCAAAAATTTGCCCGTTGAAGAGATAGGCTCATTTTTGAAAGTCACTTTGCGATCGTTGGCTTGCGCTTCTTGGAATTGCCATTTCCTCGTATGAATTGTTTTATCACCTTTTCGAGTTCGACACGGTGTAGTGCTTCCCATTGGTTCATTCCTTTTGCACGCTTAAGGGACCGAGCACTCCAAGAAAGGTGGTATGGAGATATTACTTGTTTAAGTAAGTCTCTTGATTTACGTACCAACGGTTCTTTTACGATTATCTCGACTTGACTGCATTTCCTTGCTTTCCCCAGGTGACTTAGAGTCGCCTTCCAATCATTGGATGACTCTTCCTCGCCACTTGACTTGAGACTTGGCTTCTCTTGAGTTGACTTGACTGATGTTCCACTCACCGCATCTCACCGCTTCTTCATCAGTTCCCATCGCTCTTCTTTGTCAGACTCACTGTCTCTCGTGAGTTTTCCTTCAAGCCTTGATTGTCTTCTTGCATGTTGGGCGTAGGCCGACTTAACTCGGCTTGGCCACTCTAATTGTTACAATACATTTTACAAAAAGAATTGGGGAGCCAACTTTCTATTCTAAGTTTTACATGGCATTCATCAAAATCTAAACAATAAAATTCCTAACATCCATAACTTTTTCAATTAGATCGTGAAATATAGCCATCATACAACGTTGGAAAGTGGCGGGCGCATTACATAAACCAAATGGCATGCGATTTAAATGCAAATGTGCCATACGGACATGTAAATGTTGTTTTTTCCTGGTCTTCCTAGCAATCATGATTTGATTGTACCGAATAACCATCTAAAAAGCAATAATAATCATAACCTCGCAAGACAATCCAAAGATCATATCGATAAAGGGGAGGGAAGTGATCTTTTCGAGTGGCATCATTAAGTTTTCTATAATCAATGCATATTCGCCACCCCCGTAACAATTCTAGTAGCAATTTGTTCCTCATTCTCATTTTTCACTACCGTTACCCCCTTTTTTCGGCACCACTTGTACCAGACTCACCCATGAACTATCAGATATAGCATAAATGATCCCAGCATCTAACCATTTCAACACTTCCTTCCTAACCACATCTTGCATGATAGGGTTTAGTCGTCTTTGATTTTGCATCGATGGTTTATAAACATCTTCCATCCAAATTTTATGCATTACAATGGATGGACTTATGCCTTTTAAATTAGTTATAGACCATCCGAGTGCCGACTTATGTTTTCGTAAAACCCTTAGCAATTTATCAAGTTAAATAGGAGTGAGAAGAGATGAAACGATTACCGGATTTGCATTATTTGCCCCAAGAAATGCATATTTGAGGTGTTCAGGTAATTGCTTGAGTTCCGGCGTTGACGTCGCTGTTTCAGGGTCACGCACGGGCTGCCCGTGCTTAGACGCACGGGTCGTGTGTGACCCCTTTTCTTCAATCCTGCCTTCGGCAACACACACGGGTTTCCCGTGCTTAGGCACCCGACCCGTGTGTCCTTCCCCTGTTTCAATCCTTCCTTCGGCAACACGCACGGGTCGTGCGTCCTTCAGGGTTCTCAATTTTCGTTTTGGCATCACGCACGGGTCGTGCATTTCTGTAGGTTCTGCTCCCATATTTCTGACTTTACGTTCTCGCTTCTTGCGCTCCTAGGTAGTTTCTGCATATGATCTAAAGCACAAACATAGTCGTACAAATCTTGGTTATCAAAATCAAGCACAACACTCGACATTTAGCACGAGTGGGTTAGACCAAATTCTAAATCATCTGTAGACAATGTATGCTCAACATAATCCTTAATGCATGAACTAACTATATCTAAAAAATGACAATGCTCCACCGTATCATGAAATTTCATCGCCTTATATATAGAAAATAAAACGTGCTCATCATTAACACGTAAAGTGAGCTCTCCTTTTTGTACATCTATTAAGGCTTTACCGGTAGCTAGAAATGGACGTCCAAGTATCAGTGGAATGTCACGATCTTCTTCCATGTCAAGAACCAAGAAATCCACAGGGAATATAAATTTATCAAATTTTACCAGTACGTCTTCTATAATTCCCCTTGGATAAGTAAGTGACCGGTCTGCAAGTTGCAATGTCACCGTGGTTGGCTTCACTTCGCCTAGTCCAAGCTTCCTGAAAATGGACAAAGGCATCAAATTAATACTTGCCCCCAAATCACACAATGCTTTATTAAAGAAGTTACCACCAATGGCACAAGGGATAGTGAAACTCCCTGATCTTTCGATTTTGTGGCGCTTCCGTTGAATGATCGCGCTACATTCTTCAGTCAAATTCACCATTTCAAAGTTTGTCATCTTCCTCTTCTTCGACATAACATCCTTAAGAAATTTCGCGTAATTTGGCATTTGCTCCAATGCGTCTGCAAAAGGAATGTTAATGTGCAATTTTTTAAATATATCGAGGAATTTTGCAAATTGATCATCAAGCTTTTTCTTTTGAAATCTGGGAAAGGGAAGAGATATAGACAATTTAGATATGTTAGAGTTAGACGATGATTTTAGCTTTTCAGCCCCTGTTTGTTCCGCCTCTTGTTTCTTTCTTTCCCTATCTTCTTCGATACCATCTTTCATCACCTATTTAACCTCTCCCGGCTTAGATGCTCCCTCTTGAATTTTCAGATTTCCCGATTTTTCTTTAGGCCCCTCATATTTCGTACCACTTCGTAATCGAATAGCCTTGCATTGTTCCTTAGGATTAACCTCCGTATTACTCGGAAATTGACCCTTGTGATGTTGACCACCCACAATTGTAGCCAATTGACCTACTTGAGTTTCAAGATTCTTTATTGAGCTTGTCACTTGGGTCATTTGTAGTTCCATCTTATCCATCCTAGAATCTTGCCTAGCGAAACGACTCCTCGTGTCACTCATGAATGCATTCGATTGATTTATGAAGGAGGTGAGTGCATCCTCCAACGATGATTTGCCTTCCACATTTCCACCTCCATTTGAAGCATTAAATCCTGGCGGAGGTTGCAACATATTCTTTGTATTGGCATAGGAAAAATTTTCATGGTTTCTCAACCACGGATGGTAGTGTGTTGGGTTTGAATTGTTCCGGAAATTGTTGAAATTCCGGTTGTTCACATAATTGACCTCCTCCATCGGATATAGAAGAGCTTCACTACTCGTGTTCGTGCTTGTTTCTGGCCCTTTTGTCAAAACACTCAATTGAGTTGTCAAAGCCGCCACTTGTGCCATCAACGCTTTAGTCGGGTCGGAATCCAAAATTTCGGCTACTCGTTGTACATTGGATCTTTCAGACGGCCACTGGTAACTATTCATAGACATTTCTTCAAGAAGGTTCAAGGCATCTTGTGGAAACCTTGCCAACAATGCTCCTCCCGCTGCGGCATCAACAAAGGCCCTCGTTTGCCCCATTAAACCATTGTAGAAGAAATATAACTGTTAATCCTCCGGGAACCCATGTTGTGGACATCTTCGTAACAAATCCCGAAATCTTTCCCAAGCCTCATACAAAGGCTCCGAATCGAACTGTCGGAATTGAGTAATCTCGCTTTTGAGCTGCAAAGTTTTGCTCGGTGGAAAGAATTTAAACAAGAACTTTTGGCTCAATTCGTCCCATGTGCTCACGCTTCCTTGCGTCAAAGTACCCAACCAATTTCTCGCCTTATCCCTCAAAGAGAATGGGAATAGGCGCAATCTTATGGCGTCATCCGAGACTCCATTCATTTTGATCGTATTGCATATTTGGATAAAATGAGCAAGGTGAGAATTAGGATCTTCAGTTGTGAACCCCCCAAACTGGTTCTGTTGTACAATATTGATCAGTGTCGGTTTGAGCTCAAAGTTGTTGGCATTTATCGGAATATGAGCAATACCACCGTAATTACGATTCGTTTGTGGTCGAAAGTAATCACGAATGGCTTCTTTGTTGAACCGTATCGGTAACTCGTTTACTCCATTATTACCCTATTGGTAACTCATTGATCCTGTTGATCCCATTGTTACCCCTGTTTCTTCATCCAAGTCCCCCATTATCGGATTTTGTTGTCTTTCACCGCCTAGTAGTAGACGATTCTTCTCGCGAAAGCCTCAACTGCGGTATGAGCGGTATTAAGTCCCCTCGCCTAGAGCGCGTGTTCATGCACTACTTGGACCACACTAAAAGAAACAAGTCAAATAATGTAGAATTAAGGTCAAACCAAAATATAAAATAAAAATGTCTAAATTAAGAATAATTCTATCTATCGCAATATTAGCACCAAAAATTGTATTAGTCCCCGGCAACGGCGCCAAAAACTTGTTCGCCTTTATTTTTAGCTCACCGCAAGTGTACGGTGTACGTTATAGAAAAGGGCAGCAAGGTCGTATCCACGGAGACTAATAAATTTATGTACTAAGTATTGAACTAAGATAGCTTTATTTTTATTTAGACGATCGTAATTTAATGATTGTTGTTGTGAGATTAAGACAAGTTGGACTACTAAAACACAAAATTAAGATAACACAATTGATAGAAGTATCAAGAAGATGAAACGGATTTCCGAGTTAAGATTTCAATTAATAACCCTCTTGTTGTCCGATTTAATCCAAGCCAAGTTATTATCAATATTTCTATAAGACGATCACAAAGATATTTTATCCTCCCTCTCGAGATGCATATAAAACGTAGACTGAAATACTTATGCTAGCATCTCTACTCAACATGAAGTACTCCACTCCCAAAAGTGCAAAAGATCAAATGTCCTCACAAATATTTACAAACCTCTCGATTCATGCAAATATTTGTGTCGAGTACTCAAGATCTAATATTGAAACTCATCTCTCGAATTATGAATCAATATATCAAACAAGTTAAATCATTGATCAAGTGATAAAACAAGCATAAGCTCAAAGTACTCAAATAGGCTTCAATATAATAACTTCAACTAACATTAAAACATCCAACAAGAGTTCATTAATCTACTTCCAAAACCCGGAAATCTAAAGAGTTTAGCTACACATGATTTCTAAACAACTCATATACAAATTATTCATAGCCATGACAACTAAAAATGAAAGATGAAAACTACAAGAGAAGCAAGAAAAACTTAGGAAAGTCGACAATCTCCCGATGTATCTCCGTTCCTTTAGCTCCGATGCAACCCAATTGTCTCCTTGATGTCTTCTTCCAAGAATAGACCTTTGTTTTGTGTTGTAGATCCCAAAAATGTCAGAATATCCCTGGTGTGCACCCCCAAAAGTGCTTATATACCCTCCAAGTCTAGGTCATTTCTTTGTCAAAATATTGCAAGATAAAGCCCGGGACACACGGGCGTGCGTGGGACGCACGGGTTACCCGTGCGTCATGCCGTAGGCAATTCCTCTTTTCACCAACCAGCGCACGGGTTACCCGTGCGCATTGCCGTACCTTCAGTTCTTCTTTGCCAGGGACGCACGGGTGGTGCTCAGGCGCGCGCCCTACCCGTGCGTCTTCCATTTTTCACCATTTGTGGTATTTTTTCCTCCGCAATGCTCGTATTTGTCTCCAAATTACTTCAAATATCATTAAATCCCTGCAAAATGAGCAAAGCATAATATCTTTTCCACAAAGAGCAAATATGAACCATTTCACATGAGTTTATGCACGCTAAATCGCCATTTTAGCCATAAATACGCCCCAAAATACATGC
Source organism: Rehmannia glutinosa (assembly GCA_016081115.2). Lineage (NCBI taxonomy): Eukaryota > Viridiplantae > Streptophyta > Magnoliopsida > Lamiales > Orobanchaceae > Rehmannia > Rehmannia glutinosa. The sequence continues at coordinate 48,326,585 of CM071927.1, forward strand.
AAAACTCACACCTATCACATCTTAGCCAAGCCACTCCCCTGGAGAAGGTGTTGAGACACCGCCCTAACAATTTGAACACTCAACTTGAAAAATAGCCGTGTCTCGGTTTTGAATGACCCCACCGCCGAGACTTAGTTGGTGCGCCACCGAGGGGGAAACTCAAACCACCACAAATCGGGTCGGAGGAAGGCATGGGAGACCAAACTCAAAAGAAGTTAGGAGGCGAAGGTTAGACTTTTGTGAGCAATGAAAGACCGAGGTTGATGAAGCAGAGTGAGTTTCAGCTGAGATAATCGAATGGTGAGACTTTTGCTATGCAGGCCGATGAGATGAAGGAGTGCTTCAAATTAAGGAGGAGGTGCACCAAGGAAAACTAAGGAGGAGAGAGCAAACTATTATGTGAGCATTATGGTTATAATGGACATGAGATGAAGGAGTGCTTCAAATTGCACGGTTATTCAGATTGGTACAAACAGCTGAAGGACCAACAATGCACAAATCAGTCAGTTAACATGTTGGAAGGGACTATTGAATTTGCACTAGGGAAATCCAAAGTAGAAGAAGAGAATAAGAAGTATGAGATGCCAGATTTTGCAGCAATGATCCAAAAGGAGATAGCTAGGTACTTGTCAGGACAACCTGCATCTACTTCTGGGGATATACACTCATTCTCACACATGGTTGACTACTCAGGTATACTACTCAACACACATTTTGCTCTATCTCTGCTCAATACACTTGGTAAGCATAGTTGGATTATTGATACGGGGCCAAGTAGACATATTTGTTCATTTCCTGATCTAATTGCTCAATCCAAACTCATGCCTAGTCCTGTTATTGTCCATTTACCTGGTGGCTCTCAAGTGACAGTTACCCACACTGGAGATTTGCAGCTTACAGATGAGATCATCTGTAACGAGTTCTGGAGGTTGTCTTCAGAATATCACTTTCCTTAATTTTCAATTGGTGATATTTGGATCTCAAGTCAATCTTAGAAAAATTATTGGCACCTCTCAATTGATCAAATAAGTCATCAATTCTTAGTAACGAGTACTTATTCTTCACGATGAATAGATTATGTTCTCTATAATCAATACACATCCTAAGAGACCTGTCTTTATTTTTGACATAAAAGACTAGTGCTCTCCACGGAGAAATACTGGGTCGAATAAACCCTGTATCTAGGAGTACTTCTTGTATTTGTACCTTTAGTTCTTGCAATTCTTTTGGTGTCATCCTTTAAGGTGCTTTAGATACTGGTGCTGCTCCAGGTACCAAATCAATTGAAAACTCAACTTGTCTATTCGGTGGAGTTCCTAGCAATTCCTCTGGAAATACATCCAAAAATTTACAAACAATAGGGACATCAACAAGTGTCGTCTCCGTCATCGAGGTACCAATCAAGTTTACCAGATAACCTTGGCAATTTTCTTTTTGTTAGCATTTTCAATGTTTTCATTGCAGTTATAACTTTAGGCATATACTTAGATTTAACCCCATAAAATTTTATTTCATGATTACTAGCCAGTCTAAGTGTTATTTCCTTCTCATGACACTTAATGTCAATGTGGTACTTGCTAAGCCAATCCACGCCTAAAATTAAATCAAAATCCTTCATCTCAATGATATATTGATCAGCTTCCAAATGTTTTTCCCTATATCCAAATCTACATCTTTATCCATTGAATTGGTAGTTATTGAATTCCCAGAATGCAAAATAACTTCAAGAAATTCATCTAGTTTAGCATTCTTACATCCAATTAGAGCATGAAATTTGCAGATATGAACGAGTGCGATGCACCAGTTTCAAAAAGTGCAAAAGCAGATATTCATGATACTGTCAACATACATGTCATCACACCTGGGTTCTGATTTGCTTCCTCTTGAGTCAAAGCATACATTCGAGCTCTTCTTCCATTAGTTTGACCATTTATGTCCCGAACATCCTTCAAAAGAGGACAATTAGAGATTCGACTGTCTCAGCTATTTAATGTGTTTGTGTTGCTTATGTAATATAAATTTGTATTGCTCATTTAATGTGTTTGTGTTGCTTATGTAATATAAATTTTTGTTGTTTATTTAATGTGTTTGTGTTGCTTATTTAATGTGACTGTATTGCATTCGTAGTATAAATTTGTTGCATCATGTTGTGTGTATTCACATTAAAGTGAGTGTGTTATGAAGATAAGCTAATAATCCGACAAAGCCTCGCAAATGTTTCACTGTCTCTGATTTGTGTTGCATGAGGAAAATCCAAGTGGCTCTAGTGTGATCATCCACCTCAGTAAGCATATATGAAGTATTAGTGATAGCAGATTCATGGCAAGGACCCCCAAATATCTATGTGAAGTAATTCAAAAGGACATTGTGTTTGTATTGAACTTTGTGGAAAAGAAAGTCTACATTGTTTGGCTTCATGACAAGTATGACATACATTCAATGCATCTTTATTACATAGAGCTTTCGGAAAAATCAATATGCTCTAAGCAGGTTAAGGAAGAATGTCCTAATCTTCTGTGCCATGTAATTAACCCTCCAACTTGCTGCTACTATGTAGAGAACCACCAAACTCTGAAGCTTCCAAGACATATAATCCAACTAATCCTCTCCCATCTCGCTTTGGTTTATTCCCATTAAGGTCATGCAACCAACAATGATTCTCGAGAAAAAACACATCGAAGCTTGTTGCTGTGAGCAAATCGGGCGACAGACAACAAGTTATAAAACCAGTGCAATCGTAACATTTGTAAGAATGATCTCATTTGTAAGCTTCAAATCTCCAAAGTGGGTAATCTGTCACTTGAGAGCCATCGTAAATGGACAATAACAGACTAGGCATGAGTTTGGGTGAGCAATTAGATCGAGAAATGAACAAATATGTCTACTTGGCCCCGTATCAATAATCCAACTATGCTTACCAAGTGTATTTAGCAGAGATAGAGCAAAATGTGTGTTGAGTTGTATAACTGAGTAGTCAACAATGTGTGAGAATGAGTGTATGTCCCCAGAAGTAGATGCAGGCTGTCCTGACAAGTACTTAGCTATCTCCTTTTGGATCATTGCTGCAAAATTTGGCATCTCATACTTCTTATTCTCTTCTTCTACTTTGGATTTCCCTGGTGCAGATTCAATAGTCCCTTCTAACATGTTAACTGACTGATTTGTGCATTGTTGATCCTTCAGCTCTTTGTACTAATCTGGATAACCGTGCAATTTGAAGCACTACTTCATCTCGTGTCCATTATAACCACAGTGCTCACATAATAGTTTAGCTCTCTCCTCCTTAGTTTTCCTTGGTGTACCAATCTGAAACCCGCATACGATCGGACGGTTTATTTGTCTCAAATTGAAGCTTTCACCGCCATGCAGCCGATGAAGGCTGAAGCCGATGCGACCAAGGTAAAGGATGGTGTTGAGGCCATGGGAGTTGAGACTCTTGGCCATAAAAGTACAATCCAAGGAGTTGAGACTTGAAGGATGCCACCGAAGACCCTAAAGCAGCTCCTTTTCTTTGAAGGGGATATTCTCAAGACCCCGCTGCAGTTGAGACTACAAAAGGGAATGCTGAAAGGCCCATCAACGGTTGAGACTGCTAAGGGTAATGAAAGCCTAGAGGATTTTGAGACTTCCCTCGGTAAAAAGGTTGTTGAAGATGTGTCGGCCCCTCAGGAAGAAAACATGAAGAAGAGGAAATCAGTGCTCTTCATGGCTCCCAAGAGAATGTAGATGTTGAGTTCTTGGGAACTGATGATGAAGCTAAGTCCAGTCCAATTGAGAAATCATCCGAGGACAAAGCTGTTGAGGAGGCAATGGCAAAAAAGAGGCAAGCCAGTGAAAAGGTTACTTCTGTTAATTTTACTATGGTTGATAGCCCACCCCCAATGCTGCCATCACCCTTCAAGGCTCCAATGACGCTGATGAATTAGTCGAGGACAAGTCTACTCAAAAGGAAGATACAACTGATGCCGAGGAAGCTGTTAAGATAGCTGAGGATCAGTCATCTCCACAGCCTAACACAGCTGCACAAGATGCCGATGATGCTGAGACAACTAAGGCACATAGAGCTGAGGAAATTTTGAAGCAAAAAGGAAAGGCTCCACTGGTCGAGGACGTGGAAATTCCCATTTTTCCTGAGGACTTTTTGTTGACTACTTTTTCTTCGAGGCGCATGTGCCTTTGGAAGCAGAGTCAGCTGCGGAAAGTGCTAGATACACCGTCCAAGTCCCAGTTGAAGAACTTGGAACTCTTGCTGATACAACTATGGTGCCGATTGGATTCGATTTTGATGCTGTGTGGCCTGAAGCGCAGTCCGCTAATGCAACCGACTTTCGCAAAGCCTTCAAGGCCATTTGTGCAGAAATAGAAAATATGGAGCATGGATTCACAACACTCGACCAACGGCTTGACAACCACGATGCAAACATCACAAGAGACATCTGAGGAGAAGTTTTGAGAATAAGGGAATGGATTCGACAGACTAAAACACTGAGGCGTGAGCAGGTCACTTACTTCAAGTCTTTATTTGCAAAAATGGTGATCTGGAGCTCAGGCAACGCCAAATTCCAGCAGCGTCAGAGGGACCACATGTTTAGGATGAATCAATCGCATAAGAGTGACATGGAGTTTCTCAAGGCTCAACATAAGTCAGAACTTCAGAAGATGGAGGCCAACATGGAACAACAAATCAAGGTGCTCCAAACTGAGATGAAGCTGATGGAAGCGGAGACAATGGCTCTAAGATCTGAATTCCGAGTAGCATACTCCATGACTCACGACAAGCAAGATATGACAAACAACAAGATTGATCTACTCCTTGGTGGAGTATTCCCTCAGTTGGCTCTACCCCTTGGTGATGATGCCAAAAATGGAGAAAATGAAAGTAAGCAGCAGCAGATGAGTGATAAGGATGAAAAGAAAGGGGAAGCAAGCAAGGGGGAGGCAGTGAAGTGAAGAAGCCACCCTTGAAGATTATGTTTGCTAAAACCCCTTAGCAGAGTGAAGCGACAACTTCAATTCTCAGCCAACTACCTAAAGAACTGTCCTTAGAAGAGAAAATTGATTTGGCATACAAGAAGTCAAGACAAGCCATTGAAGATGAATTCGAGAAGGTAGCTGAGAAACATTCTGGAAGAATCAAAGATATAAAAGCAAGATTTGATGCCCCCCAGCTGGATTGCTCAAAGATTCCCCAGTTGTAAGACCCCCTTGAGAAATCATAATACCTGATGCATGATCTGAACCAAGATCCCTAGAGAAGTTTCAAACTCTAGCTGCAGAAGGTTATTTCAAGAACATGACTCTACCCTAGGCGTGGGACTTGTACTGGGAGAAAGGACTCAACTTATGCAAATCAGCTAATAGGCAGCAGAGTTCAAGTAGTCAGCCGACTAGTAAATCACCTGTATAGTACACTTCTAGAGGAGGAGCTGAGTCGCAATGAGGAAGGGAAAGGTTTGGAAGTGGTGGAAGAGGCAGAGGTACTCCACCACAACCAAGACCAACAGATGTTAGATATGTTGATCCACGAGAAGAAGGAATCAACTCTTTTGGTGGGTATGATACTCTTGCTAACGTTGAAGTAGAAAGAAAGAATGAAGAGGAAAGGAGGAGACAATAAGCTGAAAATGAAAGGCTCACTCGTGAATGGAAAGAAAGGCAGAGAAGGGAGGACCCTGCTGCTAAACGAGCCTATGAGAAAAAGAAGAGAGAAGAAGAAAACATGAAGAGGAGGAGAGCTGGGGATAAAGAGAGAAAAAGGAAGCAGACGAGGCGTTGAAGATGGCTAAAACCCCTTCAAGTGTATTTTACTTAGCTGTAAATACAAAATTTGTAAGTATTATGTAAAGCCTTGAAACTCTGATACCTATTTCAAACTTTGAGTTTAGGATCTAATACATTTGTACGAAATCGTCATAAGCTCTGTTACATTTTTATAGACATGTAAAAGCTTTGTAAAGTGCGTTTGTAAAGTACAAGAATAAAATGTTCAAATAAAATTGACATATTCTACATATACATTCCTTGTTACTGCAATATTTACTTTGTTGTATTTATTTAAGTTTTGGCATCATCAAAAAGGGGGAAATTGTTAGGAAAATGTATGTTTAGATTTTGATGATACCATGTAAAACTTAGATTAGGAAGTTGGTACCCTATTTTCTATGTAATTCAACTTGTAATAGATAGGGCTGAATAAGCTGAGTTGCAGTCAGCTAAGTTGAAGATTACAAGAGTCGACTGAAGATCGAAGAGAAGACCCAGCTGTGTAAAGTCAAGTGAAGGTTCACTCAAGTGACAGAAAAGTTGTCTCAGTCAGCTGACCGATAGCTAAGTTGTTCCATAATGATTGGAATCGAATGTCAAAGGGGTATGCAGCAGACAAGACTTGAAGAAGCTGAAAGAGATCCGTTGTCAACACAAGTCAAGGTTTTGCTGGAATTAGGCATATGTCAGGCTGCCAGCAATAAAGTTATTTTGCTGAAAGAGTGCAAAAACAAAGAACAAATGGGATGTACCTGAAAACCTGCAGAGACTAAGGAAAAGTTGCATAACATTGAATTCATGGTACGATCCTCATTAATGCTGCAAGGACAAGACAAGCCAATAACGTACGAGTGTGATTTGAAATGTGTGTCTATCTCTTCAATGGACCTAATTTCAAATCTACACTATAAAAGGCTGAGGAAACAAGTGAGAGAAAGTAACCAAGTTTACTACAAGCATACAAGCAATCAAGCAATAACCTGCAAATTCTCTCAAGCTTTCAAAGATATACTCAAGCCAAAATTTGAAGGAACTCAATCCAACACATTCAGTGAAGGAAAGATTACTTCACCAGTTGAAGAGGAAATTTTGTTTAAAGAACAAAGGGTCTACTCTCCAAGGTTGAAGGAGAAGTAATAAGGTTCAAGTTCGAACCAGAGGCTTTAGACTCGTTGGAAGGCTGTGTGATCAAATCCAAGAGTTTGAAGGAGCTGAAGTAGCAAGACAATTGTTTAGTGAAGAAGTTGAGTTCCAGGAGCAACTGGCTGTGTGATCAAAGTTGACTCGGACTATTGACCTCTTTGTAACTAAGATCTTGTTACCTAGTGGATTCCTCCAGGAATTGGAGAAGAGTGGATTAGAGGAATTACCCTATCCTCGAACCACTATAAAAATTGCTTATGTCTTATTTACTTACAGCATTTTTAATTCTTGCATATATTTTATATGCTGCTAAGTTGTAATTGTTGAACTCAACTGATAATAACAATTTCTAAAACAAGTATTGCAAAACAAGCTTAAAACAACAAGGGTGAAAAGTCTTCCGCTGAACAAAAACCAAATCAACTGTTATTCTAAGTGTTAGGTAAAAGCGACTAAGTTATACTATCAACAACTCAATGAGTCTGCATTTGAGTGGCTAACTTTGTTGAGTAAGTCAACCTAGTCATTCCTCAAGGACTAAGCTGATTTTTGGAAAACTCTGAAAATATTTAAAAATACTAAATCAAAAATTTGGTAAAGTTTATTCAACTCCCCCTTCTATACCTTACTACTCATCCCTTGGGACCTACAAGTAGCATAAAGCTCATAAATCATAACTTGACATTGTAAGTCCAAGTGGCTACAATAATCTAGAGGGGGGTGAATAGATTATGCCGATTTTTCGCAAATTACCCTCTTTTTCGAAACAACGAGTAGATAGCAAAAATGTAAATGCGGGAAATAAACAACACTCGTTGATTTAAAGAGGTTCAACCCACCTAGGGCCTAATCCTCTACCACCCCAAAGATATCTCCGGGATGGATTTTGAAAAGAAAAAGGTTTTATTAATTTACCAAAAATTAATACAACACCTTGAGGATTACCACAACCCTCTTTCACCACCTCGAGGATTACCACAACCCTCTTACAACACCTTTGAAGATTACCACAATCTTCAAACACCTATCACCTAGATCACCCAGTGTATTCTTACCACAAGAATACTCACAAGGATGTCTTGTGTTGAATGATGACCAAAATCAAGATTACAACTCAATAATGATTGATACAATATGAGTACAAGTGTAATCAAGAATTGAAAGCCTAGACCTCAAATAAGTGCAAGTGAAAGTGCTTAGCTAATACAACAAGATATATGAAAGTGTTTGCTCAATTGCTCTTTGCTTGTATATAGTGTGTTGTTGTGTCTTGTTGCTTGAATGAAGCCTCTATTTATAGGAGAGGACTTGGCTTTCATTTCCGGACATTGGCTCCTCCTTGGGGAGTGATTTGCTGCAAAAAAGAAACCATTTAAAATGATCAATATAGTCATTAGAAATCAATCCCACAAAATAGGGAAAAGTTGTCAAAACGCAATGGATAGTTTTTGATAAACATGGGGTTCGACCGTCGCGCAGAGATAAGATTGAATTTGAACTCTGCGAATTTTTACACAGGAGACCCGGTCGAAGGGGTGCGACCGTGGCCGCCTAGCTATGACCGGTTGCCTTGACGATTTTACGAAACAGAGAAGTCTCGGAACAAAAATCCAACTTGCGTGCAATCGCCACGGCCGACTCGGCCGACCACACCGGTCGCCCACCTGGTCGACCGGCCGCCCTGCCTGTTTTTTTCTTACGTCTCATTTTTCGTTTCTCACCAACTCAAGACGGGTTGCCCTATAGGGCGACCGGTCGAGCTGAAACAAATGTGTTGTCCAATGTTTTATTGAAAATAAACCTCAAAAAATACTCCGAAAAGTAGTAAAAACATTTTAAGTTGATCGGAAATATTTAGACAACATTTAGGGACATAGTTTTGGTTTGAAAACATATTTGAACAAAATCGAACATAATCATCAAAATCATGATAAAAACATTTATCTAACAAACTCCCCCTTTTTGATGATTACAAACCAAAACAATTTTCTTGAGGAAAAACCAAATAAAATTTTCGGTTTTACACGTAAACTATCCGTTAGAAGTATTTCATACAAAGCTCCCCCTATTTATGAGCATATCAACAAACGATTATTATAAGTAAGAAGCACAAGCTATAACAAGCTTATTTAGATTGCATCATGAGCTAAGAAGCTCCCCCTGTCACAAAACTTATAATCAATTTCATCCAAGTCCAAAATTCAAGCTATGGACTAGGTATTAGCTTTTCTTGAGCTAACGAGCCAACTTCCTATTTCTCCCCCTTTGGAATCATCAAAAAGAATGTTAGAATGGTGAAAACACCATACAATAATATCAAAGTGCGCCAAAGGGACGGTTTATAAACCGTTTAGCAATTTAGAGCATAATAATCCAAGGAAAATGGGAGAAATGTAATATGAAGAGTTCATACGCTTGTTTTGTTTGTCAAAACATGATTTCAATAAGTATAGAAACCTTTTGAAAGCAAGAGAATCATGTATAAGTTGAAATTTTCATTGCGACATATCATCGAACACCTTGCGTGCGTTAAAAATAAAAGAGGTTGTATATAGCCTTTGTGAATGGTTCAAGCCAAAAATTTTCAACATCAATTCAAGCCAATCATCATACATAACAACACAACAACCAAGCTCATCATGATCATACGAAAATTACATCAAAAATTTTCAAGAAACTCGAAAACTCAAGGGTTCCACCCAATTGAGTAAAAGAAGCGATTTCTTACCATTTGATCGGAAAGAGTGAGCCATAATGATGATGATTATGCTATATAATGTCCATGTTGTGTAAGAGATGCATGAAATCCATTTTTGAATGAAATTTGAGTGAATTTGGCAAAGGGGACGAAAAATGGCCAAACATTTGTTAAAAAGAAGAGTGTTGAAGACAGAACGTTTAAAAGCCAAAATATAGCTTAGGGCGACCGGTCGTGGTTGAGGGCGACCGGTCGAGGTTGAGGGCGACCGGTTGCCCTCAACTCCTTCAGCCCACTGTTTTGTCAGTTTTTCCAAAATCCGAATTTTCAACCAAAAATCCGATTTTTCGCCCCTAAGTTTTAAAAATGTGCAAAATGCAAACGTAAGCTTCATTCAATATGCATTATGCCTAACCGAGCTCGTATTGAAGAAAAAGTCTCGGAAGATAGCGGTTTTGTGAAAATATCCGCTAATTGATCTTGAGATGGTACAAAGGATATCTCAATTTTACGTTTTGAAACACAATCCCTTAGAAAATGATGTCGAATCTCAATATGTTTAGTACGGTTATGATGAACCGGGTTTTGAGCAATATTTATAGTGGATATATTATCACAAAAGATAGGTACATTTTCAAAAGAGCATTTGTAATCCGCTAAAGTTTGTTTCATCCAAAGAAGTTGAGTACAACAAAATGCGGCGGAAATATATTCGGCTTCGGCCGTTGAAAGAGAAACACAGTTTTGCTTCTTTGAAAACCAAGAAACTAGGCAATCGCCTAAAAATTGACATGATCCGGAAGTACTTTTCCGATCATCAATATTTCCCGCATAGTCCGAATCACTATAACCTTTAAGAGAAAAATTTTCATTCTTTGGATAAAATAAACCATATTGAATGGTGCCTTTCAAATATCGAAAAATCCTTTTGACGGCACTCATGTGAGATTCTTTGGGATTGCTTTGAAAACGAGCACATAGGCATACGGCATGAAGAATGTCCTATTCTACTAGCGGTTAAATAAAGTAAACTACCAATCATACCTCGATATTTTGATTCATCCACGGACTTGCCTTTCTCATCTTTGTCAATTTTGACATTTGTTGCCATAGGTGTAGAGACGGTTCTTCCTTCTTCAATGCCGAACTTTTTCAAAAGTTCTTTTGTATACTTTGATTGCGAAATATAAATACCTTCTTGACATTGCTTAATTTGAAGTCCAAGAAAGAAGTTAAGCTCCCCATCATACTCATCTCGAATTCTCTCTTGCATTAACTTAGAAAATTTCTTGCACAAAGAATCATTAGTAGCACCAAAGATAATATCATCAACATATATTTGCACAAGTAAACAATCTTGCCCTTTTTCAAAAACAAATAGAGTTGTATCAACTTTACCTCTTATAAAACCATTTTGTAAAAGAAAAGAACTAAGTCTATCATACCATGCACGGGTGCTTGTTTTAAACCATACAAGGCCTTTTTAAGTTTATAAACATCATTAGGCCTAGAAAAATTTTCAAACCCCGGAGGTTGTTTTACATAGACTTCTTCTTGAATAATACCATTTAAGAAGGCGGATTTAACATCCATTTGGTAAAGTTTGAAATTTTTAAAGCAAGAATAGGCAAGCAAAATACGAATAGCTTCTAAACATGCTACGGTGCAAAAGTTTCATCATAGTCAATACCTTCTTCTTGACAATACCCTTGAGCTACTAACCTTGCCTTATTTCGAACAATGTTGCCTTGATCATCAAGTTTGTTCCGAAAACCCATTTTGTGCCAATAATGGTTTGAGAAGGAGGACAAGGTACCAATTCCCATACATCATTTCTTTCAAATTGATTCAACTCCTCTTGCATCTCTAGAAACCAATCCTCATCCTCAATAGCTTCTTTAGCATTTTTAGGCTCTTTTTGAGAAATAAGAGCTTTCTCGGCAAATTTTCTCCGTGTCATCACTTTGTCAAGGGGATCACCAATAATAAGATCTTTTGGGTGATCTCCCTTAAATTTCAATGCAACGGGAAGATCCGAGATATCACCTCTATCTTCTTGTGGACCATTTGAAGTGGACGGTTGATCATTTGATGTAGACGGTTGATCATCAATTTGAACAATTTGTTCAATAGTATCCTCATCATCACTTTCATTATTGGGAATTCTTTCAACTCCCGAAGTTTCATTGAATTTAACATGGATGGATTCTTCAACAACTTCACTAGTCTTATTGTAAACCCAATATGCTTTGCTTTTAGTTGAATATCCCATAAATATCCCTTCATCGGCCTTAGGATCAAGTTTGTCCAATTGATCCTTGGTATTCAAAATAAAGCATTTACAACCAAATATCTTGAAATAACTAATATTTGGAGTTCTACCATTCCAAAGCTCATATGGAGTTTTATTCATTTTAGACGAATATAAACTCGATTAATGACATAGCAAGCGGTTTACGGCTTCGCCCAAAAATACTTTGGTAGTGAAAATTCATTGAGCATGGACCGACTCATTTCTTGTAATGTCCGATTTTTCCGTTCGGCTACTCCATTTTGTTGAGGTGTCCTTGGAGCCGAGAAATTATGAGCATATCCGTTGGTTTCACAAAATACTCTAAATTCACCGTCAAATTCTCCACCTCGATCGCTTCGAATAGACTTGATAGTATCTTCTTTTTCATTCTCAATAAGTCTACACAACTTAACAAACTCATTAACGGCATCGTTTTTATTGGTAAGAAAAAGAGCCCAAGTATATCTCGAATAATCATCGACTATAACAAAGGTGTAATGTTTTCCACTTAGACTAGCCGTACCAATGTCCCCGTACAAATCAAGGTGAAGCATTTGTAGGGGTTTGGTTGTGGAAATTTCATTTTTGGGCTTAAAACTACTTTTAACTAATTTGTTCTTTTGACAAGTGTCACATAAGCCAATATTTTCAAAATTCAATTTGGGTAGTCCTTTCACATGTTGGTTTTTGTAAATATTTTTCAAATTCTTGTATCCAACATGTCCAAGTCGCCTATGCCATAAACTAGTTAAATCATTATTGGCGACTAAACAAGAAACATTTTGACTAACCAAATCACTTGTACAAATTTTGTAAAGATTGCCTTTTCTATTTGCTTCACAAATAATTTCACCATTTTTAAGAATAAGGCATTTTTCTTTATTAAAGGAAACATCATATTTTGAATCACAAAGTTGGCTAACACTTATCAAATTAAACTTAAGCCCTTCAACTAATAGAACATTACTAAGAGAGAAAGAAGAGTTACCAATTTCTCCATTTCCAAGAATTTTTCCTTTGCCATTGCTTTAACATGACCATACCCTCTTCTTGGAGCTTGATGTTGGTAAAAAGTTCTCTCCTCCCGGTCATATGGCGTGAACATCCGATGTCCACGAGCCATTTTGAATCTTCCATTGTGGTTATAGCCCCTATTACCTACAAAAGAATTTCTTTTAGGTACCCTATAATTTTGGGGTCCATGGGGGTTAGTCTCGAGACCTTTGGGTCTCCAAACATGTCTTGAACTATTTCTCAATTTGCAATTATTAGCATAATGTCCAACTTTGCCACAATAAAAACAAGTAGGAGTATTATAATTACTAGCACGTACAAAAGTAGGACCTTGGTTATTTTTCTTAAAAACACTTTGAAATGGCTTATAACCAAGTCCCGATTTGGAATGCTCACCTCTTTGTGCATCTAAAATTTTTGTGACTTTATCCGTACTTATGTTGAAACGATGCACATCATTTTTCAAACATTCAATATCTTTTGTGAGCAATTCCTTTTCGGTTTCAAGAGAATGAATTCTAGTAAGAGTAAGAGCATGAGCTTTGTCTAGAGATTCATAAGAGGTAAATAATTTTTCCTTTTCAACCTTAATCTCCTTATGCTCCTTTTTCAAATTTTTGTATTTAACGATTAAATTTTGAAACTCAATTTGCAATTCATCAAAATCACATTGCAAGTCATCAACTATGGAGGAAGTAGAAGAATTGAGTGTACCTCATTGTTTTCATCGCCTATAGCCATGAGACCGTGTTCGGTTTCTCCTTCCTCATCGGTTGTTTCGAGTAGTTCATCCCATGTTTTGACTTCCGCATTTAGAGCCTTCTTTTTTGTGAAAGGCTTCCTTTTCTTTTGCTCCTCTTCATCGAGCTTTGGGCAATCGGCAATGAAGTGCCCGGGTTTTCCGCATTTAAAGCAAGCATTATCTCTTGGTTTTCTTGCTTTATTTTTATTCACAAATTTTGCAAACTTTCGAACAAGTGCGGCCGTCTCCTCATCATCATCATCATTATCATAGTATGCATTATTAGAAGAAGAAGCAAGACCTTTAGGAATAATTTGCATACCCGATTGATTTGTGGATGGTTTGGAATTTTTCCTCTCCTTGAGATAGACTTCATAGATGAGTAGGTTTCCAATAAGCTCATCAAACTTGAGTGTCTCAAGATTTTGTGCCTCCGTGATTGCCGTTACTTTTTCGGACCATGAGCCGGGAAGTGCATTTAGTACCTTGGTCACCTTGTCTTCTTCGGAGATGACTTTGCCGAGGGCCACAAGAGGATTGACAATATTGTCAAGCCTTTCCACCATCTTGGAGATGCTTTCCCCATCATACATGTTAAAGTTTTCGAAGTCTTTAACAAGCATGGTCTTTCTTGCTTGCTTGACTTTCTTAGTCCCTTCATAGATTGTCTCCAATTTTTCCCAAACCTCATGTGCCAACCTTATACCTCTTATGCGATTGTACTGTGGCGGTAAGAGAACAATGCAAAATATTTAAGGCCTTACCGTTTAGAGAGAAAAGCCTTTTGTCGTTTTCATCAAACTCCTTGAAAGGTTTAGGAGCCAAGGTGCCATCCTCCGATTTCTTTGTTGGTTGATCAACTCCCTCAATGACCACATTCCAAATGTCGAACCCGCACCCTTGTAGGAAGCACTCCATACGGTCTTTCCAAAATGCGTAGTTGTTGGCGTCGAATAGTGGTGGCTTATTGGTGGAGGCGCCGGTGGTGAGATGAGCATCATTTGTAGCCATGGATCTTTCCTCTTTACTCGAACGAGCTAGCCAAAGAGTTTGGCTCGATACAACTTGTAAGTCCAAGTGGCTACAATAATCTAGAGCGGGGTGAATAGATTATGCCGATTTTTCGCAAATTACCCTTTTTTCGAAACAACGAGTAGATAGCAAAAATGTAAATGCGGAAAATAAACAACACTCGTTGATTTAAAGAGGTTCAACCCACCTAGGGCCTAATCCTCTACCACCCCAAGATCTCCTGGATGGATTTTGAAAAGAAAAAAGGTTTTATTAATTTACCAAAATTAATACAACACCTTGAGGATTACCACAACCCTCTTTCACCACCTTGAGGATTACCACAACCCTCTTACAACACCTTTGAAGATTACCACAATCTTCAAACACCTATCACCTAGATCACCCAAGTGTATTCTTACCACAAGAATACTCACAAGGATGTCTTGTGTTGAATGATGACCAAAATCAAGATTACAACTCAATAATGATTGATACAATATGAGTACAAGTGTAATCAAGAATTGAAAGCCTAGACCTCAAATAAGTGCAAGTGAAAGTGCTTAGCTAATACAACAAGATATATGAAAGTGTTTGCTCAATTGCTCTTTGCTTGTATATAGTGTGTTGTTGTGTCTTGTTGCTTGAATGAAGCCTCTATTTATAGGAGAGGACTTGGCTTTCATTTCAGGACATTGGCTCCTCCTCGGGGAGTGATTTGCTGCAAAAAGAAACCATTTAAAATGATCAATATAGTCATTAGAAATCAATCCCACAAAATAGGGAAAAGTTGTCCAAAACGCAACGGATAGTTTGTGATAAACATGGGTTCGACCGGTCACAGAGATAAGATTGAATTTGAACTCTGCGAATTTTTACACAGGGGGACTAGTCGAAGGGGGTGCGACCGGTCGCCTTTAGCTATGACCTATGGTTGCCTTGACGATTTTACGAAACAGAGAAGTCTAGAACAAAATCCAACTTGCAGTGCAATTCGCCCGCCCGCCAACCGGTCGACCACACCGCCGCCCACCTGGTCGACCGGCCGCCCGCGCTGCTTTTTTCTTACGTCCCATTTTCTCGTTTCTCACCAACTCAGTACGGGTTGCCCTATAGGGCGACCGGTCGAGCTGAAACAAATGTGTTGTCCAATGTTTTATTGAAAATAAACCTCAAAAAATACTCCGAAAAGTAGTAAAAACATTTTAAGTTGATCGGAAATATTTAGACAACATTTAGGGACATAGTTTTGGTTTGAAAACATATTTGAACAAAATCGAACATAATCATCAAAATCATGATAAAAACATTTATCTAACAGACATGATCATTGACATAAAAAAATATGCATACCTTAGAGTCGACGTGGTACAGCAGAGATGGTTGATCATAGAAATTTTAGAATACATTTTTCTTTTTTAAGAAATAATATTCTTTCACGTTTTTTTACAAGTCTACATAAACATAAACCTGCTCTGATACAAAAAATGTAACACCCTAATTTTATTAAGCATGCAACCATAAATAAATTTTTCGCTAAATAAAAAGTTTTATAAATATCTCACAGTTAAAGAGAAATAGACTACTAAATTTGACTTCCAATGAAAAGAAATAACTTGTACTAAGGAAAACATTAAATTATAATCCATACAAGCAAAGAAAAATTAAAACAATATATATTTTCGAAAAACTCTCAACAATTATGAAAAATCATAAAAACAAAATTGCATGACTCTGATCACATCGATCCGCCTCCATGCCACATCGAACTCCTAACCTGAAAATTTGTTAAATGAAAGGGGTGAGCTATCAACAACTCAGTGGGAACGCATTGTCTAAATTAAATATGCAACCATAATCATCACTGTATACACATCTATGGTTTTCATGGTTTGATCAAACAAGCCCAGAGGCCAAGCCCGAAGGCTAACTATGGGTGTACAATTAAGTACCTTCATGGTCGTACAATTAAGTACCTTCGTGATTGTACAATTAAGTACCTTCGTGTCATGTTTAATGTACTCATACATATAACAATCACAACAAGGTATTTAAGATAGACAATAAAGCGATAAACCCCACCTTAATACGCAATGACTTGGAAAAATATGCAATTGCTTGAGCTTGAAAATTCTAGACCTTGAAAGTATCGTTTCCTACACATGAAAATAAACTTAACTTAATACATGGCTTTTGGGTAATTAGGAACGAAAAGAAAAAACAAAAAAAATGAAAGCAAGAATGATTTATAAATTGGAGTTGTGTAAAAATCAGGTCAACTATGGAAGTCAACAGGCTGATTAAGGCTTTGTAAAAACTAAAGGGGTTGAATCGAAATTTTTATAAAAGTGCCAATTCCTTCAGTTTTAAACCCTATTGCATCATTTTTCTCAAAATTTAATCTCCAGCCCATTATTGCACTTAATTGAAATCTGTGAAAAAAAATAACTTTCAACCCTCAATTCGTGACTTTCTCTCAAAATTGCACAACTCCCATCACTTTCTTCTCCGTCACTACCACCTCTCGTCTCCCTTTATATCTCTTTCTTTTCTTTCTTTTTGTTTTTCTTTCCTTCTTAAATCTCACTGCCACCACGCCGTTAACCATTTGTAGAGTGACAACGGTATCAGTTGATGGCGCGCAGCAGGGGAGCGACGGGAGAGGAGGATAGGTAGCACTACAAAAACAACTGTGTTTAGTGACGCTATAATTTTCTCTTGGTGATCTTACTAGCGTCGATATTACCTATCTTTTAAAAGATCATGAGTTGCGTTGTTAAATTTGATGTCACTAAAATATCCGTGACGCAAGATCTTTGCGTAGTTAAATCGCATTTCCTGACGCTTTTCTGAAATGCATCATTATGTGGTGTTGTTATTTTCTGTCACAATTAATAAAGATTTAAATATTAAATAAAAGCTTTGCTTACGCTAAATGTGTTGTTAAATTTAGGGACGATATTAAGTGTCTTTAAAGCCGGGACACTTTTGAAAATTAGTGTCATTAAAATTATTGGTGTTTGGAGATTGAACAGTGTTGTTTGGTGATTGCCGGTGGATTGACGACACTGGTATGGAGTTGGTAGGCTATGATGGAAAACTGACAAATTAAGTTATTCACCTTTGGCCGTGAGATTGCATAGAGTTGAAGGTGATTTCACATTAGATTTGGTTGAACCTGAGATACGAATATTATATACATTGAGGTTTGATAGTCCTTCTTTTATTAGGTCATGTATTAGGTTAAACCTATTGGATGTGTACGAATAAAATTCTTTTCTATCTAATAAAGATCGTATAAAACATGAGAACTCCTTTTTTTCCTGCCGAGCTACTAGCACTGGAGATGAGACTGCAGCATGCCCGACAGTTTTCACTGCAGATTTGGATCGAGTTGGACACGGGCGGTGGTCACCACGATCACATCCGTTGCCTTGCTCTTGGCGGTTCAACATACACCGATTCGCATTCGAACATGCTTTGAGGACCTTGATTCGATTTCCCATATACACAGAGAGGGAAATCGACCACCGATCATCTAATGGAGTTGGGAGCTCACTCAAGGCGCTTGGCGATCATATTGTTTATGAGGGCACGACTTCTCACCTTCTTATCTCATTCGGATGGACCACCGGGATATCCGAGCTTTAGATTTTGATTGCGCATTAGTTCTCCTTGTATTTTTTAGATATCTCATTATGATAGTCTGTATAGATGTCGTAGTGATAGGTTTCTTGCTTTTTGATTAACTCCCCCCGTGACGGGACATGACATTGTATGATACTTTGATTATTTGATCTATAGGTAGGGGATCACGCCTCAATCCCCCACCCCCGGGGTGTTATTTTGCTAAAAAAAAAACTCCTTTTTTTCCTGATAAAATTCTGCAGATTTTAAAATCAATAAAATACACACATGGGCTTTAATAAAGTGATCTTATAAAAAATAGACCTATCAAAATAATAATCACTGGGCTTACAATAAGGAAATCCTAAAAAGTCCAAAACTCACTAACCCAAAAATAAAAATAAATTTATGGGGTGTTACAATACAACTTCTTGCCGTCTTCAGCTCGCTCAAAGGAACTAAACATTTCTTTAACAGAACAAATTGCCAAGTAGCACCAGAGTCAATCCACCACTGTTTTGGCTTTGAACCTACCAAGTTTACCTCAGAGACCACTGCAACCAAAGTCATATCTGACACTTCTTGAGAAAGATTTTCAACCATGTTATCCTCTCTATTCTTCTTTGGCTTCTTGCAGTCTGAAGCCTTGTGACCCTTGCCGCCACAATTAAACCAATTTCCTACAAATTTCTTCTTGGAAACTCCTCCTTTTGGTCCCATATTGTTGAACCCTTTACCAATTTTCCCGAATTTGTTTTTGCCATTGGAGCTTTGGCCATGCTCCACAACATTAGCTTTAGCAACCAGGATTGAATAACTTTCTTTCGTAACTTCATTATCTTCCTCAATCCGAATCCTAACAACAAGTCCTTCAACATTCATGATCTTCTTTTTATGCTTCAGATAGTTCTTGAAATCTTTTCAAGCTGGTGGCAGTTTTTCAATTATTGCCGCCACTTGAAAGGTTTCACTCAATTCCATCCCCTCGGCTTGAATTTCACGTAATATTACCTGAAGTTCTTGCACTTGACTTATCACAGTTTTGGGATCAATCATTTTAAAGTCCAAGAAATGGCCAACAATAAACTTTTTAGCCCCTGCATCCTCAGACTTATAATTGTCGTCAAGAGACACCTACAATTCTTTAGCAGTTCATTTAGAGCTATACACATTGTTGATGAGTGTAAAATATACATGCATTTGAGGGCTTAAAATGATATATAATTAATGCATTTGCACGCATATTACTATGTTTTGACTTGGTTTTCTTAAAAGGGCATGACACTGCGTATTTTTGTAATTCTTGTAGGAAACGGAGCTTAAAATAAAGAAATATCAGTTTGGATGCCCGGATAAGATTGCTGAATGCGAAGAGAAGATCAAAATGATGGAAAAGTGGACAAAAACACTTCACACGGCCGAACCGTGTGGTGTCACACGGCCGTGTGGAGTGCCGGTGTGAAAATCATACGATTGTGTAAACAAGGGAAGAAAACAGAGGACGAAGCAGGCCCACACGGCCAGACCGTGTGAAGTCACATGGTCGTGTGGGACCGGCAACCGCACAACCTTCCCATGTTGAACCACACGTCCATGCGAGGAAGGGCTGAGCCCAGCACCACACGCCCGTGTGGTTCCACATGGCCTAGCCATGTGGGAGTCTGTTTCCACGTGTTTTTCAGAGTTTGCTTCTCATTCCAACTCTAAAAGTGATCTCTCCAAGCATCTATAAAAGGAGACCAAGTCTTGCACGAAAAAGCATCATTCCATACAACAAAAACACATCAAATAACACAGGAACGAAGGAATCAAGGATCTTCTGAGCAAAGAAGGCTAGGTCGCGAAGAACACCACAAGGCTTTCGCATCTAGGGAGCACAAGAGCTTCGAGGGCTTAGAAGGGGAATCCATCCTGACAAGAAGGGGTTTTCTTTCTAAGAACTCTTGTCTGTGCTTATATGATGTCATAATGTTGATTCGAATTTGTCTATGAGTTTGTAATCAATGTTTGACATATTTTTCGGATCTTAGGGGCATAATCGAAACTGTGAATTTGTATTAAATATAATTACTTATTTTCTTAATTAATTCATGCATTCTATTTTATGAATTCGAGTGCTTATTTATAATTGCTTTTTATTTGGCCAATATTTGCATGTCATATTTGTTAGTACAAAAATTTCGGATGATGAGTTCTAATAAAGACGGAAATCGAATTCAGACATGAAACATATGTGACATGCGTGTTTGTGGGGAGTCATTCAATTCACAAATCTTTTGGGAGTTAATAAAAATTGTAACGATCCGGGAGGACTACAATTGTTATTAATTAACTGTTTATGCACCGCCCGGAAGGGGAGTAGACGAACTTAGGAATTGAATCCATAGAATTGCACGAATTGGTTTTTAAAACTTTATTCGCATTTAATATTGAAGAAGCATGTTGAGATTATGTGCCTAAGGTTGCTCCTAAAGACGTTGAAAATACTTATGGGGTTCATAAATTTATTTTATTTATTTTTCTTAATTTTTAATTTTAGTAGATAAAAATATTCAATTTTCGGTCGCTTCAATAAAATTAGAATATGATGTTATTATAGCCTAAGTGTTTCGAGATTCAATCCCTGAGGAATACGACCTTGCTTGCCATTATTATATAAACTACACTGTACACTTGCAGTTGTATGAACCAAAATATTTTTGGCGAACAAGTTTTTGTTCAACGAATCTGCTAATCCATTTATGACATAATTACTACAAGAAAAGTCAACATGATTCCAAACATCCACCACATGAACAGCTTGAGCATCAGTCTCATCCTCACTAAGTTGTGGAGGATCTTCAGTCATGAACCATCCAAGTTCAAGGTGGTCAAGTAGAAAAGCATTTTCTGTTCCCACCTCTTAAAATTCAAGCCATTAAACTTTTCTAGTATTTCACTATGATTAACCGGCACATTAAGCGTGGGGTTAGACGACCCACCGTTGTTTGATTCATATGTCATTTCTAAAATAAATAAAACAAGAAGTTTATCACTTCGACTAATCAATCAATTTGAACAAAATCGATAAGAATAATTTTATTAGGGGATAATTTCATTTTTCATACCCAATCTATACCCTAATTTCACTTTTGATACCCCTGTTTTCAACCTAATCAAGATTGGTACCTAATGTTCCCAAAATTAATCATATTTGGTACCTTTCCGTTAACTCTCCGTTAACTCTAACAGTTTAACCTGTTATAGCAGGTTTCCTTCTTAGAACAACCTTTCAATTTCAGTACCTAATGTTTTATGAATAATCTCTTCCAAAGACTACCCATACTTTACTACTTACAATAATGGAAATAGTCCATTACGACCATATCATGCCCAACATGCTTAGTAAAATTAATAGATCCCTCAAAATTCATACCTCTTTTGACCAAACACCACCGGTTAAGTGGTTCGCAACGCCACCATCGGAAAATTATCGCCCCATCATTTGACAAACAGCTCCTCACTGTTCAACCTCACCCTCAGGGAAGATGATCTGCAAGTTATCCGACCCCTTCAGCACCTGCTCAGCACAGCCTTGGTTCGTTTCCTACTCCAGGCGTAAAAGTATTTCTTCAAAGGGATAGATCAATAGAACACTATGAACACATGTTGAACAAAAGCCTTTATTTTATTAAGAACTTAAAGGAAAATTTATTACATCAGTAATCTCCTTTTGGGAGGAGAAAACTTGTTTAGCCTCTCATTATTGAGGCTTGCACTCGAAAATACATAAATTTAAAAACTAAACACTCAAACTTATTACAAATTTTCACTCAGATTTTATTGTAAGAAAACTAAGGGAAATGTTCGATGTCCTCAGCTTCCTTCAAATCCTGCATTTTATAGAGGTAAGTCCGGACTTCAAAGGCGGACTTCAAATCTTGCTGATATATATGATGTCACTGCTTACGTCATATCCCACATTATTTCCTTGCCAGCTGGTTTTCTTTTTCTCCCGCGTGACTCAGCCCATGTGATGTTTGTCGGGGAATCTTTTAAAAATTTGAATTACGTGGTCCCCGAGGATAACGCGTCTTGTGAGCTGGGCCCTTATCCTTTCCAGCTGCATGATCTTGTCGGTCGGGTTTGGGTCGGAATCCTTTCCCAAACTCGGGTTCCTTTTTGTTCGGGGCATGCTTGACAGATCCGGTCGACCCAACGGCCAACATGCGCCATGTTACAGAATTTTCGGTAAGTTTCTTTGCTTGCCAGAATCATGTTTTCCCAGAGAATTCTTCTTTTGGTCTCGAAGAGTTCTTCTGCAAACCCTATGGTTGATCCAGTCATCGAATTCAAAAGGAAAGATCCATTCGCCGAATTCTGGAAGAACTTGAATGGATATTTGACTTTGTCCATTTCAGTTAGACAAACCCAAAGACCCCATGCTGCCTGGGTAGAAGCTTCGTCTTGAGAAAAATGCTCCTACTAACACCGGTCCTTCTTCCTAGGTGAAGCCGCCTTAATATATTTTAAAGCATTTCCATCCGGTCTTCTTAGCTTGATGAAATGAAAAGCTTCATTAAAACCTTTCTTCGCCGGTTCAGAGCTGACCGATAAAATATAATTCCAAAATATCTCCTCTCGGCCAAGTGTGGATTATTGGCCCAGTCTCGTAAACTCGCTTCCCAATCCATTTCGGTAATTTTGAGATTTACGGGAATCCTGGTGACACGGTATAGATTGAAGCTAAAGCTCCAAAAGTATACCATTCCCCGTACTTCATTTGGATGACTTCCTGGTTTCATCCAAACTCGGGATACTTGCCGAGATATCAACCATTGTTTTCTCTGGGTTAATACCTTGTCTTGTAACTAGTTTCTCCCATTGCCTCGATATACCTGCATAGGAGAAATCTTAATCTCGTCGATTTGAACCTTAGATTTGCCTGTCTGTGGCCCAAGATTCAACTCTCCCTCTATTACCCCAGTCTTGGGTTGACTTGAAGACTCGGGTTGTGACACCTGAGCTTCAACATTCGTTCGCTTTGTACACCTCGGGGGATGCATCACCGCAACACTTGTGATTATGGTACTTGAATCCATAACATTCGGGTTAGAGCCCGTACTCTCTCGGCCCCTTTTTGCACCGTAGGAGATGCGGCTGGAAGAGAGGCCCTTGCGGCCGCTAAGAACAATTGTCCTTGAGCGAACCGACATGCTCGTATTTGACTAGAAACGGATTTCTCGTCGCCTGTTGAAGTCGTCCGGAACTTCTCGCATTGAGACATAACGCCCCAAAATCTCGTTCTAGACTCTCCAGGTTTTCCCGAGATGTCTTACTCGTTTAAGGACCTCGTCGACGAACGCCGTCCTTCCATCTCGTGTCAAGAAATCTGCAAGAATATTTTCATGAGATTTTATAATGACAATATCATAATCATAATATTGACATTCACTTGCCATCTAAGTAATCGAGCCTTTTCTGGTTTTGATTCAATTTTGTTTTTCGAAAAGCCTTGACACTTGAATTATCAATTTTTAAAGTAAACTTTTTAGCCAAAAAATAGAGGCCATTTTTTAAAAGCCTTTCTCGATCAAAGAATTCTTTCTCGTTAATATGCCACCGAGTTGCTTCACTAGGGGTGAATAAACCGCAAAGATATCTGCATGGCACTTCCTCGTTTGGTGTGACTTTCGTAAGAATCTGCTGCCCCACCAATCATCATCGGCATCCGTGTACGAAACCAGTTCGTCCTCGTCTTGGGGAATCGCAAGCTTTGGAAGCTTTTTACAAACTTCTTTAAGTTGCTTAATTCCTTCTTGATGTTCATCTTCCCATTTGAATATCGTGCATCTTTTTTTAAGCAATGGGCTAAACACCTTCCCGTAATATGCCGATTGTTAATGAACATCCCAAAGAAAATTAACAACTCCAAGAAAACTCAAGTCGCTTTTTGTCTTTCAAAGTGTATCCGGAAATCCCAGTATCTTTTCCACAATATGATTCTCAGAATAATTCCGCATTCATCGATTTCAATTCCGAGGAATTCAATGCCTTGTCGCAATTACCGCCTTCTTTTCCGAAAGCACTAATCCTCTTTGTGACAAACATCCAAAATATTTCCAAATGTTTGAGATGCTCCTTCATGTTCTTTGATGCGATTAGAATGTCGTCGATATATACGAACATGAAACCGAAAATAATCTTTGAAAATATTATCCATCTTTCTTTGATATATCCGGGGTGCGTTAGCCAATCCCATAGGCATCACGTTCCAAATATAGTGTCCCCGTGGTGTAGAGAAAGTTGTAAACTTCTTACTTTCTTCCTCCATCTTAATCTGGGTAGAATCCGGACTTGCAATCGAACTTTGAGAATATCTTGGCACCTTTGATACGATTAACCGGATGTTCTCTGCTTGGGATATAGTATCCGTCGAACTCCAAAATGTTATTAATCCCTTTGTAATTAATAACAAGTCTTGCTTTCCTCTTTTGATTTCTCCATGGTTTCGACTAAGAATCCTGGATCGCTATATGGAGAAACTCCTGGTGAAATTAACTTAAGGTCAAGATGTTCCTTAAGTATCTTCTCGCATATCCTCACGATCTTCCTGGTTCATAAGGATTGGTTTGAATCTTACGAACTCGTACTCTTTCCAGTTTAACTTTTAAGGAAGCTTTAAGCTCGTTCTTATCCCACCAAGCCAAAGGATCTTCATTGTAATTCCTTTGGATCTTCTTCGATATCCTCGAGTGATATTTGTTCCTCTATGGTTACATCACTCGGGATTCTCCATTAGACTCATCCATAATTCTCGCAATGGCTTCGAGTGACTCGTTCTTCTCCTTGTACTCAATGAATACAAGTTATTATCCCATATCTTCCGATCCTTCCGGATGGAACCAAATTGTCTATAGGATAATAAAGCTTCACCAAATTTCCTTCGATCCGCCATTTTTGGATTGCGAAGTTTGGCTTCATCACCACGCTTGCTGCGAAAATTAATGGGCATTTTTCGGTAAAATGCTTCCCAGCGATCTGGACAATAATCTTATGATCACATAAGGTTGTGAAAATAAGTCTTCTCGCCTCGTTCTCTTGTGTGAACCGCTTGAATGTTTGTAGGAAATTGTTTCCCAAAGAAAATATCTCGCACTGTATCATGGAAATAGATTGGTGGCGTCTTTACTTTGTACCATGGGTAAGTCGCCCGCTCCTCCGATCATTATTTACGCTTTCGTTTAATTCCCCTGTTAAGGATAAGAATCCTTTTAGAGAAATCTCTTCCTCGCAATGGCCGGTAAATCTTCTCCAATTTCTTTAGGAAAAACATCCTAAACTTTGCGCAGACATATTCCGACTGAATCAATATAGGCGGCGAAATACTCGAAAACTTTGTATTCAACATATAATATTCTAATACAAGCAAGATATCGTATCATCCGGTCTAATCATCTAAATCCTTAGTTGCATCATCTCCAAAAGATCTCGCGTGTGTGCATGTCTTTCTAATTTTCTATCAACGACAAGGGCTCTTGCGTCTCGACGTCGATCTGTCCAACATAAGTCCGATATTAACAAAATTGAAAAACATACTTGTATCACAATTGCGTATAAAAATTTAATTTTAAATATAAAATGACTTTTACCTTCTTAAAATGATGTCGAATGAATGGTATACACCCTTGAGTGCTATTGCATTGCTTCTTTTCGTGGTTCGGCTTGTTCGTCATACTCCGCCGCTGCACAAAAGATTTATAGTCAACAATATCACAATAAATATTAATGAATTAACAATCTTAAAAAATGAAAATGATAATTTTGATCAAATCGATTAATGAGAATATTATTGATGCATTTGCTTTTTAAAATTATAAAAGAAGCCACACTTTAAAGTTAAGCTTTGACATTCTATGTCGCACTACTAAAGATACATATTATAGCAAAAGCATTAGAGTACTAAAACCTTCCTCTGTGATTAACAACTTGATTTGTTGAAAATGTCAACTAAACAAATAGTGGTGTAAAAACAAACTAACATCCACATACTTAGTGAACAAAGTCTTGTAGCTAAATGAAACTTAATTTACCAAAACCTGAGTTATATGAAAAAACCAGCCTTAAAGAGACAAACAAAAGACAAGTTCTCACAGCATTCTCAGATTTGCTTTTCAGACTTTGGCATTAGAGGTTAATGAGATCTAAATAAAGCACTATACCCAACTTCACTTGCTTAGCCTTAGGAACTTGCAAAGAATTAAGTCAATTTAACATAATTCCAACGGACCTGGGCAATTTAAGGTTGTAAAACTCTAGCAGAAGGAAAACATAATTCTATCAACGGACCTGGGCTTAAGGCAACTTAAGGAAAACAAGAAGCAACCACCCTTTAATAGTTTAGTTAAATCTCAAATCTTAACACAAGAAAGCTACAAATGGATGTCACACTAACACTGTAACACACAGAAGTATGAGCAATCAGTGAGAGGAAAAAACAACAGTAAAACTAAGATTCAAATTTACCAGGATGAGCAGATTGTGTGGCCAAACCTAAAGGTGTTTCCTTCTGCAAAGACAAAAGGTCAACTGAAAATGAAATAATATCAGATGTATCCCACAGGGATACGTACCGGGCAATTGAAAATGATACTCATACAACTTCTCAACAGCACTTTCTCAAGAAGAAAAGGAGTTTTATAATGTTTTCTATACTAATTAACATGCAAGCAATAAGAAAATCAATTCTTAATTTACAAGCAGGATTTACAATTCTCCATAGCTATCATCAACTAGGCAACTTTTAGCTAGGATGGACAATACATGGTGCAAAATAAAATACTCATTTTAAGAACAAAACATAAGAACGGTATTTGAAATGAATATCAATCAACTTTGTAATGGCCATATGTCTTCTCCTTTGTAATGAATAGCTCAAGGAACACTTACCAAAAGCACAAGTTCACATAAATATATGTATGAAATTTTCATATCTCATCAAAAAGACATTTGATGGGAATATATAGTATCTAATTCCATTTTTACTCTATCAAGTGTCATTCATGGATTTTCTTCTGGAAAGAATGAAGAGGAAAAAGTATTTTAGTGATTATATAGTGGATTGAACAACATAGAATTCAAAGATTATTTATGAATCAACTACACGACAATCCTAAAAATCAGATCCTTAAAACAACACTCAAAAAACGGAAAAAAATGAAGTGACTGAACTCAGATTCCAAAGAAAGGCAAGTGCAATCAATTGGATGGCATACCCATAGCTTTGGTTGGCTAATAAAGTGATCGAGACATATCAAGCTACAATGCCATAGACCCTACTAACAACACTGTGAGACACAATATTGACATAACCCCATTAAACTCCCAGTTTATTGTTAGATAAATATTTTTATCATGATTTTGATGATTTTGTTCAAATGAGTTTTTATACCAAAACAATGTCCCTAAATGTTGTCCAAATACTTCCGATCGATTTAAAATATTTTTACTATTTTTCGGAGTATTTCTTGAAGTTTATTTTCGATAAAAAATTGGACAACACTTATGTTCCAGGCTCGACCGGTCGTCCTATAGGGCAACCTGTACCTAAGTTGAGTTTTGAAACAGAAAACGGGACGGAAGGAAAATGAGGGAGGGCGACCGGTGCCTGTAAGCTGCTCCCAAAGACAAAACACCATGTTTCTTCAATTTGGTCACCCCCAACCGTTCAGCATAGGGGGAGACCGGTCGGGCCCCCCTCAGACCGGTCTCCCTGTGTATTTTTCACAGAGAATCCATTTCAAACTTATCTCTGTGCGACCGATCGCACCCCTCTTTTATCAGCAAACTATCGGTTGCATTTTCAGACAGCTTTTCCCTAATTTGTGGGATTGATTTCTAACAGCTATAATCTTGATTTTAAATGGTTTCTTTTGCAGAAAATCACTCCTCAAGGAGGAGCCTATGTCTGGAAAATTAAGCCAAGACCTCTCCTATAAATAGAGGCTTCTTTCAAGCAACAAGATACAACACAACATACAAGCAAAGAGCATACAAGCAAACACTTTCATATCTTGTTGTATTTAGCCTAAGTACTTTCACTTGCACACTCTTGAGGTCTAGGCTTTTGATTCTTGATTACACTTGCACTCAATCTTTGTATTGTTATTATAGAGTTGTAATCTTGAATTTTGTCAATCATCCAAAACAAGATATCCTTGTTGTTGCTCTTGTGGTAAGAGTACACTTGGGTGATCTTAGGTGTTGGAGAGTGTGGTACTCTTCATAGGTGTTGAAGGAAGATTGTGATAATCTCCTTGAAGGTGTTGTAAGAGGATTGTGGTAATCCTCAAGGTGGTGTTGTATTAATTTTGGTAATTAATAAAATCTTTTTTTCTTTTTGAAATCCATCCCGGATATATTGGGGTGGTAGAGGATTAGGCCCTAGGTGGGTTGAACCTCTATAAATCGACGAGTGTTGTTTAATTTCCGCATTCACATTCTCGTCATTTGCTTGTTCACTCGAAAAAGAGGGCAAAATCTGAAAAATCGGGATAATCTATTCACCCCCCTCTAGATTATCGTAGCCACTTGGACTAACAAGTGGTATCAAAGCCAAACTCTTTGGATAGCTCGTTCCGAGTAAAGAGGAAAGATCCATGGCTACGAATGAAGCTTATCTCACCACCGGCGCCTCCACCAACAAGCCATCACTATTCGAGGCCAACAACTACGCATTTTGGAAAGACCGTATGGAGTGCTTTCTACAAGGGTGCGGGTTCGACATTTGGAATGTGGTCATTGAAGGAGTTGCTCAACCAACCAAGAAATTAGAGGATGGCACCTCGGCTCCTAAACCTTTCAAGGAGTTCGATGAAAATGACAAGAATGTTTTCTCCCTAAATGGTAAGGCCTTAAATATTTTGCATTACTCTCTTACCGCCACCGAGTACAATCGCATAAAAGGCATAAGGTCGGCGCATGAAGTTTGGGAAAAATTGGAGACAATATATGAAGGGACAAAGAAGGTCAAACAAGCAAGAAAGATCATGCTTGTTAAAGACTTTGAAAACTTTAACATGCATGATGGTGTAAGCATCTCAAAAATGGTGGAAAGGCTTGACAACATTGTCAATCCTCTTGTGACCCTCGGTAAAGTCATCTCCGAAGAAGACAAGGTGACTAAGGTATTGAATGCACTTCCCGGCTCATGGTCCGAAAAGGTGACGGCAATCACGGAGGCACAAAATCTTGAGACACTCAAGTTCGACGAGCTCATCAGGAACCTCCTCATCTATGAAGTCTATCTCAAGGAGAGAAAAAATTCCAAACCATCCATCAATCAATCAGGTATGTAAATTATCCCTAAAGGTCTTGCATCTTCTTTCTAATAATGCATACTATGATAATGATGAGGATGATGAGGAGACGGCCGCACTTGTTTGTAAATTTGCAAAATTTGTGAATAAAAATAAGACGAGAAAACCGAGAGACAACTCGTGTTTTAAATGCGGAAAATCTGGGCATTTCATAGCTGATTGCCCAAAACTTGACGAGGAGGAACAAAAAAAGAAGAAGCCTTTTCCGAAAAAAAAAGGCTCTAAATGCGGAAGTCAAAACTTGGGATGAGTTACTTGAAACAACCGACGAGGAAGGAGAAACCGAACATGGTCTCATGGCCATAGACGATGAAAATAATGAGGTACGCTCTAACTCTTCTACCTCATCCTTAGTTGATGAATTGCAATGTGATTTTGATGAATTGCAAATTGAATTTCAAAATTTGATTGTTAAATACAAGACTTTGAAAAATGAGCATAAAGAGCTTAAAATTGAAAAAGAAAAATTATTTACTTCTTATGAATCTCTTGATAAAGCTCATGCTATTACTCTTACTAGAGTCCATACTCTTGAAACCGAAAAAGAATCGCTCACCAAAGATCTTGAATGTTTAAAAAAGGATGTGCATCGTTTTAATATAAGCACGGACAAAGTTACAAAAACTTTAGATGCACAAAGAGGTGAGCATTCCAAATTAGGACTTGGCTATAAACCTTTTAAACCTCTTTCAAAGAAAAATGACCAAGATTCGACTTTTGTACGTGCTAATAGTGCCCATGATCTTATTTGTTTTTATTGTGGTAAAGTTGGTCACTATGTTAGTAATTGTAAATTGAAGAACAATTTTAGCTTTGTTTGGAGACCCAAATGTCTCAAGGCTAACCTTCATGGACCCCAAAACTATAGGGTACCTAAAAATAATTCCTTTGTAGGTCATAGAGGCTATAACAACAATGGAGAATTCAAAATGGCTCGTGGACAGCGGGTGTTCACGCCATATGACCGGAAAGAGAAAAGTTTTTACCAGCATCAAGCTCCAAGAAGAGGATATGGTCATGTTTGACAATGGCAAAGGAAGAATTCTTGGAAAAGGAGAAATTGGTAACTCTTCTTTCTCTCTTAGTAATGTTCTTTTAGTAGAAGTGCTTAAGTTTAATTTGATAAGTGTTAGCCAACTTTGTGATTCAAATTATAATATTGTTTTTAATAAAGAAAAATGCATTATTCTTAAAAATGATGAAATTATTTGTGAAGCAAGTAGAAAATGCAATCTTTACAAAATTTGTACTAGTGATTTGGTTAATCAAAATGTTTCTTGTCTTGTCGCCAATAATGATTTAACGAGTTTATGGCATAGGCGACTTGGACATGTTGGATACAAGAATTTGAAAAATATTTACAAAAATCAACATGTAAAAATAACAACTATGTTCGACCCCTAATCTAATAATAATGATCTCTCTCCGAATTCAGCTCGCATATACTTCGGGGAACAATTTGATGGAGTAGGGGTTAGAACCCCTGACCTCTACCCCACAGTTTTCTGTGATGGCCAGCCACCTGGTTTTTTCAGTAGCTTGATTTCTATATATATCCCAATCCCCAAATGCTAAACTTAACACTTCATGCTCCACCTAATAATTAACTGATTACAGTTTGCTCAAAAATAATAATTTAACTTTCCTCAAAAAAAAAAAAAATAATTTAACTGATTACATTTCTTAATTAATGCGGTAATCATCATATTTCCCCTTTTATTTGATTTTAATTCCTTTTTAGATTTAAATTTCAACTGGAACTCTAAGTAGTAAAAACTCAAAATACTTATACGTGCGAATTTAATTTCAAAATGCTTAGATTTTAAATTAACGAATGAATTATATAATATTCATCATTTTATTTGCTGTAACTAACACTTTTTTTGTATTTGTTGAAAAAAAAAACATAGTTTCGTATTTCTAATTGAGCCGTATGGTAAAAGTTATGCGCATTTTCATGTTATATATAAGCAAGAACATTATTGCACTTTGACCGAAATACTAGTTTATAACCCTAAAGCCAATATAATTAGGGTTACTACTCTACTGACTCTCCCGTCATGTCTAGTTAACCAGGGAGGTTAATAATAGTAATACAATACTCTCGAACTGTGACCCATTGCAACCAATTGGGCCCTTTCAGTTAAGGATCCATTGCGTGCAAATTGAAATGAGACCTTGTGGTGGCAAGAAGCAGCCCAAGCCGTCATCGTATGGTCTTAAAAAGTATGTACCAATGGACTGTAAGCCCACTTACAGGCCCAAGACTTCATGGAATCATCTTCATTATCAAAATTATCCCTGATCTGTTACGTAATTACTGGAATCATCCCCTGATTTTGAAAAATTGACAACCTTGAGGTCCCCAGCTGCAGAAGCGAATGGGAAGCTGCATGGCCTCCTCGGAAAGCTACTCTAATCAGATACGCATAATTTTACGAGTCACAAATGTAGATTTGTTTTTTGATTGCAGTTATTCTTTCTTTCTTTCTTTCTTTTTTGGATGTTTGACGCTTAGTCTATGTGCTTTCTATGCAGTCAACTTGTAGAATAAGTTGGAAATGTTTTTCCCTGTCTTGGACGCGATAGCAGCAATAAAGGTGAAAAAAATTGCAAATCCTCTGTTTGAATCCTTGTTGGTTGCTTATTTTTTAATCACCTGTCCAAAATTTCATACACATAGGTTGCTTATTTTTGTTTGTCTTCAGTGCTCTTATTGAGCGAGATTTTGATGGTTGGTCTCCCCACCCTCGTGAAATCTCATCAATTCATTAGGTATTTGAATTGTTGTATCTTATGAGACCTAGCTCTAGCCTGTTTTTTGTGTGGTTTCTAATAAGATAATAGTAATTGGAGAACTAACTTGTGACTTTTTTATTATTTAAACTCCGCAGTAGAGAACATTATTGTACTTCAATCAGTTACTGGTTAGTACACTGTACACTAAGGCAGTACTATAATCTGATGGATACGTAGTATTTTTTAGAAGAAAAAAGGGATACATAGTATTAATTTGTGAAATCAGTGATGTTTTTAACTCTCTGACTTAGTTACTAAGGTATGTGTTTATTATATAATCTTAGTTACTGTGTCATAGTTTCCATTTTATATTCACTGATGGTTCAATCTGTCATCTTAATTGCTTTTGAGAAGATAATCATGGTTTGAGTCACTTATGCTTCTGCAAAGGTCTGAGAAACATTACATAAGGTACATTTCACTGCATACTCTTGCTTCCTAAATTCTTGTCAATTTGTAATTCAATAGACTCAATGGGCACATACCATTGGTTACATCAACAACTTCTTCTAGGCGAAAGACGAGCATATGAATCTAGAAACAAATGATACATTTTTATTAAGATTCTTCCTCTCCCTAAGAGCACACTAATGTAAAAGAAATCAAACAGACAAATCACACTTGCATTAAATTAAGAATCCCTATCAATAATGAAAAAGTTAAAAGCCATCCATCTACACTCCCATACTCCATTGCATTGTTTAGCACCGGGGATAATCTGCTGGAGGATGTGGAAGGGTCTCCAGTGGTCCTTGCCCATTTTTAACGATGAACACCACAGACAAACCCCATGATAAATGTATCTCCAAATGGCAATGCATAAACCAAGCCCCTGCACCATATAAAATTGTCATCATCAAGTTTGTGCATGCAATTTTGCATATTTCTGTGTGGAAGTGGAAACAAAGACATCAAACTAGTTGTTGGGATATAATTATACATGAAGGGTTAATTGCAAAAATAACACCTAAGATTTAGGCTAATTGCCAAAAAAAAAAAAAAAAAAGGGTCATCTTTGAAACTTACAAATATCCCCTTGACATTTATTTCTCTTTTACAAATTGCACTCTCAAGATGGTATTTGTTAAGTAAATTCATGTGTATAGGGATAAATACAAACCTACGGGGGTGTTTGTAGCACTTTAAGGGGGTAATTGTAATTTTGAAACATAATTGAAGTTTTTTTTGTAATTAGGCTAAACTCAGGGCTAGTTTTTATAATTATCCCTATACACATCAATAAGACACTCAAGACTATTTCCAGTAGATCAATACCTGGATTATCAGCAGTAAATCTAATTGCTGCCCATCCACCAACTGGAACTCCAATGGTGTTCATGTATGGTGGATCTACCAAGTTGAAAGTAGCGTTATCCGGGTCATAATTACCCGTGCCATAGCCCACGACATAGAAGCTATACCCATGAAGGTGAATCGGATGGTTTTCAGTCGAAACAGTTGCAGTATCCTGCAAGATGAGCTGAACCCTTGTCCCATACTCAAGCACAAAAACCCTTGTTCCATTCATTGAGTTGGTATTTTTAGGAGCATTATTAGGAGCTCCGTTAACAAAATCATAGAATTTGAGGGGTGCCCCAGGAAAATCCTTCGTGAAGTACCCGTTTATACCCCTGTAATGAGCCTCTAAAAGCGAAATATTAGGCCGGATAAAACTTATGTTATTCATCGAAGCAGCCATTACCCCACCATTAGCCCCTTGGCAGTTTTGTTTTGGGTTTTTTCTACTGCACTTTTGCACATTTAAACCAATTGTGACAAAAAGGTTTTTATCAATTTCTTTCGGAACATTTAAAGAAGTATTTAGCCCTTTAAGCCCATCCATTACGGTTTTAACGGCAAGATTGTCATTAAAACTCGGTAGAGCGGCTGGTAATGATAGGCTATTCGGAGTGGCCCCTAAGTATTGAAAATAGGCTATTGAAGTTATGTTCTGGAATGGTACATTTTGTGCAGACATATAAGGCCCCATAGCCATGGAATATCTGGCTATTGGTTGATTTGCAGTGACCAGAACATTGAGGGTCTGGCCCGGCCCGAGCATCACCCGGCCCGTTGTGAAGGGCTTTGTGTATTCTGCATCAGCTTCTACTATAGTCAGTTTGTGATTAGCAATTCCAAAGAAGTTTTCTGAATTCAATCCTACGTTGATTAATCTCAACAGGTATGTCTTTCCTGGTACAACATCAATCTTGTAGACATCTGAGGAAATAAAAATGTTATTAGTCAACAAAATTTGACACACCAACATGATTTAATATACTAACTTCTCTGGGTTTTTTTTTGTAATCACCCCAAACCTCAGGGGGGGTAGTTTTGTAATTATCCCCTATAATAGGTATATGGAGTATTTACCATTGTTGGAACAGTTATAATTGGGACCAGGATGGCCGTTGATTGTGTAAGCATCGGCGATGGGAGGGCCTCCGCCGCTAGCTAGAACGGCCTGCTCAAGTTGTATCACATCTCTCAACCAATATTCCCCTATTATTTTGCAAACAAATTAATGTATGCATTTCCTTGAATAAAGTCATCATCAGAGAATTTAGAACTAACCTAGAATAATGATATGTTCCTCATAGGGATAAGGAAATGGGTATGGAACACCAGGTTTAGGGTAGACAACAATGGCGCCGTGAACAGTTGCCCTAAGCCATGAGACATGAGCATGCCATAATAGTGTGCCCTTCTGCTGAACCAGAGTAAACTCATAAGTGAAAGTCTGCCCGGCTTGAATCGGGCACTGTGTTACGTAAGAAGGGCCGTCGAACCAGCATGATAACCTCTGTCGGACACCATGCCTGAAATTTAAAAGAAATTAAATCAAGTAAATAAGGGCATGAGATCTCCTTTTCCACTTTGTATATTCCACTCTGATTGGCACATGTTTATATGATAACATGTGTTGTTGATTTTTTTAGATGTATTTACACGTGTCAATCATCCAATGGATTGGAATAGGAAGTGGAACAGAAAATCGGATCCCGTAAATAATAGGTTAAATTACAAAAACTACCCTTAAGATTTAGTATAATTATAAAAAGGCCCAGTTATTATCTTTTAAAACTACACTGTGTTTCGTAACATTTGTTTTTATTTTACAAATTGCACATTTTCACTGGGTATTTGTGAAACTAGTACAAACCTTAAAGGGGTTTCTGTAGCACCTTTAAGGGGTTTTTGTGTAATTAAACTAAATATTAGGGGTAGTTTTTATAACTAAACCTAAAAAATAACATGATAGCAAGAATTTACATGGACTTTTAGTAAAGAGAAATAGTGTAGTTACCAATGGATTGTAGCATTATAAGGTGACTGATTAGTGACCCGGATGATAATTCGGTCATCTTCTTGAGCATAAACTACAGGTCCTGGAAACATGCCATTAATGGCCACAATGTCCCTGGTATTGCATAGCTTTGTAACACTCTTGGTTTGCACCTATGGACAATAATTATACAATAACATTATATTTATCAAAGGTTAAGATTAGCCACTATTATACATTCGAAGAACAAATTACCTTGAAGTCATAGAATCTTGTTGACCTCCCACCAGGCCATTTTTTGATTCCATTCACACTATGAGCAGAGGATAGTAAACTCAACAATACACAAACAATTGCAGTGACTGTGGCTGCCATGCATGTGTTTGTATCTGTGTGAGATAGAAAGGGGAGATGGTGGTCGAATTAAGGGGCTCAAGTGAAGGGCTTTTTAATGTAGTAAAACAACCAAATTAATTAATAAAATATGAAGGGAAAAAAGATTATATGTGAAAACATTATGTTTGTCAGCTTTCATGATATATTCCTCTCTAACGTGGGGTTTTTGTAATAATAAGTTGTTGGGGGTATTTAGTTAATTATTATTCGTAGTGTACATGACCAAAAGAGAGTAAGTGAAGTGAAATATGCCTTTCTGTGTGCTTTGCTTTCTGATTCAAATGAAATCATGTATTTTGACTAGGAATTGTACGTACTCTCATGCCTCTCCCACCATTAGAAAATCTCATGCAACGCTAAGAATGGACTTATTAGCAATATTATTAGTGTGCATTTTATGTCTATTTTGATGAATAAACGGGGATTAATTCAAGTTAGCATTATTTTTTTTTCATATATATTTCCAAGATTAATAAATGCAGGTTTAATTATCTTACCTATCTATCGACATGCCTATTCGTCAATAAATGAAAAAACATACTTTCGCTATCACGGCCCTGAGGCCCTCTATGAGAAAGTCTCACAAATGTATTTGTGGGTATATTTGTGCTTAAGGAAATCCAAACTTCTTGGAGTGTATCATTTACGCATTAACATTTTAGACTGTTTTTCTTTTTCCCCCCAAAATGGAACATGAACATGGCAATGACCGTCACTAAAGTAAACAGTATAAAAAGGCCACTTTCTAAAAGCCCCATTCAGCTTTAGATTTTTACGTCAAACTTAATTTTTAAGAACGGTAAGTTGTAGATAAAAATGCTTTTAAGTAGAGCGACAATGCCTGACATGACATGAACCCGATCTAAAGTTAATGAGAGAAATATGAATACGGCTAACACGAATCTGACACGACAAAAAACGATGTTACCAGTTTGTCTTAAAACATAGTTATTTATATTTTAATCTTTTATATACTTTGAATATAATCCGTAAACTGTAGACGATCACTACCCTATGGCCCAAAATTTCCACCCTACTTTCAAACCGGGTTTGTGTTACTTTTGTTCGACAACATTTTCTCGCTAAAATCATCCTTCCTAGCTAGCCTAGTTTTTCCCAGAGTTCGTAGCTTAATTATCAATCAAATTATACTTCTTAAATTTTAATATTTCCTTTAATTTCTCATCCATAATATTGAGTACTAGTTTTTTGCTTATTATTTTTTTTTTATTTTAATGAGATTAGTTTACAAGAGCAGTTGGCCTGAACAAGTCCATGCAAGCCTAAAAGGTTTTTTCACTAAAAAAAATATGAAAATCTATTTTAATTCTTTAATCTCAATACACCGAATTCAGACTTTAAAATCTTGAGGCTTGACCTTGATGCCCTGTCACCCACTTTTTTAATCCCTAATTTCTCCTAGATACAAGTATACCTATGCATTAAAATCAGAATGTCAGTTAGTTAATTGATCATGCGTAGGTATTTCCGTATTTATGAAAATCGGCAGTTGCAAGAAAATATTATATATGTCTCTAATACTTTTAGTTGTTCTGTCCTTACAAAACAGGCTTTTACTGGAGAAAAAAAAAATTAGTCCTATGTGTTGACAAATTGAAATTAGAAAAGGACCCCGAGTGTTACAGCATAACTAACCTTTAACGAATCTCCTATTTTAAGCTACAAAACTTCATGAATTAGATACTTTCTCTTCCAGTCTTCATTTCCATTTACTTTAATTAACGTGGCGTGCTGTTGTTTTGATTTTGGGTTAAGAGCAAGTCTCTTGTCAGACGGTCTCACGGATCAAAATCCGTTTGAGAATATGAACCATAAAAATAAATTTAAAAATAATAATGAACCACGAAGAAACAAAAATAAACCCTAAAACATGAACCATGAAGAATAAACCCGAAAAACAAAAATAAACCCAAAAAATAAAAAATAAACCCTAAAAAAACTAAAAATCCTAAAAACCCAAATCAATTAAAAATAAACCCAAGAAACAAAATAAACCCTAAAAAAGCAAATATAAACCCTAATAAAAATAAAATCTGAAAAAAAAACCTTTAAAACTTTGTGTAAGGGCTCCGTTTCACGGATCTAAATCCGTGAGACCGTCTCACGCAAGTTTTTGCCTTGGGTTAATTACACTTCCATCCCTTTTGAAATATCTAAAATATCAACTCCTCCTTCCATCTTTTAATAATCTATATCTATCTATCTATATCTATATCTATATCTATATCTATACTAATATAAAAAGTGTGAATAGGTGAAATGGTTTCTTGAAACTTTTGATTGGATAAAAGTATCCCTTTAATATAGTTAATTTTAAGGGTAATGGAGTAATTTGGTATTTATTTAATTAGTTTTGTTTAGTTAAAAGACAATTGACCTTTTATATCCCAATTTTTTTTTTATGTTTTCTTCAATTGTAAATTTTAAAATAATACCAGTTTCATATTAAACTATATTCCGAAAGCTTTCCAACGATATGTTATAAGCATATATAGAAGACTTTGTATAATAGAATTTTAATGGTTTAAAGTTGAGTATTATGCAAAGTTGTATACTTATAATTTTTTTGTATTTTCAAATACTTAAAATATATTTATAATAGAGAAAAATAAAATATGAAATTATAATTGAAACAAAAAGGAAAAAAAGTAAACACTCTAATCATAGAAGTTTTGATTAAATAAAAAAGAGGGCAAAATACATGATCCATGAATTTCGTTTATGGTTGCGATGCAAATACTCTTGAACTATCCAATCTATATCTAAATTTTTAACAGATGTACCATTTAACATTTGTATCTTAATTTAGACTCAAATATATATATATATATATAAAATAATTCTGGAAATATTTTTTAATAAGACAATCCCATCATTATCATAATAATTTTTTTAAAAAAATATTTTTAAAATAATATAACAATCTCACGCTCAAATAAGAAAAAAGTCAAGAAATAAACTAAACCTTGATTATGGGAATATATATATCATGTGCATTCTTTTATTTTTTAGGGCCTGAAAAATAAGATGGAAGTAAAAAACAAAATTGACAAAGGGAAATATGAAAAAGACCAAACAAATTTTTTGCACGAAAATAAATATTCTTTTAAAACAAGTATATTAAAAAGTAATATAAAAATCTCTTGGGCAAAAAGAATAAAAATAAAAACTAAGCTAAACCTAGATGATAGCAATATTTTGTACCCTAACGAGATAAAGTTTTAGTATTTAATGTGGAGGTATAAGAAAGAGTGATCTCTTTTTTTTTTATTTTAGTTGTTTTCTTATGCTTTTTATTTTTCATCGCTTAAAATATTAATGGAAGAAAATACAAAAAATAAAATTAACAAAGAACAAGAAGAAGAAGAAAGACTGGGCATTTTTTTTGCAACAAAACAAATGTCCTTTTAGACTCTAAATATGGATAACAATATGACTTATACAAAATAATATTTACTTTGGTTTTAAAGTTATTGTTCTTTATTAAGATATATATGATTTCAATTTATATTATCAATAGAAAATATATGATTTAATGACAAAAATAATGATATAAATTAGTAATTAAAAGAAAAATTAAGTGTGATAGAAGTTAAAATTGATATATATTTCCAATTAACAAAATTTGAAGAAATATTTTAGAAGTCATTCGATACATATTAATTTGAGTTTCTCAGCGACACTTGATTGCGAGTTAAAAATTACCCTCTAAAAAATTATAAAAATTAAAAACTTGTATGATACTTATGATATATTCACGAAACAAATAAATATATTTAAATAATTTTCTTTATCAATATCTATACTATACTTATACTTTGTTTTTGTATATATTTATCTATACTTATATTAAAAGCGTGAATTGTTGGATGGTTTTTTGAAATCTTTTGATTAAACAAAAATATATTATTCCATAGTCAATGTCAAAATTATTTCTTTATTCAAATTTTATTATAATTTCAGTTATTTCTATTCTATTAAAAATATTTATTTACTACTTATATTGTGGGATATTGTTCAAATCTTTAATACTTAACTTATTAAAAGATAGTGTCGTGTTTAACCAAATAAAACATATAAAAAGTTCAAAGATTAAAAGTAAAGAGCTAAAAATGATATATGTATCATTACTAGAAATTGCTGAAGAAAAATTAAAAAGCATTCATAATATATATAAATATTTATATATATATATAATATGGCATTTTTGATAAAATAAATTGATTTACTTAAATAACACACCTTTAAAAAGCAATAAAGATTCAAGCACAAACACAATAATTATTACAAAATCCAAGTATAAAATATCTTAAACTTTTACAAAATGAAGTATATAAAAAAATATGTGACAAAAATTAGAAATAAAAAGTTTCTAAATAAATATATATGAAATTTTAATAAAATAAATAAATGAAAGAAATGTTTAATATAAAAGGGTTTGATACATGTGTCAAACTTCGGTATTTATTAAATTACATATTATTTAGGTACAAAATGAAGTATATTAAAAAATATGTGACGAAAATTAGAAATAAAAAGTTTCTAAATAAATATATATGAAATTTTAATAAAATAAATAAATGAATGAAATTTATAATATGAAAGGGTTTGATACATATGTCAAACTTTGGTATTTATTAAATTACATATTATTTAGGTACCAATATAATATTCATAGTACTATTTATGTATCAAATTAACAGTATTAAACCATATATAATACTAAACTGGAGCGAAATGACCACGTTTCGTGCTAAGTACTGTGAATTCTACGGGCCTAAGGAGTGGCAAGAGAATAATTGAGGGATTTTTTGAAACTTGAAATATAAATATTTAGCAAGTACATTTTCTTATTTGATCAAAAATATATATATATTCATTGTTTTCCATAAAGGCATTAATTTTTCTTGAAAAGGCATGGTAATTATATATTACAACAATAAAATAAATACAAATTAATTTTAGCATTTTACGAGTAATTATAATTTGTATAACTATATATTTTAGAAAATTTACAACTATATATTTTATAATAAAGAGAAAGAGTCAAATTCAACTACAAGTATCATATATAATAGTATAATATATATTTGTAAAACTAATTGAGTTAGTGATTCTTTTAAAAGGTGTAAGCTTTTGTAAAGTAATTTTCAAATATAAAACTTAATAAGTATTATATTTAATTGTTGAAATTTGACTTAATGTGAAAATTGATAACTTTGTTTTTAACTATTTTTGGTTTAATTGTTTATTAAGTGAATATATTTTGTATCAATTGGATAGAGTTTCAAAATTTAGATTTTAAGTTATCACTGTTTTCATTTAAAAACATAACTTTAATGACAAAAATGGATTAGTTGTCATCTATATTTGATTAATGTTTATTATTTTAAATACGAGACATAAAATAAATGCGTGCTATAACTTTAAGTTTAAGTGTTATGATAAAAATACTCACTTTGGCATTAGAATTAGGATTCTTTAGAAAAGTCTTATTCTTTTTGGCACATATTTTGTACGTTGATATCTGTTTTGAGTTACATTTCTTTAATCGAAGAAATTACATATAATGAAAGAAGTAATCACACGATCATACCAGGATAATATTAACTTTTATTTTATATGTTTTTCAAGAAATAAGAATTACAAAGAAAGTCATGAGGTTATTCTTGATTTTGGTAAAGAAGTAATTAAATAAATTTTAAATTATTTATACGAGTTTGTAGTTAAAGTGATATCGCTCACTCTTTGCAAGGATGGTGATACAATGTCGAGTATTCCAGTGTTTTTTAGATTTATACCCTCCCTTTCATTCTTCCCAACTCATTAAATTTTTAATCAATATAATAATTTGTGATATATCAATTTTTAGCTTATGAATTACCGAATAATAGTGCATAATATATGCATTTAATTTAAAAATAGTTCTGAAATTAATTAAGAAATTACTTTCATAGCCATTAAACTATCGCAAAAGATTGATTAATCTGATCATAAGCTAATATAAAAACTTATTTTTCTGTTATAATAATTTAGTTATTTTGTTGTATTGAGTCTTTTAAATGATTTACTTAATCGCTCATGTAGATTTATAATTACAAAAAAATAAATTGTATATTAAAATACTTTGAAGTATTTCAATTTTAATAATCCAAGTATTTAATTAGTACATATTTATTAGTAAAGCACTTTAAAATGTTCATCAATAAAATTAATTAAATTTTAATAAATTCATATGGATCACGTGCGAAGCACGTGTTTCTTACTAGTTATAATAAAAGTCCCATCAAAGTTCATTGGATCCATTACTCAAATGGAAGTTACAAATTGATCATTTTGTTGAAGTGCAGTAATTGAAAAAGGAAAATTTCCATTGAACAATCTTGAAGGTTTTACAGAAAAATTGATTTACAGAGATGAAAGATTAATTGAATTGAAACAGTACATTAAGTTAGTTTATATAACCGATCACTCTAACTAACTTAAATAAAGGAAAAGACTAAACTACCTTTTCTGTACATAAATAACATAACAGATTTAGGTTATCTGTTGAGCTGAATCTTTACCACCCCCACAAGTGGAGCATGGATATCAATCATGCCCAACTTGGATGTAAAATAATGAAATAAGGCAGGGGGCAATGGTTTAGTGAATATATATGCCACTTGTTGAGTAGAAGGTATATGGAGGACTTTGATGAGGCCTTGTTGAATCTTTTCTCTGACAAAATGGTAGTCTATCTGTATGTGTTTGGTACGTTCGTGATGGAAAGGATTTTGTGATATACAAAGATGCGGATTTCTTGTCGGATATATAATAGCTGGATGCAACTGAGTGATGTTGAGATCTTGTAGAAGGTAGCTGATCCATTGAAGTTCACAGGTAGTGGGTGCTATAGCCCTGTATTCAGCTTCTGTTGATGAATGACTGATGGTAGGTTGCTTCTTGGATTTCCAGGATATTAGTGCGTTTCCTAAATAGATAGCAAAGCCACTAACACTCTTTCTAGTGTCCGGACATTTGGCCCAATCAGCATCACTGTAGGCCTGCAGCTGTAGGGAAGATGTAGAAGGATAAAATATACCCTTGCTAGGATTGGTTTTAAGATACCTTAACACCTTGTGTGCTGTTGAAAGATGAAAAACTGTAAGCTTAGACATAAACTGACTTAGCCATTGGATGCTATATGACAACTCAGGTCTGGTAATGGTGAGATAAAGGAGTCTTCCCACAAGTCTTCTATATGTAGAAGGATCATCCAGTTGAGCTGAATCTTTGTGACTGATGTCTACCTTTGGATCCATGGGAGTTGAGCTTGGCTTGCAACCAAGATATCCTGCCTCTGTCAATATGTCTAATGCATATTTTCTTTTGACAAAGTCTTATACCTTTTCTGACATAGCCACTTCAATACCAAGAATATACTTGAGAGTGCCAAGATCCTTTATAGTAAATGTAGCATCTAAATGGGCCTTAAGAGACTGAATTTCCGATAAATCATTTCCAGCTAAAATAATGTCATCAACATAAACACATAAAACAATTATGGAAGTAGAAGATGATTTAATGAAGAATGAGCAATCAGACTTAGATTGATGAAAACCATATTTGAGGAGACAAGAAGTAGGTTTCTGAAACCATTGTCTAGAAGCCTGCTTTAATCCATAAAGGCTTTTAGTAAGTTTGCATACTCTTTTGTCATTAGGGGAGCAATAGCCCGGAGGGGGTTTCATATATATTTCTTCATTTAGAAATGCATTGTTAACATCTAACTGATGAAGGTGCCAGTTTTGTGCAGCTGCTACAACTAACACTAATCTAACAATAGTGATCTTAGTGACAGGTGAAAAAGTATCAAAGTTATCCAAACCTTCTTCTTGTGTATAACCTTTTGCCACAAGTCAAGCTTTGTATCTCTCTATATAGAACTGTATTTCACTTTGTAGACCCATATGCAACCTATGTAATTATGATTAGAAGGAAGATCAGGTAATATCCGTGTATTGTTCTTTTCTAAAGCATTTATTTCTGCTTTCATAGCCTCAATCCATTCTGGACTTTTACTAGCCTGATTGTATGTTTTAGGCTCTATAATTTGTGAAATACTGGCAATAAAAGCTCTATGATTTTGAGAAAGATTGTCACAAGATATATGTTGTGAAATGGGATATTGCTTCCCTGTTTCAGCCACTTGAATGGATGAATGATTTTGTAAAGATAAAGGAAGATTACAATCATAAATTATGAGATAAGAAAGAACAACTCTTGATCTAGAAGACCTTCTAGGAAGATCTTGATTAAGATCATTTAGATTTTGATTCTGTGAGTCTACTGGAACCTGTGACTCTGCTGACTCATCTAAGTCTGCTGTAGCATGTAAGTAAGTCTAGCATGTAAGTCTGCTGACTCATTTAAGTCTGTTGTAGTATGTAAGTCTGCTGTAACATGTGAGTCAGCTGTAACATGTGAGTCAGCTGTAATATTTGAGTCAGCTGTAACATGTGTATGATTATCAAGAACAAAATCAGAGGTTACATTAGGAAATAAAGGATCATTAAAATGAGAATTAGAATATAAGGACTTATCAGTGCTCAAAGGAAAAACATCTTCACAAAAGAAAACATCTCTTGAAATGAAAACTTTATTATTTGAAAAATCATAAAGTTTGTATCCCTTTGTTCCAAAAGGATAACCAATAAAGACACTTTGTAGCTCTAGGCTGCATTTTATTTCTTTATTTAGACAAAGTAGAAGCATAAGCCAAACATCCAAATACCTTAAAATAACTGTAATAAGGGGGTTTATTATGCAATTTTTCGAAAGGACTAA
Organism: Rehmannia glutinosa; assembly: GCA_016081115.2. Classification (NCBI taxonomy): domain Eukaryota; kingdom Viridiplantae; phylum Streptophyta; class Magnoliopsida; order Lamiales; family Orobanchaceae; genus Rehmannia; species Rehmannia glutinosa. The sequence goes on from CM071927.1 coordinate 48,371,564, forward strand.
TATTATTAAGAATAGGAGTAGGGAGTCTATTAATTATATGTGCTGCAGCAAGCACACACTCATCCCAAAAAATCAAATGCAAAGAAGATTGAAATAATAATGCTCTGGCTGTATTTAGCAAATGTTGGTGTTTTCTTTCAACCAAGCCATTTTGTTGTGGAATATCAACACAACTAGTTTGATGCAATATACCATTAGAGGAATAAAAATCTTTTAATAAAAATTCAGTACCATTATCAGTCCGAATGGTTTTGATTTTCAGATTAAACTGATTCTGCACTAAGTTATAAAAAGCTTGTAAATAGCTTTTAGTATCAGATTTATGCTTAAGTAAGAAATCCATGTGCATCTAATATAATCATCCATAATGGTTAAAAATATCTATATCCATTATGAGAAGTGACAGAAAATGGTCCCCAAACATCACAATGTACAAGATCAAATTTATTTATAGAAGCAGAAGTACTTTTGGGAAAAGAAAGCCTCTTTTGCTTGGCTAAGTGACATATATCACAACTGTGAAAAGTTTTGTTTCCAATATTCACATGAGGAAGTAAGCCTAAACTCTTAGTAGAAGCATGTCCAAGTCTAAGATGCCATAACAAAGGGTCTGAAATAGTAGTGGAAGTAGCCACATATGAATTTGTGAAATGATACAAACCTCCATTTTCTTCAGCAGAACCAATCACTTTCAACTTTTCATGTCCTGCAAAATGCAATGTGAAGCTAGGAAGGTCTTAGTCAATTTGAAACAGAAATAAGATTGAATGTAAAAGATGGAACATATAAAACATGTTTTAAACACAAAGCACTAGAAAGCATGACTTCACCAATATGAGTGGCTATGAGAATAGTACCATTGGGTAAATGAATAGGAATAGAAGCATGCATAGGAGGTGTAGTAAAACGTGAAATATCACAAACCATGTGATCAGTTGCACCTGTATCAAGAATCCATTTATTAGAAGTTTTAACAGCTGAACAACAATGAGCAATACCTGTAACAGAAGTTAAAGCAGCTGCAGCATGTTCTGAAGGCATTTTTCCAGATTTATGGTCCTTAGCATAAGCTAAAAATTGCTGCAACATTTCTTGAGAGAAAAATGGATGATCAACAAGCTCATCTTTAGAAGAATCATTTTCAACTAAGGAAGAGATGGCTGCATTGGCATTGACATTAGAATTGTCTCTAGCATTTCTAGGACCTTTAGGACCCTTCCAACCAGGGGGATATCCAATCAATTGGAAACATTTATCAACTGTATGACCAGAAAATCCACAATGGGTGCATTTTGGTTTCTTCTTGTCCTTGGAATATGGAACTCTAGAATTCTGTGACTGTCTAACCATCATAGCCATAGAATCCACAGAAGATAGCTTTGTGGATGAATTAGACAAGCCTCTTTGTGCCCCTTCTTGAAGTTAAAGATAATAGACTTTGGCTAAAGAAGGAAGAGGGGAAGTCAAAAGCAATTGACTACGAATTTGAGAGTAAGAATCATGTAATCCATCCAGAAATTTGATAACAAAATCGAATTGTTGGGTAACAGACATTGTATTTGCAATATTGCAGGAACACAATCCACAAGAATATTTAGTAATTGGTCTGAAACTGATGTATTCATCCCAAAGGCTCTTAAACTGATTATAATATGTAGTAATGGAACTACTCCCTTGAGAAATGGAACTCAAAGACTTTTCTAGATGAAAAACTCGTGATCCGTCACTTCGAACATACCAAATTTTCAATTCATCCCATACTTCTTGTGCGGTATTGAAATACAATAAACTTTATCCTTGGAAATGGAGTTCAAAAGCCAAGAAAATACCAGATTATTCGCGCGTTGCCAGGAACTAAAAAGAGCAGGGGAGGAAGCAGGAGGGATGAGCAGAGAACCATCAATGAACTCACTCTTGTTCTTGACATTCAAAGCCATGGACACAGCACGGCTCCATGAGGTATAATTCTCTCCGATAAATGGCTCATAGACGATTATGGCACCGGGGTTGTCACTGGGGTGTAGGAAATAAGGAGAAGAAAGATCTTCGGCAGCCATTGATTATAGAAATCAAGAAATATGCAGAGGCGAAGGAGAACGCCAAAGTGAAAATCAAACTTGAAGAATCAAAGAAGAAAAGAATCGCAGAAGGAAGATTGACAGCGGAGGTGATTACTTTCCCGATACCATGTTGAAGTGCAGTAATTGAAAAAGGAAAATTTTCATTGAACAATCTTGAAGGTTTTACAGAGATGAAAGATTAATTGAATTGAAACAGTACACTAAGCTGCTATATATAACCGATTACTCTAACTAACTTAAGTAAAGGAAACGACTAAATTACCCTTTCTGTACATAACTAACATAACATATTTAGGTTATCTGTTGAGCTGAATCTTACAATTTTGCCTCGGATTGAAAAAAAAATTAAAAATAATATATTTAATTTATCAATTTATCTATTTGAGAAAGGGGGGCAAAATTGCAATTTTGGTCCGATGACTTGGCTCATTTCCGTATTTAGTCCATTAATTTTTATGGGTGGCGTTTGGCAACCACTAACTTTTTTAAACTTGCATATTTGGTCCGATTTCAAAATTTTGGGGATATTTTATTCCTAAAATGCTGAGTTGGCGGAAAAAGTGAGGAGTTGGACTAAATTGCACCTTGTTTGGACAATTTTTGCCTGAAATTACTATTTTACCCTTTTTTTTAAAAATAGTCATCCTTGTAGATAAAAAATAAATATGTTTAAAATTAATAATGATGAAATAGGAAATGGCCACACATAATATATGTTAATAATATCTCAATAAAAATAAATAAAAAAATTAAATTAAATTAAAGAAACTAGCCGAATATATATTTTTATAATTTTCAACATTAAATGAAAAACTAAAGAAAAATAGAAAACAAAAATAAAAGATTTTTTATTGGTTTTTCTTTCTTTTTTGTTTTCTATTTTTCTTTAATTTTTATTTACAGTGAAAATTTTAAATATATATTTTTTTCTGTTTTTTTTTTGTTTTCTATTTTGTCTTGAATTTTTATTTACAGTAGAAAACTGTAAGTATATATTTTTTTCTTTTTTTTATTTTTTACTTTTCTTTACTTTTAATTTATAGTTGAAAACTATAGATATATATATATATATATATATTGTTTTCTATTTTTGTTTAATTTTTATATATAGTTGGAAATTGTAAATACATATTTTGTTTTTGTTTCTTTTTTTTAAAATTTTATTTACAGTTGAAATGTATAAATATATGTTCAGATTATTTTGTTTAAACTAAATTTGAAAAATAGTCAAACATATACTTTATATTTGTCAACTTTATATACAAATTAAAGAAAAATAGAAAACAAAAAAAATGGATGACTATTTTAAAGTATAAATATATATTTATTTTTCTTTAATTTTAAATTACAGTTGAAAATTGTAAATATATGTTCAAATTGTTTCTTTAATTTAATTTAATCTTATATTTTATTTTTGTTATATAATTTTAAAAAAATGGATGACTATTTTAAAAAAATAGATAAAATAGTAATTTCAGGCAAAATGGTCCAAACAAGGTGCAATTTAGTCCGACTCAGCACTTTTTCTGCCAACTCAGCATTTCAGAAATAAGATATCCCTAAAATTTTGAAATCGGACCAAATGTGAAAGTTTAAAAAAGTTAGTAGTTGCCAAACGCTACCCATAAAAATTAACCGACTAAATACGAAAATGAGCCAAGTTATCGGACCAAAATTACAATTTTGCCGAGAAAGGGGTGTCTATTTGCAGGGGCGGACACACCTTAGGTGTCAGGGGGGCCTTGGCCCCCCCCAAATATTTTCTTTTTACTACTTCTATATATATATATATATTATTTCAAAAAAGAAAATATATATGTGTGTGTGCAATATTTTAGTATTTTTGACCCCAACACAAATTGTTCATCAATAAAATTTGTTGTGAACCACACACGCTCGTGAATATTATTTTCAAATTTGAATAAACTATCGCGTGGGTCTTGATATATATCATATTATTTAAATTTGTGGAGTATACATCTTGATTAGGATTTAGTGATGTATTTTGAAATAGTTAACCATGAGTATTGATGTAATTTTTGAAGCAAATATAATAATTTAAATATAATTATCATATGTAGGGGGAGGTTACAATGAGACCACATATTATAGTGAGACAGTGTGGACTCATCTCAACCCTCCATTATCTATATCAATGGCTAAGATAAATAGGGGTTAAAATTACATTAAACCTCTAATTAAAGCAAAATAAGGGTATAATTGTCAAATTAACCAAGTGTGGGACCATCTAAATATGAAATAAGTTATTAGGAGAGAGAATATCACGTGGGGAGAGAGAAAATCGTGAGAATATTGCGCTAGAGAGAGGAAAATCACGCATGTGCTCTCGCGCCCATGCGATGTTGTACACTTATCACATATTTGTTGTATATCTTTTGAACACTATTTTTTCTTGTATGTTTAACATAATTTTACCGCATATTAAAATGGTCAAACAAAAATATGTGGGGACCGTGAATCAAGGAATCAGTTATATATAGAGAGAAAATCACGCTCATTAACATGTGGGGACCATGAATTAAGTAAATCACTAGTAGAGAGAGAGAAAATTACGCTCATTATTGTACTGTATATTTAACATATATTTAATGTATATTTAACACTATTTTGTTGTATGTTTAACATAATTTTACTGTATATTAAAATGGTCAAACAAAAATATAAGTATATAACAAAACACATATAAGTGTACAACAAAACACATATAAGTATACAAAAAAAAATATACAACAACATAAATATATACATGAAAAATTAACTACTTATACAGCAAAACACTAAGTATACATCGAAAAACATCTAAGTATACATCGGTTTGTCCACGTCAGCATCGTCTTCTTCACCAATCCTCCAATCCTGTCATTTATTCTGAAACCCCAACACTATTTTGCACCTGGAGAACCATCATCCTTTCTCTCTACAAAATACAAATGGCCTAATCCAGTTTCTAAACACTCCCATTCTCTTTCGTTTCCTCTCCAGGCGGTTCCACCGCTCCTTCTCTGCCTCCGCCGACGACATCATTTTTCGACACGATGCTTCTTCGAACCAGCAACGATTCAACGTGGCGTCCAATGGTTTGCTCGACTCTCTCCCGCTTTTCAGCTTTCGCTCCGTCACACCGAACATCGCCGGCGGGGATTGTGCTGTGTGCTTGTCCAAGTTCTAGTCGCACGATCGGCTCCTATTCGAATGGGAGAGATGAAAAGAATTATTCAGATACCAAATTAAAATGATATTATGTAATTGTGTAATGACAATCCTGCCATTTTCAACTTTAAAATAAAGCGAAAATGATTATTAAATTGGAAAAATCTCAACCATCTAAAATTTGAGATTTGTGGCTATAATTAGTCAAAACTGTCTCACTCTAATTATGTAGTCTTATTTGATCCTATTCCATCATATGTATATATAATTATTTGATAATTCGTTTCTTAACTGTTAGTGCTAGAGTATCTCTACCCAAACCCTATGAAAGTAATACGGCAAAATTATTTTTTTAGTCCTCTAAGTGGAGCCACTCGGAGATTTAGTCCTTTTTTTTTCTCAACTTTGAGTTTAGTCCTTTAAATGGACAAAATTCGTACCATTAGTCCTGTTACCTGCTATAACAGGTAAATGTTACCTGCTAGTGGATTATCTTTAATTCAAACTTTAAATAAATTTTAAAAAAATAGAATATTGTTCATGATAAAAAACGAATTTTAATTTTATACTTTTAAATGATTTATTTAAATTGTGAATTTAATATTTAGAATTTAAAAAGTTTATTTCCTTCAAATATTTTACTAAAACAATCTTTTACTAAAACTATAAATAAAATAAAAATAGTTTACAATATTAATAATTTCATATTTTATAAATATAGAAATTATTTTAAAAAGAAGAAATGTACTATTAAAATATTTTATATTTCTAAGTAAACGTATACTTAAATTACAAATATATAAATATTAACAAATTATACATTTTCTCAAAAAGTATAAATGGTTATTCAAACTTTAAAAATATTAAAATAAATATTATTTCAATTTCAATTTATTTATATTTTTCTTTTATTTTTAATCAAACATTATATATTATTAGTACTAATAATTACCATGTACTAATAATTAGTTATTATAATTACCAAGTACTAATAATTCTTTTCAAGTATACTGTATATATATGTATGTTATGCATATGTATGTAACATGTGTATATTAATGTATATGCGTATATATATATATATAATGTTTGATTAAAAATAAAATAAAAATATAAATAGAAATTGAAATAATATTATTTTAATATTTTTAAAGTTTGAATAATCATTTATTATTTTTGAAAAGATGGATAATATGTTAATATTTATATTTATAATTTAAGTATACTTTTAGCTATAAATATAAAATATTTTAATAGTATTTTTCTTATTTTTAAAAATAGTTTCTATATTTATAAATTATGAAATTATTTAATATTATAAACTATTTTATTCAATTTATAGTTGAATTGAATATATTTCCAATAACTATATGTGAATTTTATATTTTTTATTATTTTTAAAATCAATAAGTAACTTAAACCAAAAAGAAAATACAAATAAATATTTTTTTTGAAATAGTTTTAGTAAAAAAATGTGTTAGTAAAATATTTGTGGGAAATAGATTTTTTTTTTATTTCTAAAATATGAAATTCACAATTCAAATAAAAATTAAAAGTATAAAATTAAAATTCATTTTTTTTATCATGGATAATATTCTATTATTTTTTAAAATTTATTTAAAGTTTGAATTAAAGAAAATCCACTAGCAGGTAACATTTACCTGTTATAGCAGGTAACAGGACTAAATGTCTGAATTTTGTCCATTTAAAGGACTAAACTCAATGTCGAGAAAAAAAAAGGACTAAATCTCCGAATGGCGCCACTTAGAGGACTAAAAAAACAATTTTGCCAAAGTAATACTATTCGTACTCATCCCAAACTCACCAATAAATTATACCTATATATCACTCTCAAGTGACGCAACCCTCCCAAACCCGAAAAATATTTACCCATGCCATTCCATCCATTAGGAACCGAACATGTTTGTGCACTCGCATCTATTCATTTGTAATTGGCTCCCCTCAATTATAAATCCTAGGTCCGCCCTATCTATTTGTAATATTTATATAGTGGACAGTAGACAAATATATACGCATAGGTAATCAAAAACTTAAAATCTTGAAATCTCAACGTTAATTAACTGTTGTATTTAAGTTTGTTCAATTGTCCAGCTTTAGTATCACTAATCTCGTGGACTTTAAATAAGGATTATGAACATTGATAATTAGTAAATTTCTCTATGAATTAACAAATTTGAGTCGGCTATTTAACAAGAAGATACTGATACAGTTGCTCTTGCTCCCCGAGCTAGAATATGAAATGCCGAAATACTTTTTGTAATGGGGTTTCTTTAATGGCCTAGTCAAAGATATTTCGTTCAAAATGGCCTTACTTATTTTAAATATTCTTTAAAGGCATTCTTTTATGTTAAATGTTCAAATTACCTTTTCTTAACTTTAACATCCTAACAACCCTCCCATTTCAAAAGGTCTAAAATAGCCCTTTTTATTTCTTCCAATTTTGTGTATTTCAACCGAATTTTTGGGGGTTTTGTGCTTCAACCAACTAAAAATTGTACATCTCCTCCTTCCCGATCTTCGACATTACAAGAGAAATCAACATTCAGGTTTGAATTTTGTTCTTCTGACCTTATGGCATTGTTTTATTCAATTTATCTGTCATTTTGTTCATTTTCTCGAGTAGATGAAGTCGAATGATCGACAATTGCGTATTTGCAGAACTGGGTCGTTTAATCGACTCCAATGAGACGGTCAATCGACAACTGCAATGTGTCGATTGAACGACTTATTAGGGGAAACATGAGTTAATTAAACGATAGTCGTTCAATCGGCACATTGCAGCTGGTCGATTGACCGACTCATTATAGTCGATTAAACGACCCAGTTCTGCAAATACGCAGCAGTCAATTAATTGACTTATTCAAAATCAAACAGAACTGCACTATAGTTTGTTGTCCTATTATTTGACATTTTTATCTTCAATTTAATTGCATACAACATGTCTTCACCGTTTTGGATTCCCGCGTATTATTTTGGACATTTTGTTAATAACAATGAAAAATGGCAATGAGTATTTAGTGATGGCATGCATGCATCAGGAGTTCCAATAACTATAGAAACTTCATATGAAGAGCTATATTCTAAGGTACAAAAAATTTGCAAAGTTGATCCCAATTTGCATGATATGGAGATGGGATTTATTTCTCCAGCGAGCATACAGTCTTTTCAAATTCCTGTCCAGATTACTTCAAACGAGGGAGTGCAATGGTACTTGGCTCTCAGTAAACAAGGTTTCAGTTGTTCCCTTGTATATAACCTTGTGATAAAAAATAATTGTGACGTGTCACGGGACAACCATAATGTAGTTGATCGTGACGTGCAACCGGAAGATGGATATCAAAATTTTTAGGTGGAAGAAAATAATCACAGTGAAAGTGATCGAAATGTGAATGATATTTGGGATGGGTTGGAGGCAATTCGAGAATCTCCTTCCAATGATTATAACGGTGATGCGTTTACTACACCACCAAGATATGATTTTAATCAAGGCACTAGAGAAGAAAATCAGTTCACAAATGAGCATCTTCTTTCTTCGGTTGGAAGTACATCACGAGTTGTACCCATTGATATTGACTTGAATTTTGACTAAGTATTCGATACCAAGAAAGAGCTTCAAGAAGCTGTGCACGCGATCGCATTGAAATACAATTTCCAGTTCAAAACAAAAAAATCGAACAAAAATGTGTACACAATTGTGTGTGTTGATGAAAATTGCAAATGGCGTTTGCGAGCAACAAAGTTCTCAGACTGTGATTATTTTCAGACTGTGATTATTTTCAGATTAGAAAATATACACCAGAACATACTTGCGCTCTAAATTTGTCCACCAATGATCAGAGACAAGCAAGATCGTGGATCATTGGAAAACATATCATGTCAAGGTTTGAGGACTACAACACTACATATAGACCTGCTGATGTTGTGAATGAAATTTGCCGAGACTTTGGCATTGAAATAAGTTATCAACAAGCGAGGTGGTCTAGAGAAACTGCTTTAGCATACATAAGGAGTTCACCTGAGGATAGTTACACTAAGTTGGCCGCATATGCCCATAACTTGAAAGTAGCTAATCCAGGAACTATATACTCTTTAGAGGTTGATAGTGAAAATCGCTTCAAGTACTTTTTCTTGGCATACGGGCCCTGCATTTGTAGGTTTCACTCTTCAATGCGCCCAGTAGTTGTTGTGGACAGAACATTTTTAACTAAAAGCCAAGAAGTTCACGATTGAACCAATTGATCAAACTTTATATTTGGTGAGGAGTGGGGCCACAAATTTCACTGTTACCTTTGCTCAGAAACTTGCACTTGCAGAAAATTTCCATTGGACGACCTACCATGTGAGCATGCAATAGCAGCGGCCAAGAAGAGAGGTTTTTCAATATACCTCATGTGTTAACCGTACTATTCCGTTGACTATTGAAGGAAAGCATATGCGGAGACTATCTTCCCTGTGCCCAACGAAAATGAATGAGAGATTCCCGATAACATTAAGGAAATGATTGTCTTGCCACCTATTGTCCGACAACAAGGTGGACGTCGTAGAACAACACGAATACCGTCAACGGGAGAGTTCCACTCAAGACAAAAATGTAGTAGGTGCCAACAATCGGGGCACAACCGACTAAATTGATGTGATCAAAGACCGATGAGCGATAGCCAATCACATATTTAGTGATTGTTGCATTTTGTCTCTGATTTAGTAATTATTGTATTCATGAATTTGGACAAACCTCTCTGTATTGTCAAAAGAACTAAAAAAACAATGTTAAGTAATTGTTCATCATCGGGTTGCCCGACTCTGACCGACCACGTGGTCAGTCAGAGTCGGTCTTCCCAACTATAACTAACCACGTGGTCGATCAGGGTCGGGCTACACGACTTCTGACCGACCATGTGGTCGATCAGGGTCGGACTGCACAACTTCTGTGGTCGGTCAGAGTCGGTCTGCCCAACTATAACCGACCACGTGGTCGATCAGGGTCGGGCTGCACGACTTCTGACCGACCATGTGGTCGATCAGGGTCGGACTGCACAACTTCTGACCGACCATGTAGCATATAGTACTAAATTATATAAGATTTTATACATATGATACTATAATATAGTGTAACATACAGTGCAACGTGATGTATAGTCCCGTGATTATTGTAATCCCGATCAACACTAAATTATATAATAGATTTTATAACATATGATGATACTATGTAGCAAATATTATGATATATTTTACAATTGACGACGAAAAAATCGGTAACACATTGATAACATATGATATATTGTAACTTATAGTGCAACGTGATTTATAGTCCCGTGATTATTGTAATCCAGATCAATACTAAATTGTATAATAGATTTTATAACATATGATGATACTATGTAGCATATAGTATGATATATTTTACAATTGTCGGCGAAAAAATTGGCAACACATTGATAACATATGATATAGTGTAACATACGATTACGTGATTTATAGTCCGTGATTATTGTAATTACGATCAACACTACATTATATAAGAGATTTTATAGCGTATGATACTAATATGATATATTTTACAAGTTAAAGCCTATACCCTAAACCCTAAATCCTAAACCTAAACAAACCCTAAAAATAGGGTTAAACGTCATTCAGATGGTCGACTAATCGACTCATGTGTCATTCAGATGGTCGATTAATTGACCTGGTCGATGTTTCGTTTACCCTACCCCATAGTTAAAAAGACGTTTCTGAGTCATTTTCATTTTTACTTTCCAAAAAAGCGAAAGAAGAAGATGAACGGGACGAACTAACAGATCTTGAAGTAAATGCTATTATTTTGTTTTACATTATTATGCTATGTTGTTTTTCTTAATCAATTGTTTCATATTTTGTTTCATGTTGCTTTAATATATCGATTTTAGTTTAGGCTTAGGGTTAGGGTTTTAATATATTGATGTTCTTAATCAATTATTTTCATATTTTGTTTCATATTGCCTTAGTTTAAATTTAGGTTTCCATTTTGTTTAGGTTCAGATTATGTCTCACACAAATTTAGGTTTAGGTTTCGATTTTTTGTTTCAAATCTATGTTTCGATTTTTTGTTTCAAATTTAGGGTTTTTACTAATCCTGTCATTTTGCTTGAATAGATATGCCTCGTAACAGGAATCAAATAATTCACCACATGGTCCAACCAATCAGTTGGACAATTGAATAAGAGGAATTCCTCTATGAACATCTTAATCGTTTCACTCGTCATCTCATACTGTCCAACTCTAGCGAATTCACTTTTGACTTGGGACCTTTGTGCACGTTTCAAGAAATATTTTAGCCTGGGAAAAGTTAAAAGTCAGATTCAAGTGTTCTGAAGAAAGTTCGAGTCATTTGTGAAGTTCATTAAAACTTCTAGTGTGACAACATAGTTTACCGGGATCATTTTTGATGGGTCAGATTCAAGTGATCATGACAACAACATAGTTTCTGTTACTGGGGTTTACTGCGATCATTTTTGATGGGTACGAAATATTTAATTTGTTCATATTAAATTAATTATACATAATAATAATATTTTTTTTGTATTTTTGTCATTTAGAAGACCATTGAGCAGCGATTCTTCAGGACGAATGGGTTCAAATACTTCAAAATCACCAATAATATTTTTGTACAATCAAATACCGCCCCAGTTGACTTATCCAACGAAGTCGGCTACCATCCTGACAATCCATTTTACCTTGATGAGGAATATGATGGTGATGTCCCGCCAGGTTTCGATCCTTTTGAGAGGTCATTGGATGGGATCCTTGGTGGAGATGGGGCTGTCCATCGTGGGTTGATGGTGGTGATGAGGATGTTAAACCGGGTGGTCTTCCTTGAAGAAGTTTTATGATAAAAAATTTCTGAACTATGTTAAATTCGTTTAGGTGTTGAACAATTTTTAATTTATTTTGATGGTTATGGTTGTTCTTGAACAATTTTAAATTTCTTTTGATGTTTTATGTATGATTGAATATTATCTTGTATAAATTGTTGTGTAATTTATGTATGGTTTAATCTATTGATGTGATGTTTTTGTTTTGAATGTGTGATTTATTGTACTGTATGTATGGTTAAATTTGAAGGATACAGGGGTCGATTAATCGACCATCTGAACGATACAGGGGTCGATTAATTGATCATCTGAATGACACAGATGTCGATTAATCGACCATCTATGTATTAATCGACCATCTAAACAATACAGTGGTCGATTAATCGACCATCTGAATGACACAGTGGTCGATTAACGATCACTTGAATAACTGAATTACACAAAGGGACTGAATTACACAAACTTTCAAAAACCTGTATGCAATATCATTTACAAATTTTCTACTACATCACTTAAAAATTCAAAATACTTCAGTTTTTTTTTTTTTTGCGTAAAACACCCGGCGGGTGAGGGATTAAGGACGATCCCCAACCTTTTTATAAAATGAGAACATTATTCTATACAAGACAATTACAACAATGAAAAAGTTTAAAGTCTATCTAAATCTAAAAGATGGCAATCCAATTTGATCTAATCTAGCTAGCTTTTTTATACACAATGAAGCCGTGTGAGATTCAAATATTACTATATGAGGAGAGGAGCAACCCAATGTTGCCAGCTTGTCAGCCAGTTGGTTTTCTTCATGGAAAACATGTGAAAGCGTAAATTGCATTCTGTGCTTGTGATTTTGGATCTTGGTGATGATATCCTTTAGCATCTAATTTCCCGGGAGTTGATTATTCATCATGGAAACAAGCACTTGAGAGTCCGATTCTATTAAGACCTGATCATTGAGGTTGTGAGGCATGTGTTGAAGCGCCATTTCGAGAGCATGAGCTTCAACCTCAAAATACTTCAGTTAAAAATCTAAAAATATAGCATTTACAATATCCAAAATATTCCGATCAATTCAAAATATTCAAAATCTAAAAACTAAAAGTATATCATTTACAAGTATTCAAAATATTCCGATCAATACAATCAAGGATCATAATTTAAAACATATATGTCGACAACCAACTTCTCCCTCCACTTAAGTATATGATGGTCGTTTAAGAGATTCACTTCTTGTCCGGCACTCAGAAATTCTATATATTTGATCACGAAGACTCCGCAATCACCCATATGATATGTTAAAACAATAATTAACATTTAAGTAAGCCAAATAACAAAGTTAAGATAGATCACTTACGACATGCCCTGCTTTGATGTCTTGTCAGATCTGACCACTTTGAAGGGCCCGTTTGTTGCAATCTCAACTTGTTGTGCAAGTAACGGGACCATAATGGTAACAGATTCAAGGCACTGATTGCCCTCTATAGGGCAACCCTTGTCGGGATCATAGATATTAGCAAATCGGAAAGTACAAGTGCGTACACCCATCACATTCCCTCCCAAACTCACTCCAAGTTCCATTCGTGTAATTAATCAAAGCTTGATTGAACTTGTGTTTATTGGGGTTCTCCTTGTAACCCATGTGTTCAAATATCAATGACGAATAGAACCCGCAGTCTAGGATGGCTCGAGTGTACTTGCCGAAAGACATCGGATATCTTTTTTTCACTCCCGTAACAAGGTCATCACCAAATCCACGTGCTAAAAGTGAAAAGTTGGTATAAGATTCACATAACACTAAATTAATCATGCAATAATTTAAACTGGACTTACATCATCTTCAAGCCAAAACCCAGATGTAGTAATCAACGTAAACCAGCCTTTAGCTTTTTTGATTGTGGTCCCATGTAGGATCAATTCTTCACTTTGTTGAAAGTAATATGTACATTAATTAATTAATGAAATTAAGCAAAAACATTAAATTTGGGTCGGTCAATGGTCATTGCAACGACCATTAATTGACTGCACAGTCGGTCAATGGTCGTTGCAACGACAATTAATCGACTAAATGGTCGGTCAAAGGTCGTTGCATCGACCACTAACCAACCAAATGGTTGGTCAATGGTCGTCGCATCGATCACTAATCGACCCAATGGTCGGTCAATGGTCATTGCATCAATCCATTAATCGACTCCATGGTCAGTTAATGGTCATTGCAACGACCACTAATCGATACCATGGTCGGTCAACAGTTGATGCAACGACCACCAATCGACTCCATGGTCGGTCAAAGGTCATTGCATCGACCATTGACTGACCCAAGGTCGATTAATGCTCGTTGCAATAACCATAAATTAATCTACAATTGATAGTGTTTGCAGTAACATTTACCTATCAGTTGCCTTTGTATACCATTCTTTGAATTGTTTCATCTTCAATGGATCCACTGGGAGGAAGAAATCAATTTGCATCTTATCCACAAAAGTTCTGGAGGTGGTTGTTTGTGGCCTCAATTCAGTTGTGAAGGGAGTTCTTGTATGAATTGAAGGTACTCTCGGTCGCTTCCCTCCCGTTTGTAGAACATTTTCATTTTCTACATGTCTTCTCCTCAACCTCTTCTTTCTTGCATAGATCACCGTTCCCCGAGCATCCCTTACGTTTACCTGCTTCGTATCAACCACCTCAACATCGGAATGCTGTCGCATCTCTGTATCCACCACCTCAACATCCTGATCCTTCTTGAGGATATCCCCCTCATCGACAACCTTATTCTTCTCTGTCTCCACCACCGTCCCATAATCGGGAGACTGCCCCGTTTCCATGGGATGCCTCTCAGTGGTGAACCACGTATACGACTGACTTTTTGCTTCAAGTTTTTGGTCTAATGCAGAAATCTTGCGGTCCAATTCTTCGATCTTTCCGCTCATAAGAGAAAAAACATCTTCAACCTTTTTGTTTAGAAAAGAAAAAACATCATCTTGCTTTTTTGTCAGCGTGTCCACGACATCCAAAACCTGCCTCATACCGATAGAAGGGCCAGTGGAAGGTGAGGGTACTCGAGAACTGCCTCCAAGCTCCGCCTCATGGAGATCCCCTAGTGGCACACTTGTAGACTCTCTCTCTTTCTGCCTGCCTATTCCACCGTCTCCCTGGGGGCTGTCAACTCATCCCAATTTTTGGGCACCGTCTGCCCATCCAAAGGATAATTGAGATCCTCGGGGAACACGCCGGGAAACATAACAATGTATTCCTTCTCCATTTCTTCTTCTACCGGGGTCAATGGAAACTAAACTTCATCCTGCCAATTCACAAACAATATTGAATAAAAATAATCTCAAAATATCGATTAAAAATTATACGCAATTAAAAGTAATCTCAAAATTACCATAGGCTCGTCCAAGATGGCAATAATCTCCTCGAAGCCAAAAGTCGATGTGGACCTCCATCCACACATCCTAGGAAGTCTTTGTTTGGTCCTTTTCGTTTAAAAAAGTCAGCATACGACAGGAAAGGTCTCAAATGCCCATACGTAGCAAACAATCAAATGTTATAAATATTTCTCGAAATTGAAAATATACATTGTGATCTAATGAAAATGAGTTTGATAAATACCCTTACCACGTGTGTAAAGCCCCAAAAGATGTGATGGGCAACTGGACCAGTAAATTTTTTCATCAAACCATGTAGAAGAGTGTCATAGGTAGCTCTTCCCCACGGGTATTTATTGAAAAGCTCCAAATTGTCAACAATTTGCAAAACCTTCATCTCAATCAGAGTGGAAGGCTCCTTACACCGCAAAACATACTTATATATGAGGGCCAACCTCAATTTATATCGGTCGTCCTCATTCTTTGCATGGTGCTCAAAAGCCTCCTTCAAAGCCTTAGGCTTCATAGACTTTTTCCCTCCCTCAAAATATTCTGCCGCTAACTGTGTATCCGATGGGATGTCCTTAATGTTATCATTCTCAATCCCGGGATTCAATCCAGTGATGAGAGTGAAGTCCGAGAATGCGAATCTGACATTTGCATCCCGAACACGAAACCATACCTCATCATCCGCTGGTGATTTAATCCTCATAAATGATAGAGCATGAAGAATTTTACAAGATATCTGACTATTATCCCGGATCTTGTATAAATCCCCGAAAGCCGAATTCCCCAACAACTCTTTGTGTTCGGCGTCTAACTTACTATATACTTCATTTAGAATGTTTAAGTCACATCAGGATGTAACTCTTGAGTCAAACCCATCTTCAATGGGGGTGAGGTATGCCATTTTTTATGTATAATTGAAACATAAAAGACAAAGTTTGGAGGGTTAAATAGTAGTTATAAAGCAGTAAAGCAATTATTAGCAGTTATGAAGCAGTTATTTGGCTTAAAAGAGCACTTTTTAGTGCTTGTTTTGCAAAAAAGTGATTATTGTCTGTCTTTTGGAGGGTTTCAATAACTTAAAAAAGTGCTTCTAATTTTTTGGCTTAAAAAAAGCACTTTTTAGTGTGTCAACACTAAAAAGTGCTTTTTTTAAGCCAAAAAATTAGAAGCATTTTTTTTTAAGTTATTGAAACCCTCCAAAAGATAGTCAATAATCACTTTTTTTGCAAAACAATACAAGTCTTTTGATTGAATTCAAGCCTAACGGTCAATTGGTTCCTCCAAGTTATTTGCAAACACTCCCAACAAACTTTTGCAATGAAAAATGCTAGGAAATTTATTTATTAGATTTTGATGATACCATGTAGAACTTAGACTAGGAAGTTGGCACCCCATTTTCCTTGTAATTATATATTGTAATAGATAGGAGTGGAAGAGCTGAGTTAAGCCAGCTAAGTCAAGATTACAAGAAGTCAACTGCGGACTGGAATGAAGACTCTACTGTGTGTCAGCTGAGTATGACTTAGAAGGAAGTCAATGACTTGACTAAAGGAGAGTCAGCTGAGGAATAACTGCGTGAAGTGTCAGTCAAGTCAACTTAAAGAGCCAAGTCTATCAGTTGAAGTGGTTGAGTCAATCTTATGATTGGAGCAGACTCAAGTCACCTGGGGCAAAGACAGCAGTCAAGTGAAGACAACTGACTTAGATTCGTTGGAATAAAGTCAAGAATATTACTCGATATAGTAATATGTCAAGATGGCAGGTCTAAAAGTGTTTGGCCCAGAAATGTGCAAAAGGAATGAGCCAATGGGAAATACTGCATCTTGTGTAAGAACCTGCAAAACTGGAATGCCATTTAATACGAGGAAAGGTCAACATTACAATGGATGCAGACCAAGACAAGACAAGCCAACCAACACAAAGTGACATTTGAAACTAGCCTATCTCTTCAACGGACAAATTTCAAATATGCACTATAAAAGACTGATGAAGCTATAGAGAATCGATTATGAATGAAACGGACTTTTTAAGCAATATTCAAGCAATTAACCTGCAAATTCTCAAAGCTTATCAAGACATTCCTCAAGCCTAAAACTCGAAGAAACTCGATCCAACACAAGCTGTGAAGGAGAGATAACTTCAACCAGTTGAAGAGGAAACATTTGAATAAACAAAAGGGGTCTACTTTCCAAGTTGAAGAATTGTAGAAAGGTTCAAGGTCGAACCAAGTATCAAGTTTGTTGGATGGTTTCGTGATCAAATCCAAGAACTTGAGAAGTGAGCTGAAGTAGCCAGACAGCTGCCTCGTAAAGAAGCTGAGTCGCATGAGAAGCCAATTTGTGATCAAGGCTGTCTCCAGACTGTTAACCGCTTTGTAAACTGATCTATTACTTAGTGGATTTCTCCAGGAGTTGGAGAAGAGAGGACTAGACGAATTACCCCATCTTCGAACCTCTATAAAAATACTTGTGTCAATTTACTTTCAGCATTTAAATTTGTGCATATACTTTATATCTGCTGTTAGTTAATATTTGATATCCAACTGATAAATAACTAAGTGCTAAAATCAAGTGTTAAAAATAAGCTTTAAATCAGTCAAAGGGTGTTAAGTATTCCGATGTTAAAAACCAAATCCGCCAAGTTAAGTATTTGGCTTAAGTAGCCGAGTTATACTACCAACAGCTATATCGAGTCTGTTGAGTGGGTAACTTAGTTGAATAGCCAACTTAGCTGTCCCCCAAGGACACAATTGATTTGAGTCAACTCTGTTGAACTATTTAAAAGGACTAAAATCGAAAATTTGGTAAGGTTTATTCAACCCCCCCTTCTAAACCTTACACCACACCCTTGGGACCTACAAGTGGTATCAGAGTGGTTGGTTCATTGGTTACTGAACTAGATCTGTATCTTTTCAAAAGGTTTTAACACTTGTGTTTTTCAAAGTCTTTCATCTTTTATGCAAAGTTATTATCTTGGAAGCAAATCTAACTCGTATTCTAATGTTTACTGTGGAAGAGTTTGATGACTGGAAAATTCGCATGCAGGCTCATCTATCAGCATTACATGATGAAATGTGGCTAGTGATAGAGGATGAGCAATTGCAAATACTCAAAGTCAATACGACTTTAAAAAGAGAGCGATGCGGTGAGGAGAAGAAGGCGTTGTTGAAGCTAGACCCCCCGGTTGAAAAACCATGCACGGAATGGACAAATGAAGATAGAAAGAGATACAACCTGGACAATGTGGCAAGGATATACTCTACAAAACGTTGGACAAAGCCATGTTCAACAAAGTCAAATCTTGCAAATCTGCAAAAGAAATTTGGGAAAAACTGACCTTAATTTGTGAAGGATCAAAACAAATTAAAGAGAACAAATTAACTGTTGCTGTTCAAAAATTTGAAAATTTTAAAATGCTTGCAGGTGAAACTCTGGATCAGCTGGATGCCAGATTTACTGAGATAACAAATGAGCTTTCAGCTCTTGGGAAAGAATATACACTGAAGGAGATGTGTATGAAGATTTTAATAGCCCTCCCAGCTGAATGGGAAATGAAGGTCATGACCCTGAGACATTCAATGGACCTCTCAAGAACATCTAACCATGAGCTATTCTCAGACCTCAAAGCTTATGAGTTTGAGCTGAGAAGAAAAGAGCAGGAGGAAACAGCTGTACCTAAGACAACTGCATTGTTGGCCAGTGATGGGAAAAGAGCTGAGCCAAAGGAGACCATTGACCAATAGGAGATTTCCCTCATGGTGAAGAGATTCAACAAGTTCTTCAATAAGAACTATAAGAGGAATAAGGGTGAAACCTCCAAGAAACATTCAACACCTTCCAAGGCAAAGGAAGTCAGGACACCCAAGAGAGTTGAGCATCAAAGAGCTAATTATCAGAGAGCTGATAATCAAAGAACAGACAGAGCTGATCAAAGAGCCAAGAACCTGTGTTGGAATTATAGACAACAGGACATTTTGCAGTTGACTATTCATATCCACCAGTCAACAAGTATAGAATTGAAGAAGAAAGAAAAGTCTTCAGGGAAAGAAGACAGGAAAAGAAGAAAGCCATGGTGGTTGCTGAGACTGCTGAGCCAGCCAAGTGCAAAGAGGCAGCAGACTCGGATAGTGGTGAAGCAGACTACTCAAGTGATTCTGAGGAAGAGGCTATGATCTGCCTCATGGCCAAAGAACAAGATCAAGAAGATGAGGTACACTCTAACTCATCTTATTCTGATTCAAGTGATAGTGATTGTGATACACATATTTTATCACCACAGATCTTTATGATTCATTAGGCAAAGTGATGAAAGATTTTAAACACATAAATTCCTCACACACAATCTTAAATGAGGAAAACAGCCAGCGTAAAAACCAAAACTCACAACTGACAAAAGAGCTGAGTACTCTGAGTCATATAGTTGATGAGAACTCTAAGCTGAAGGCTGAGAATGCAAAGATCATAGCAGAGTTAGCTGCTACAGAAAAGAGGGAAAAGATCTTAAAAATGTGATTGCCTCATTTACAAAAGCATCCAAATCATTGGATGAACTAATCATGAGTCAAAAAGAATGTGGAGAAAAGTTAAGGAAAGAAGCCAGTAGAGTATGCTGAAGGGACAACTGAGAAGAAATTCAGACAGGTCCATCGGCAGACTCCTAATAGGAAGTACTCTGTAAAAGCCAAACAGAGCTACCAAAAACCCAGAAATTTCATCAGAGAAATACATATGACGGAAATGGTAAAAATTATCCAAACCAAGCTGATTGGAATAATGTGAAAAATCAGCAATGACCTTTGGAATACAAGCCAAAATGGCAAAGACCTAAACATCAGCAAAGGTCATTCCAAAGGCAAAAGATCTATTATCAGCACACATATGCACCCAAGCACTACACTCAAAAATATCACAACTATCCCAAAAAGGCAATTGCTAGAACACACACATAGGCATACAGACAAAAGAGACAGTTGTATGATCCTAAAACCCCCAAGCAATTTGCTAATATGCACTATGATTATGGCACTGATAGATGGCAACCTCTTAGAGTCAGATCATCTGGCTATAGGTTGGTTGGAACATCTTATAGCACTAACCCTCTAGGACCCAGACAAGTATGGGTACCTAAAAATTGATTTCTTTGATTGCAGGTTCAAGGAACAGCTGAGTGCCAAGAAACCTGGTACATGGATAGTGGCTGTTCCAAACATATGACAGGAAACAAGAAAAATCTGTCAAGATTCAAGGAGATCAGAGGTGAAAAAGTCATATTTGGAGGAAATGAAGCTCCAGGTTTGATCAAAGTCACAGGATCCATCAAGAAGAATGGATTGAAAATCACAGATGTTGCTTATGTTGAAGGCCTCAACTTCAACCTCTTAAGTATCAGCCAACTCTGTGACAAGGGCTACAATGTAGGATTCAACATGGGAATATGCTAGATCAAAGATGCTGAGTCCAATGAAATAGTGCTACAA
The DNA here is from genome assembly GCA_016081115.2 of Rehmannia glutinosa. Lineage (NCBI taxonomy): Eukaryota > Viridiplantae > Streptophyta > Magnoliopsida > Lamiales > Orobanchaceae > Rehmannia > Rehmannia glutinosa. The sequence goes on from CM071927.1 coordinate 48,392,532, forward strand.
GGTACAAGGCAAAAGAATATGTATGTGGTAGATTGATCTACTGCTACACCAAGCACATGTCTGCTAGCAAAGGTATAGCCGAATCAAGTTGGCTGTGGCACAGAAGGCCTCACCTTAACTTCAAGACAATCAACAAGCTTGCAAGGAGTCATCTTGTAGAAGGATTGCCAAACTCAATGTACAAGAAAGAAAGTATATGTGATGCATGCCAGATGGGAAAACAGATCAAATCATCATTCAATGATAAGCCAAGTCCTTCTTCAACAAGGATATTACATCTGTTGCATATGGATTTATTTGGTCCAGTTGAGCCAGCTAGCATCAGTGGAAAGAAATACACCTTAGTAGTGATGGATGATTATTAAAGATGTACATGGACAATTTTCATGTGTAAAAAGAAGGAAACACTACAGAAGTTACCTCAGTTAATGAGAAGTGTTCAAAATGAGAAGAGTCAAACCATTATAAAGATAAGATCAGACAGGGAAACTGAGTTTGTCAATGGGATAATAACTCAGTATTGTTTTGAAAATGGTATTGCTCATGAGTTATCAGCTGCAAGGACTCCACAACAGAATGGAGTAGCTAAAAGAAGGAACATAACTCTCAAGGATGCTACAAGGACAATGTTAGCTGAAGTTGGATTGCCTAAGAGATTTTGGGTTGAAGCCATAAATACAACATGCTACACTCAATATAGATGCATGATTAACAGGCAATTGACCAAGATTCTTTATGAGATTTGGACATGGAGAAAGCCAAATGTTGGATACTTCAAGATATTTAGATGTAAATGTCTCATCCATAACAATGGCAAGGATAATTTGAAGGCTTTTGATGCTAAAGTTGATGTAGGTATCTTTTTGGGATACTCAACTGAGAGTAAAGCCTATGGAGTGCTGAACAAGAAGACTATGGTCACAGAAGAGTCTATCCATATGGTTTTTGATGAACCTAATGTGAATGAAGAAGACATTGATGAGTTAGCTGAAAAGCTGAATCAGCCAACTATGCAGAAGAGTTCTTATGTTGAAGCTAAAGTAAGAGCACTCAACCCTGATGATGATGAGATAGCTAAATCTCAAAGACAGCTGGAAGGTCTACAGCTGAATGAAGATGAAAGAGTTGTTCAAGACAACTTAGCTGCGAGACGGCTGAATCCAGCAGACTTACTCCAACCTGATGTGAGATGGCTGAGAGACCATCCACTTTTCCCGCCTTGCTAATCTTCCCCTATAAAGCGGGTCTCCTTCCCTGGTTCTTATCAGTCGAAGGGAAACCAAGAAAAAGAAAGAAGAAAACGAAAAGAGTTAGTTATTGGAGATGTTAGAGATGGCATAAGAACCAGATCCAGAGCACAACATGAAGCTATGTTCACTTGTTTTATTTCCCAAATAGAGCCTAAAGACGTGTCTCAAGCATTGGAAGACACACATTGGATTCAGGCCATGCAAGAAGAGTTGAATCAGTTTGAAAGGAATAAAGTTTGGGAATTGGTTCAAAGGCCAACCCACCAAAATGTTATTGGTACTAAGTGGGTTTTTAGAAACAAGATGAATGAGGAAGGATCTGTTGTAAGAAACAAAGCAAGATTGGTAGTACCAAGAAGAAGGTATAGATTTTGATGAAACCTTTGCTCTCAAGCGGTTGGAAGCAATAAGAATGTTTCTTGCTTATGCTGCACATAAGAACTTCACTGTATATCAAATGGATGTGAAGAGTGCATTTCTAAAATGGACTGTTAGAAGAAGTCTATGTTGAACAACCTCCAGGTTTTGAGCAGAAAACTATTGGAGATAAGGTCTACAAGCTCAAGAAAGCTTTGTTTGGATTGAAGCAAGCACCAAGAGCATGGTATGATACATTGTCTCAATTTCTAACTGACAATGGATTCACCAAAGGTAAAGTTGATAGAACACTCTTTAGGATTCAAGATGGAGAGAGTATACTGCTTGTTCAAATATACGTGGTTGACATCATTTTTGGTTCCACAAACAAAGAGCTGTATGACAAGTTCTCAAACCTCATGCAAGGCAAATTGGAGATGAGCATGATGGGAGAGCTGACTTTCTTCCTAGGACTTCAAGTCAAGCAATTGAAGGATGGAACCTTCATAAGCCAAAACAAGTATACCAGAGATTTGATGAAGAAATTTGGTATGGAAGAGAAGTCTTCTGTGAAGATTCCTATGAATACATCAGTCAAGATGGACATGGATGCAGATGGCAAAGCTGTTGATCAAACCCGATATAAAGCCCTCATTGGATCATTGCTCTATTTAACAGCAAGCATGCCAGCCATCACTTTTGCAGTAGGTGTATGTGCTAGATTTCAATCTGCACCAAAAGAGAGCCACATGACTGCAGCTAAGAGAATCCTAAGGTATTTGAAGGGATGTTAGGAAGTCGGCTTATGGTATCCAAAGGAAAGAGGATTCAAGCTGGTAGGATACTCAGACTCAGACTATGCTGGATGTAGATTTGACAGGAAGAGTACTTCAGGTACATGTCAAATGCTTGGAAATAGATTGGTTTCTTGGTTCAGCAAGAAACAAAACTCAAAGCTACATCCACAAACAAGTAGAGTACATAATCGCGGGGTAGTCACAGTGCCCAAGTCTTATGGATGAGACAACAGCTGAGAGATTATGATATTAAAGAAAAAGAGATTCATGTGTGATAACACTAGTGCCATTGCAATCACTCAGAATCCAGTATTGCATTCAAGAACAAAGCACATTGATGTCAGATATCATTTTATAAGAGATCATGTTGAAAATAAAGACATCACCTTGGAATACATCTCAACTGAAAAGCAGTTAGCTGACATATTCACAAAGCCATTGTGTGAATCAAGGTACGTATGAAGAGCTCAAGAATGAGTTAGGGTTAATTGAGCTGAGTTAGATTACTCAGAAGATAAGAAGATGAGAAAATGGAAAATAAGCAAGTTTCACATTTCAGCCAAGTGAAACAATGTTGATTGGGAAGACAATCAGATCGCGTTAGCTAACAGCTGAGTGATTATATGTGATGAGAGAAGCAGAGCTAAGTCACTTTGGAAGAAAGCTGAATCATTTATGAGCTAAGTGACAAAAACGCAGTTGTTTTAATTGAGCGGGAATATTTTTAAGGATGACATCAGCGTAATTATTATGACCCGAAGACAAAAGCTGCACAGTAAACCATATGCTTGGATATAAATGCTGCTGCATTTAATGTGGGGAATTTAATGCGGTTATTGAAGGCTTAATCTTGACCGTTGATTTAATGTGAAACGAGCTTGCCAAAGAGTTTGGCTCTGATACCACTTGTAAGTCCAAGCGGCTACGATAATCTAGAGGGGGGGTGAATAGATTATCTTCATCTTTTCGATTTCGCCCTCTTTTTAAAACCGAATGCTCAAATACAATAATAAAGGTGCGGAATATAAACAACACACGTCGATTTAAAGAGGTTCAACCCACCTAGGGCCTAATCCTCTACCACCCCAAAGATATCCGGGATGGATTTCGAAAGAAAAAGAATTTTATTAATTACCAAAATTAATACAAATTCAACTTACAACACCTTGAAGAGCACCACACTCTTCTTCAACAACACCTTTGGAGATTACCACAATCTCCCTTTGAAGATTACCACAATCTTCCTTCAACGGCACCTTGTGAAGATTACCACAATCTTCAACCTTGAAGAATACCAAATTCTTCAACACCTCAATAAGAAGATTACCACAATCTTCTTCACCTATCACCTAGATCATCCAAGTGTGTTCTTACCACAAGAACACTCACAAGGATATCTTGTGTTTGAATGATAACCAAAATCAAGATTACAACTCAATAATGAATAATACAATTTGAGTGCGAAGTGTAATCAAGAAAAGCCTAGACCTCAAAGATGTGAAAGTGATAAGCTAGGCAATTTTACAACAAGAATAATAACAATGAAAGACCAAGTGTTTGCTTGAAGTGTATCTTGTTGTGTTGTATCTCAATTGTTGTTTTGGTTGCTCCAAAACTTCCTCTATTTATAGGAGATGATTGATCAAGCATAGGCTCCTCTTGGGGACTAAAATCTCTAAAATTACAATTAAAATCAAGAATATAGCTGTTAGAAATCAATCCCACAATTTAAGGAAATGTGTCTCACAAACGGTCATATTTTTGTCTTTGTCAATACACAATGCGACGGTCGCACGAAAAATAAGAGAAAATAAGAACACTTGAAAATTACAACAGGCGACCGGTCGACGTAGGCTTCGACCGGTCGACCCCTGTCTCAATCGGTCTCCTTAACCAAAAATACGAAGGGGTTAAGTCTGTTTCAACAATGAAACTTGCAGTGCCGTCGGCCGGCATTTGGGCGGCCGACGCCTCGATGCGGCCGGTCGACCGCTTGTTTTTCCTTCCGTCTCATTTTCTGTTTCTAAAAACATCTTGAGTGCACGGGTTGCCCTATAGGGCGACCGGCGACCACGAGAGAAATGTTGTCCAATTTGTCGAAAATAAAACTCAAGAAATACTCCGAAAATATAGTAAAAACATTTTAAACCGATCGAGAGTATTTAGACAACATTTAGAAACCTGTTATAGGAGTAAAAAATCCATTGATATAAAATCATTGAAAGTGTTGTCCATTATTATCAAAAATAAACTTGAGGAAATACTCCGGAAAATATTAAAACCATTTTAAATCATTTAGGAGTATTTGGACAACCTTTAAAAGCATTGTTTTGGTGACAAAATAAAATCATCAAAATTAAGATAAAAACATGTATCAAACAATCTCCCCCTTTTTGATGATTACAAACCAAATCAATTTTTACACAAACTAAGAGAGCAATTTTAGAAATGATTTTCCGGTAAAAACATTTGACCGTTTGGAAGCAACCAAAATTTCCAAAAATTATTAAAGCAACCAAGTAGGGAGTAAGTATTTTTCAATAATAAGCACAAGCTCCCCCTATCAACAAGCACATCAAGAATAATGTAAAAGCAATTATCCATAAGCTAAAAGCTTTAGCTTTTACAATTTGTTCAAGAGCTTATAAGCTCCCCCTGTCACAAAACATCATTAATCAATTTTATAAGTCCATCAAGCAACAATTGGACTAAGAACAAATCACAACTTATGGCTTTTATGAGCCATAGCTTATAGCTTTTATGACAAGCTTTTATTAGCTTCTTTGAGCTAATGAGCCAATATCCTGTTTTTCTCCCCCTTTGGAATCATCAAAAAGAATGTTAGGATGGTGAGAACACCATACAATAATATCAAAGCGCGCCAAAGGGACGGTTTAAAAACCGTTGAGCTATTAAAGCATAGTAATCCAAGGAAAATTGGAGAATAGAAACATAAAAGATCCATAAGCTCATTAGTATGCTAAAAACATGATTTCAAAAAGATTTTAGGACATTTTGACGCAAGAGAATCATGTAGAAGTTGGAAGTTTTATTGCGACATTACAACGAACACCTTGTGTGCGTGAAAAATAAAAGAGGTTGTATATAACCTTTGTAAATGGTTCAAGCCAAAATTTTCATATCATCAATCAACCTCATTCCAAAGCTCAAAAAAAGTCATATGCAACAAATGCAACAATAGTTCATCAAGTAAGGAGCTCAAAGTAGATTCTCAAGGGTTCAACCCAATTGAGATAAGCTAAGAATGATTAAGGCATTACAAATGCCAAAAAAAAATAGAACATCTACCAAGTAATAAGTCATGCCTTACACAATATATGTATCAAATGTCAAAAATTCCAACATACCCAATTAAGCATAAAGGTCAAAACATTAAGAGAAGCACTTTTACCATCAAGTACTTCATACCAATTATCAAACAATGCTTAAGAGTATTTTTACCATCAAATACTCCATCAAAGTCATGATCATCCACAAGTCATTATCAACTTGCAATTTTAACCCTTTAAGAAAAATAAGCAAATATCATTAGTACAAATGAGTTTTACAAAAGTTTATCAAAATACAAAGCAACATTAATGAAAATGCTAGAAAATAAAGGGGGTGGGGGTATCAATCTTCGTCCGAAGAGAAGCAAGTTCCGGGAATGAGATCTTTGATAAATTTCTTCAATTTTCCGATAGACTTCTTCAAACTAGAATTTTCCTTTTTCACAACCCGGAGCTCTTTTCTAAGAGAGGCCACATCTCTAAATGTTTCTCTTTCCACTTTGGCCATTCTCTCTTTGAGATTAAGATCCTCTACATCCGACTCATCTTCATCTCCTTCCTCCCTAATTTCTTGTTCATTTCCCACATTCTCTTCTTCATTTTCCTCTTCATTCCCCACATCATCTCCTTGTTCGTTAAACTCACTTCTTCCAATATTTTCAACCTCATTGTCATTAAAGAAATCATCCCGAGGTTGTTGTTGATGTCGGGCACGTCCCCTAGCGGCTTTGGTAGGAACCCGTGGTAAATGTCGTCGCATTCTTACCATTTGTAGAATGTTGGCATTATCAAAATCATTATGACGAATTTCGGTATTCATTTCATTTTCCGGGTATCCCGATAAATATAGGAGACGGCAAATCAAATTACCCAAGGTATATTTTTTCTTGGTAAGCTTTCTAGATTCCAACAAGCAATACACAAAGATTGCCCCATAATTTACTCTCTCTCCTTGAACAATCTTATAGGTGAGAAAGAGTTCGAGATTGCTTGGAAGTTTTACTTCCTTTCCACAAACACAATAGGAGCAAATGATAGATATAATCCGATAATTTGGCGGCATTGCCGAGTATGTCACTTCGGGATATACTCCTAAAAAGGTTTTCACATCATCTAGTGAAACACCGAAAACGTTATCATCCCAATGAGCGCAATCCACATTGACTACTCCATCATTTGGCACATTAAAGTGATTACAAATATCGCCAATGTCCATGAAAAATGCCTACCATTAACAAATGTGTGAAGTTCCAAAGGATTATCTATCGTAGCATCAACTATCCACATATTTGCATAGAAAAGTTTTATAAGCTCGTCATCATAGTGCAAACACGGATTATCCCAAAGTGAAACCCATCCTTGAATTTCAAAATAAGCTCTAATATCCGGAAATTCATCATGAAATGCTTGAAAACGAACCATACGAGTGCACGCAATTTTCTTATCATTCAATCCAATATTCTCATAATGTTCCTCCGCAAGTTTATTTAAGAATCGAAATCTATTAGCTCTAGAGGGAGGCTCGTAGAGAAGTGATAACTTACTAGAGTCCCAATGAATGCTCGATTTTGAAACCCCGGCTCTTAATTCGCAATCTCCTCTTCCGTAGTAAGCGATTTTGATAGTCTCCTTGAAGAATATCATCTTGTTGTGGATTGGAAGAAGATTCACCCCTTTGCCTCCTTCTCCTCTTTTGAGGATTTCGTTCGGTAGAATTTCTTGGAGGTGCCATATGTGTAAGATTCTTGTGAAAATAAGAAGATTAGCAACAAGAATCGTGAAAAATGATGAAGAATTGAAGATACTAGAGAAAAGGGGATGATTTACGCGCAGCAAGGGTTTGGAGATTTTTCTGTGTTCTGTTTTGAAACGAAGACAGAAGGTTTTTAACTATCAAAAATGGCCTGGGCGACCGGTCGATGTGCAGGGCGACCGGTCGCCCCTGCTTTGACCGTCCCAGGTGATTTTTCTTTCTCCCAGAGTTTTCCAAAATACGATTTTTCACCCCAAAAGTTTTAAAACTTTGCAAAAATATAAGTTTGGACTATATCCAACAAATATGGGTTTTGGGAAAACATATAAACGATAAAATCGAGACTAAACACGTAGTGCCTTTAAAAAGAAAATATTTGCAAGATCAATTAGGGGCACTTAAGGGATCAAAATGAAATATCTTGAAAGATATGTGCATAAGCATAAAATCGAGTTTAAAGAAAAATACGAGTAGACATGCCTCGATGGTTTAAGAAACTTGATGACGTAATAGCCAATGAGTATGAAATATGTATCCTACACAATTCTTAGACAACATTTTCATAGAAAATTCAAGTGTAGGCAAGTAATATGAGATATCAAAAAGAGCTTATGCTATAAGATTTCATAAGAGATAATAAGCCACATAAGTCTAATAAAATGCTCAAGAGTTTTAGAAAATCATGCAAGGTCTCTTTTAAAAATTTTGAAACTCATAAATATATAAGAGACCTATATTAAAAATAAATACTTGAAGATTCATTTTGCAATTAAGACACAATTAAAAGTATGCATAGATTTAAAAATAAAATGCATATACAAATGGGGAGATACGGTTTACCAATTACGCCGTTTCCATGGGTTGTGTCTTTCCTATTGTTGATGATATCTTCCCATTGAGAAGTCACTTTGTTGATGATGACTTCTCCATTTCCAAGTTTGGTTACCTTCCCATGGTTGATGGTTTCTTCTTCTTTGAAAATCATCTTGTTGATGATGTCTTTGCCATTTCAAGGATTGTGTTCTTCCCATTTTTGATTATATGCTCTTCTTGGAAATTGGCTTTGTTGAGAGTAGTTTCTCCTTCTTTGATCAAATGAAACGTTCATTTAATGTTTTCTTGGTGGCATGAATTTTCTCCGATTTTTGCTTTGCGGGTACCTAATAGCACATTGTTTTGTGGTACCCTCATGTGTTTGGGTCCTTTAAGATTAGCTTTGAGACTTTTAGGTCTCCAACAATATTTAGAGCTATTTCTAGCCCGACAAGAATTAGCCGTATGACCCTTTTTGCCACAATAAAAACAAGTAATAATTCTAGGAGCATAATGACCAATATGCATAGTGACTTGATCCTTTTTCATATGATTAACAACATTAGGCTTATGATCAAGTCCTTTATCACAATTATGAATATCAACAATATTGGACATTTTATTGGTACTCAAGTTGGATTTTAATAAATCCTTTTTCATGCAATCAATATTCTCAACAAGAGTACTATTTCCTTTTTCAAGGTTTCTAACTTTGTCAAGTGTGGTGGTGTGAGCACATGATAGTGATTCATAAGAAGTAAATAAACTATCCTTATCATTTTTCAAAATATTGAATTCCTTTTTCAAATTTTTGTATTTAACAAGTAAGCTTTGGAATTCATTTTGAAGTTCATCATAATCATTTTGTAAATCACTATAATCATTTTGAATGACAATATCATAGGAAGTAGAGGGTTTAAGACATACCTCATTTTCTTCATTGATGCCCATAAAACAATATTCAACTTCTTCATAATTGGAAGTTGTAGGAGGCTTATTCCTTAGATTTGAGCTTGTATGATCTTGAGAAGTAGATGCTTTTGTTTGACTCCTTTCATTTGCAAATACTCCATAGATGGCTTCTAATTTTTGCCATACTTCATGTGCCGACTTTATTCCTACAATATGTTCATATTCTAAATTAGTAAATGAACAATACAAAATATTTAAAGCCTTACCGTTTAAGGAGATGATTTTCTTTTCTTCATCATTGAGCTTTATGAAGCCTTTTGAGGTGTATGGTGTATCTTTCGTCGGAATGGATTCTCCATTAATGACGGTGTTCCAAATGTCGAACCCGCAACCTTGTAGATAGCATTCCATTCTTTCTTTCCAAAAATTAAAATTCTTGGAATCAAATAGTGGTGGCTTGGTGGTGGAGGTGCCGGATAGATGAGCTTCGTTCGTAGCCATCGATCGTTTCTCTTCACTCGCGATGTGAAACGAGCTTGCCAAAGAGTTTGGCTCTGATACCACTTGTAAGTCCAAGCGGCTACGATAATCTAGAGGGGGGGTGAATAGATTATCTTCATCTTTTCGATTTCGCCCTCTTTTTAAAACCGAATGCTCAAATACAATAATAAAGGTGCGGAATATAAACAACACACGTCGATTTAAAGAGGTTCAACCCACCTAGGGCCTAATCCTCTACCACCCCAAGATATCCTCCGGGATGGATTTCGAAAAGAAAAGAATTTTATTAATTACCAAAATTAATACAAATTCAACTTACAACACCTTGAAGAGCACCACACTCTTCTTCAACAACACCTTTGGAGATTACCACAATCTCCCTTTGAAGATTACCACAATCTTCCTTCAACGGCACCTTGTGAAGATTACCACAATCTTCAACCTTGAAGAATACCAAATTCTTCAACACCTCAATAAGAAGATTACCACAATCTTCTTCACCTATCACCTAGATCATCCAAGTGTGTTCTTACCACAAGAACACTCACAAGGATATCTTGTGTTTGAATGATAACCAAAAATCAAGATTACAACTCAATAAAGAATAATACAATTTGTGTGCGAAGTGTAATCAAGAAAAGCCTAGACCTCAAAGATGTGAAAGTGATAAGCTAGGCAATTTTACAACAAGAATAATAACAATGAAAGACCAAGTGTTTGCTTGAAGTGTATCTTGTTGTGTTGTATCTCAATTGTTGTTTTGGTTGCTCCAAAACTTCCTCTATTTATAGGAGATGATTGATCAAACATAGGCTCCTCTTGGGGACTGAAAATCTCTGAAAAATTACAATTAAAATCAAGAATATAGTCTAGAAATCAATCCCACAATTTAAGGAAATGTGTCTCGTGTCAAACGGTCATATTTTTGCTTTGTCAATACACACGATGCGACCGGTCGCACGAAAATAAGAGAAAATAAGAACACTTGAAAATTACAACAGGGCGGCCGGTCGGCGTAGGCTTGGCCGGTCGACCCTGTCTCAACCGGGTCTCCTTAACCAAAAATACGAAGGGTTAAGTCTGTTTCAACAATGAAACTTGCAGTGCCGTCGATCATTGAAGCGGCCGATCGATCGACCAACTCATCGACGCCTTGAGCGGCCGCCGACCGCTTGTTTTCCTTCCGTCTCATTTTCTGTTTCTAAAAACATCTTCAGATGCGGGTTGCCCTATAGGGCGATGCACTTCGACACGAGAGGAAATGTTGTCCAATTTGTCGAAAATAAAACTCAAGAAATACTCCAAAATATAGTAAAAACATTTTAAACCGATCGAGAGTATTTAGACAACATTTAGAAACCTGTTATAGGAGTAAAAAATCCATTGATATAAAATCATTAAAAGTGTTGTCCATTATTATCAAAAATAAACTTGAGGAAATACTCCGGAAAATATTAAAACCATTTTAAATCATTTAGGAGTATTTGGACAACCTTTAAAAGCATTGTTTTGGTGACAAAATAAAATCATCAAAATTAAGATAAAAACATGTATCAAACAGAAAGGACCTTGTTGGCCACTGTTTCCTACCCTCTGAAGGGTTGAAGGACATCGCTGAGAAGGATGTCAACCTTGTTGCAGCTTGGAAGGAAGTTGCAAAGCCGGAGTATGCTACGAAGGCTGTGTATACAGCCAAGAAGGATTTTCTGAAGGAAGACTACCACAAACTGATGGACATCGTGTCCAAGTGCGTGGATATGAAATTTGGGAGTTTCAATCAGCTATCCAAGACTAAGTTGATTGTGATGGCTGCAATCATGCAAGAGAAGAAAGTGAACTGGGTTGAGTTCGTCTTCAGCCGAGTGTGTCAGAATGTGATTAACCGGTCCTACAAGGAGGATGGGACCTTTGGATGTTCGCTGGGTTATGGCCTTGTCATTGGCCATTTGATGGAAGTGAAGGGGATAGCATTGCGCCATGGAAAGCCATTCCATGTGAACAAGAGGATGTTCAAGTCGAACCTCTCTGGTGCGCAAAAGAAGGCCAATGTAAAAAAGGCGGATACAAGTGAGGGGGAATCAACTGACCCTACTGAAGACACAACTGAGACCTCCCCACTCTCTCTCCAAAGCCAATCTCTAAAAAGAGAGCTGCGACATCAAAGCCTGCCCCTGCCCCAGCAGCCAAGACCAAGAAGGCACATGTCCCCGCAGCCAAACCCAAAGCATCTGCCCGAGCAGCCGATGCCTCTGCCCCCCCAGCCGAGATAAAGGAGAAACCCCAAATTCCTTCTCCTACCGTGAAGAAGAAGCGCACTACCAAGTCTAGGAAGACGGCCAGCTTCTAAGAAAACTTCTATTGAAACACGTGGCCTTCACCCATGAAGAGCCTCAAGAAGATTTGGAACCACAGATCCCTCCTCCTTGCTACAAAGCGGAGAAGGTTGTTCAAGAAATCTGCACTGGAGAAGACAACCGAGTCCGACACTCAACCGGAGAAGCAAGAGGAGACTACTAATGCTCAAGAGGAGCAGTCTCCAGAGATAGTAGATGTGCCCGAGAAGACTGTTGATGCTAATCAGCAGAGCGTAGAAGACCCAACTGTGCGGGAGACAAATGCGGAGAAAGAAACAGCTGAGACAACCAAGCCTGTGGAAGAACATGTTGTCTCACCCCCTCAGACATATGCATCTGAGTCTGAGGAGGAGCAAGCTCCATTAGCCTCCATTCAAGAGACCGGAGAGGAAGATGATTGATGATGATCTAAGGGAATGGAGGGCATGGAAGCTGGATTATTCAAGGCAACAGTTTGCTCGCCCTGAATTTATTGAGGAGGAGGAAGAGTTACTCAGATTCCTTGGACATGCAACTGTCCAATTTGCTCTAAATGAAGAGAGTTGCATGGAAACCCTTCGACTCATCAATGAGGAAGATAAGGAGAAAGTTGAGGAGCAAGCCAGAGCCTTGGAGAAATCCAAGATGTGTTTGCAAACATGGACACATGAGCATCTCTATGAGTCCACTGATAGCGATGATGATGAGATGAATCCAGCTAATGTAGTTGAGAAGTCCGAGATGCAGTAGGCTATCAGAGAATCAAGAGCCATGCACGAGCTGAACCTTCAAGAAGGTCTAGGAGAGTACTCCAATATCTCTCATAGGAATGATCCTTTGGGAGTGGCATAGAAGGTCGCTTCTGTTATATATTGCTAGGACCACGTCCCCCGTGCAGTCTGAAGATGGCTCCAAGGAAATTGGCAATGAAGCTGGGAATTTGGGCACCCAAACCAAGCCTAACCCTGAAGAAGGTGTTAAGACACATGCCCATATAACTCAACACTCAAAGGAAAAAACAGCCGTGTCTCAGGAGCAGAGTGACCCCATCATCATTCACTCAGCTGGTGCGCCAGCTGAGGGGGAAACTCTTTCCACCACAGTAGGGTCAGAGGATGCTGTGGGAGACCAAACAAAGAAGTTAGGAGGCGAAGGAAAGGATATCATTGAGCAGCAGAGTGACATTAATGACGCTCGAACAGTTGAGTCTATCTCAGCTGAGATGTCAACTGCCATGCGGGCTGATGAAGCTGCTACTGCAGCTAAGGCAAAGGATGGTGAGGCCCGGGAGTTGAGACTCTGGGCACTGAAAGTGCAATCCGCGGAGTTGAGACTCCAAAGGATGCCAACGTTGAAGACCCTAAGACAGCTGAGCCTGTTGAAGGGACTGTAGAAGGCCCTACAGCGGTTGAGACTGCTGGGGGTAAAGAACGCCTAAGGGAGGTTGAGACTTCCCTAGGTAAGGAACAAGGTGAACAGAACATTCCTCAAATAGAAAGAGATGTTGTACAAGAGGAGATCAGCGCCCTTCGTGATTCCCAAGAGAATATCGATACATCATTTTTGGGATTTGAGGATGAAGCCAAGTTTGCCCATCCTGAAGATTCTTCGATGGACAAAGCTGAGGATGTTTTTAAATCTCGGAGTAATGTCAGTGATAAGACAGCTCCAATGAGATTCAATTTTGATTATGAGCCATCTCCAAAGGCCTCATCATCTTCCGATGACACTGATGAGATAGCTGAGGACCAGGTAACTCAGTAGGATAAACCTACTTAGACCAAAAAAATTGTTAAGACAGCTGAGGCTCAGTCAACTGAGTAAACATTCACAATCGCCTCCAATGAACAGTCGATTCTTGTGAGCTTCCACAAATGGTGAATAATAACGACTTCAACAGCTCCGTCGCAGGCTTTTACAGCTGTGACATCTGCCGATGATGCTACCGCAGCCGAGGCACAGAGAGTTGGTATTTTGCATCAAGAACAAGGTAAGGCTCCCCAGCAGGCACCCTCGGAGATTCCATTTGTTCGAGATGATGTTTTTGAGGACATGTTTCCCTTCACCATTGAACTGCCGGATTTAGGAGCTGAGTCTGCCAGAGAATAGGAGAAATATACCGTGCAAGAAAAGCCCGTCATTCCCACATATTTGATTGTGCCAATGGACATCGATTTCGATGCAGAGTGGCCAGCAGCCGAGTTAGCCTCAACAACTGAGTTCCGTAAAGCCTTCAAGACTATCTGTGAAGAGATTGAGAACATGGAACACCACCAGGCATCTCTAAATCTTAGATTGGACAATCGGGATGCAACCCTCACATCTGATTTGAGAGGGATCATTGCTCGAATAAGGGAATGGGCTGCATAGAAGACAGCCATGCGATCTGAGCAGGTCCGCCACTTCAAGGCCTTATTTGCGAAGATGTTACTATGGAGTGCGGACACCTTGATGTATCAGAAAAGGATAAAGAAATACATGGCCAGGATGGAACCACCCACAAGTCGGATATGGATCTGCTTAAGCACTATCACCAGACCAAAATTACTCGCCTAGAGAACAACATGAATGAAAATTTCAGTCTTCTAATCGCAGAGATGAAATTGGTGACAGTTGAGTTGAAGGCTACTCGGTCCGAGTTCCGAAAAGCTCACTCCACAGCAGACTCAAAGCAAGATTCTACCATCAGCCGACTGGATTTCCTCATGAGTGGTTTATTCCCTGGGCTAACCCTTTCTTTTGGTGATGATGCCAAAAAGGGGGAAGATGAGGCCCTAAAGGGATTGAAAGAATAGACGAATCAAAGAGGTGACAAAGTTGGGGGGAAGGAAGTTCGAAAAATCTTCCTTTGAAACTGATGTATGCTGAAACCCCACAGCTAGGTGAAGTCACAACTTCCATTCTCAGCAAGCTACCCCAGAACCTGCCTATTGAGAAAGCTGAGTTGGCCATGAAAGATAAAAGGAAGGCCATTAAAACTGCATTCGATGAAGTAGCCGAGAAGAAGTCAGCTCGCATTCATGAGATTATAAAGCAATATGCTTGTCTTCCAGCCGGAAAGGACTATGTTGCAATTAAACCCCCGAGAGACATTGCCATGCCTGATGATGGACCTAAGCCCAGATCACTAGAGGAATTCCAAACTCTAGAATCAGAAGGTTATTTTCAAGGGATGACTCTGCCTCAAGCCTTGGACTTGTATTGGGAGAAGGGATTGGATTTGTGTCAATCAGCTGATAAGTAGCAGACTTCCAGCAGTCACTCGGCTGGAAAGTCAAAGGCTTCAATATAGTATACTCCCAGAGAAAGGGGAGCTGAGTCAGGAAGGCGAAGACATGGTGGCAGTGGGAGAGGCTCTCAACCACGGCCAAAACCAAAAGATGTGGCATATGTAGATCCAGAGAAGAAGGGTCATATATATTGGGCTGGATACGATCACCTTGCTAACCTTGAGGTTGCGCACAAGAACGCGGAAGCTGTTAGAAGGAAAGAAGCTGAGAATGAGATATCTAATCACGAATGGCTAGAGAGGCAGCAAAGGGATGACCCTGCTGCTAAGCGAGCTTATGAGAGGAAGAAGCGAGAGGAAGAAGAAAGGAAGATGAGAAGACCAGAGGATGACATAAAGAGAGCTGAAGATGAAGAGAGAAGAAGGAAGCAGCAAAGGCGTTGAAGTGTGCTACGAACCCCTTCATGTATTTTGTTGTAAATACATAGATGTAAGTCTTCTGTAATAGCTTTGTGAATTTCCCTATAATGATTATTCTCTATGTATCTTAGCTTAGGTATACGTTGTATTGTCTACTTGTATAAAGCTCTGATACTTATTGTAAATAGCTTTGTAAAAGACAAGAATGATATGATCAATAAAATGATTATTCAAAGCATACATTCTTTGTTACTGCACTGCCTGCATTTTTGCTGTTTACTTAGGTTGTATGTTTTAAGTTTTGGCATCATCAAAAAGGGGGGAAATTGTTAGGAAATTTATTTGTTAGATTTTGGTGATACCATGTAAAACCTAGACTAGGAAGTTGACACCCCATTTTCCTTGTAATTCTGTATTGTAAAGATTGGACGGGAAGAGATGAGTTTAGTCAGCTAAGTCAAGATTACAAGAAGTCAACTGCGGACTAGAATGAAGACTCTGCTATGTGTCAGCTGAGTATGGCCTAGAAGGAAGTCAAGGACTTGACTGAAGGAGAGTCAGTTTAGGAACAGCTGTGTGAAGTGTCAGTCAAGTCAACTTAAAGAGCCAAGTCTATCAGTTGAAGTGATAGTTGAGTTGATTGGCATGTATTTTGCATGTATTTTGGGCTTAATTTTAGCTAGATGTATTGATATGCATGCATTACATGAGTAAATAGGGCTTTATTCCTGTTTTGTGGAAAAGGATTACACTTTGCTCTTTTTGTAGGAATTTATTGATAATTGTAGCATTTTGGCAACAATTCGGAGCATTGCAATAAAGAATCGCCAATACTTGATGTGAAGGACGAAGTTTGGATTCGAATCGAGAAGAAGTCAGGCGAACCGGGCGAAAAACGGAAGAAAACGGCCGAGTACTAGTTGCTACAGGTGAGCACGGGCAGGGCGTGCTACCATAGCACAACCCGTGCTCAACCCAAACTCAAGTCTCAATGTTCAACTACCAGCATGGGCTGGTCGTGCTATATAGCACGGCCCGTGCTCACTTCAGTGGTTTGGACAAATCCTGCGGCACCCAGCATGGGTTGGGCGTGCCCTAGCGCACGGCCCGTGCGCCTCTGCGGGAAAAACAGAGTCTGACTCGTGTTCAACTAGGTTTCGACCCAAATGGAGTACAAATAGAGACGGGGCATCCACAAACAGGGACACGCTGATTTTTACCCTAGAAAGCAGAGAAAAGAGAAATTTTCCACCGGAGATTCGGAGAGATTGATCAAGACTGCAACCACACCTTCGAGGATTGAAGATAGATCGAGAGATCGTCATCATCCCGAGTTCACTCACTCCATAGTATTTTAATCATTTGATTAGTAGACATGAACATGGATAATTTGTCTATGAATTATCTGTTTTCTATGTCTAGCTAAACTTCTTGTGATTCTCGGGTTTGGGATTAGGTTAATGGATACTTTTATTTGATGATTAATTGCAATTGAAGTTAATTTTTTTCAACCCTATTCAAGTACTTTGCTTTAATTCTTGTTTTATCAAAACGCGATTGGTTTAACTTGTTTGATGTATTGATTCATAACTCTAAACGATGAGTTTCAATACTAGATCTATGAGTACTTGACATGAATATCTTGCATGATTGAGAAGTCTATGAATATTCGTGAGGCTTTATAATCTTTTGAGCTTTTGGGAGTTGGATATCTCATGTTGAGTAGAGATGCTAGCATAGATATTCCAATCAACGCTTTTACATGCATCTCGAGAGAGATGGTAAATTACTTTTGTGATCGGTCTATAGGGAAGAATACGTTTGACTTTGGTTTGATTAATATGATAATAAAATGGGATATTAACTGAAACCACAACCCAGAAATCCATTCATATACTTGATCTTTTAATCAACTCTTTGCTTTGTTTATCTTAGGATAAATTTCTGCTTTAGTTTATAAAACCAATTCACTCACTTTCGATCGTCTAGATAAAAATAAGGCTATTATAATCCAGTACTTAGTACATTAATCTATTAGTCCCTGTGGATTCGACCTTGCTAACCCTATTCTATAAACTGCACCGTACACTTGCGGTGAAGCTAAAAAAATAAGGCGAACAAGTTTTTGGCTCCGTTGCCAGGGACTAATTAAATTTTTAGTACTAATATTGCGATAAATAGAATTATTTTTAATTTAGACATTTTTTCTTTCTTTTTTTGTTGTTTAATTTTACTTCTACTGTGTTTGACTTGTTTTCTTTAGTTGGTTCAGGTAGTGCATGAACACTCGCTTGAAGCAAGGAGAACTAGCACCGTTCATACCGGAGGTTGAGGCTTTTGCTAGGCGAATTAGTGCGGCTACTAAACGGGTAGAAAGACAACAAGAACAAGCTATGGCAGACGTAGAAGATAACAACAGAGGCAATAACGGAATCGATAACGGAGGTAACAACCGGGCCAACATGGTCAATGTCGAGTTACCAATACCAGAAGTTCCGGTGGTTCCGGCAGTCCAGCAGCAGGCAATTCGCGACTACTTTCTCCCATAGACCAATCGCAACTATGGTGGAATTGCCAATGTCCCAATCAATGCGAATAACTTTGAGCTTAAGCCAGCACTGATCTCGATGGTGCAGCAGAATCAGTTTGGGGGTTTCCCGTCTAAGGATCCCAACTCTCATCTTGCGAACTTCATACAGATTTGCAATACCATCAAGATGAATGAGGTGATTGATGATGCTATACGTCTTCGCCTATTCCCTTTCTCTTTAAGGGACAAGGCTAGGAACTGACTAGGCACCCTAACTCAGGGGAGTGTGAACAACTGGGATGAGCTGAGTCAGAGATTTCTGTTTAAATACTTCCCACCAAGTAAGGCACTACAGCTTAAAAGTGAGATCACTCGGTTCGAGCGGTTTGACTCACGAGCCTTTGTATGAGGCACGGGAGAGATTCCGGGATTTGTTGAGGAGGTACCCACATCACGGATTTCCTGAAGATCAACAGCTTTGCTTCTTTTACAATGGGTTGATGGGGCAGACTAGATCGTTTGTGGATGCTGCAGCAGGGGGCGCTCTACTTGCACAATTTCTGGAAGATGCATTCAACTTGTTGGAAGAGATGGCCATGAATAGCTATCAGTGGCCATCCGAGAGGACTAATTGAAAAGGGTGGCAGAAGTTACTGATTCGGACCCAATTAAGGAGTTGACGACTCAGATGAATGTGTTGACCAACCAAATGAGTGCATTGACGAAGGCAAATGAGGGAAACACAGGTGAAAGTAATGGGGGAGTTCCTCTAGATCTGATAGAGGAAGCAAATTATGTTAATAACCAGAATTTCAACAATTTCCGGAACAATCAAACTCCCACTCATTACCATCCGGGTTTGAGGAACCATGAGAACTTCTCCTACGCAAACATGAAGAACGTGATGCAACCACCACCAGGGTTTAATGTGACAAATGGGGTCATTACTGCAGAGCCTAAGCCAACTATGGAGGATATTTTCACCTCGTTTATGAGTGAGACGAGGAACATATTCAATAAGGATGAGGCGAAGCTGGATAAAATCGAAAACATGTCACACAATTGGGGTCCCAGATGAAGAATCTTGAAACCCAAATTGGTCAAATAGCTACGATTATTGGTGGGCAGCATCAGAAAGGCCAATTTCCGAGCAACACAGAGGTTAATCCAAAGGAGCAGTGTAAAGCCATTCGTCTGAGGAGTGGAACGGAATACGAGGGGCCAAAAATACCAAACATTACTGAACAGACGTAGGGAAGCACGACCCGTGCGCCACCGCACGGCCAGCCCGTGCGCCCTGCAGGGGCAGCGATCGTTATGCCGGGAGATGCGGAAACTGAAGCAAATGGCGATGTTGAGGCCGAGGAAGGAGTTGAGGATCATCTTGCTGAACAAAAGGGGCTGAGAAGCTTAAATCTTCCTCTAACCCTGATATTTCCAAACTTAATGTTACCCTTCCTTTTCCCAACGTTTTCAAAAGAAAAAGTAGATGCGCAATTTGCTAAGTTTTTGGATATATTTAAGAAACTGCATAGTTACATTCCTTTTGCAGACGCATTGGAGCAGATGCCCAATTACGCTAAATTTCTGAAGGATGTTATGTCAAAGAAGAGAAAGATGACTGGTTTCGAGACAGTCAATCTGACAAAAGAATGCAATGCGATAATCCAGAGGAAACTACCACAGAAGTTAACGGGGAGTTTCACTATCCCTTGTGCTATTAGCTTTCTTTATGAAAACACTTTGTGATTTAGGAGCGAGTATTAACTTGATGCCCTTGTCCATTTTCAGGCAACTTGGATTGGGAGAGGTGAAGCCATCTACGGTCACCTTACAACTCGCAGACCGATCACTTACGTATCCAAAGGGAATCATCGAGGACGTGCTTGTGAAAGTAGATAAATTCATATTCCTTGTGGATTTTTTGGTGCTGGATATGGAGGAGGATAAAGACATCCCTTTGATACTTGGGCGTCCATTCCTAGCTACTGGGAAGGCCTTAATAGATGTGCAAAAGGGAGAGGTCACATTACGGGTTAATGACGAGCATGTTTTATTTACTATCTATAAGGCACTTCAATTTCATGATGGTGTTGAAAGTTGTAATTTCATTGACGTAGTTGAATCTTGCATTGATGAGTATGCGGATCATACATTGTTTAGGGATGATTTAGAGTTTGGTTTGACACATTCGTGTTCAACATCAAACATGATGATTGATTATGATAACCAAGACTTGTATGATTGCGTTTTTGCTTTAGATAACATGCAGGAGCTACCGAGAAGCGCAAGAGGCGCGCACATGCAAAAAAACGTGCGGGAGTCCGTTCTACAGGGGCACACAACCCGTGCTCCAGAGCACGCCTAGGTCGTGCGCATAGTCGAAGGAAAAGTTGGAGAACCTGAAGAGAGCACGACCCGTGCGTCTGAGCACGGGCAGCCCGTGCCTAAGGCCGAGAGAAAAGACGAGATACCTGAAGAGAGCACGGCCCGTGCCCCTGAGCATGGGTAGCCCGTGCGTCCATCCGAGGAGGCCACTTTGAACACAGAACTCAAACCCTTACTCGAGCATCTCCAATATGCATTCCTTGGAGCTAATAACACAAGTCCGGTAATCGTATTATCTTTTTTAACTTCAGTTCAACTCGATAAATTGCTTAGGGTGTTAAGAAAACATAAGTCGGCGATAGGTTGGTCAATCTCTGATTTAAAAGACATCAGTCCATTGATTGTAATGCATAAAATTAGAATGGAAGATGTCTATAAACCTTCGGTGCAAAATCAAAAAAGATTAAACCCTATAATGCAAGAAGTCGTTAGAAAAGTGGTTTTAAAATGGTTAGATGTTGGATTTATATATGCTATTTTCTGATAGTTCTTGGGTAAGTCCAGTGCATGTGGTACCGAAGAAAGGGGGGATGACTGTAATTAGAAACGAAAGTGATGAGCTTATTGCAACTAGAGTAGTAAATGGGTGGCGTATTTGCATAAATTATAGGAAGTTAAATGATGCTACTCGCAAAGATCACTTTCCCCTTTCCTTTATTGATATGATGCTAGATCGCTTGGCGGGGTACGATTACTATTGTTTTCTCGATGGTTATTCCGGGTATAACCAGATCATGATTGCCCCGGAAGACCAAGAGAAGATGCATTTACATGCCCCTATGGTACATTTGCATTTCGTAGAATGCCATTCGGCCTATGTAATGCACCCGCAACCTTTCAGCGATGCATGATGGCTATCTTCCATGACTTTATTGAGAAAATAATGGAGGTTTTTATGGATGATTTTTCTGTGTTTGGAGACTCATTTGATCATTTCTTGGATAATCTTGCTCTACTTTTGCAGAGATGCGAGGAGACTAACCTTGTTTTAAATTGGGAAAAGTGCCATTTCATGGTACGTGATGGTATTGTATTGGGCCACCGAGTCTTTTATGCAGGCTTAGAAGTTGATAGAGCGAAGATCGTCGCAATTGAGAAACTCCCACCTCCAATGAACGAGAAAGCCATTCGAAGCTTTTTGGGGCACGTCGGATTCTACAGAAGGTTTATTCGTGACTTTTCAAAAATCACTAAACCTTTAAGTCATTTGCTAGAAAAAGATACTGCTTTCAATTTTTTCGATGATTGTTTGCAGGATTTTGAGATTCTGAAAAAGGCTTTGGTGACATCACCAATTCTAGTAATTCCGGATTGGAGTCAGCCCTTCGAGCTAATGTGCGATGCCAGCGACTTTGCAGTTGTGACTGTTTTGGGTCAGAAAAGAGACAAGTTGTTCAGAGTTATCTATTATGCGAGCAGAACATTAGACAACGTCCAGCAAAACTACACCACCACTGAGAAGGAAATGCTGGCAATTGTGTTTGCATTCGATAAGTTCCGATCTTACTTGATTGGAACTAAGACGATAGTCCACACCGACCACACGGCAATCAAATATCTATTCAACAAGAAGGATGCCAAACCGAGACTGATTCGGTGGATCCTTTTGTTGCAGGAGTTCGATGTGGAAATTCGGGATAGAAAGGGTTGCGAGAATGTAGTAGCCGATCACTTGTCCAGGCTGGAATATAAGAAAGAGGAGAAAGAAAGCACGAAGGCAATTAAGGAGGAGTTCCCCGATGAGCAACTTCTAATGTTACAGGCCAAATTCCCATGGTATGCGGATTTTGTTAATTATTTGGTTGCAGGGGTCTTGGCTCCAGATTTATCGTCCTATCAAAAGAAGAAGTTCCTCCATGATGTCATGTTCTACATGTGGGACGACCCCTTGCTGTTTGAGAGGTGTATAGACACTATCATCCGACGATGTGTGCCTCAAGAAGAGTGGGAGAGAGTTCTATAACAGTGCCATTCTTCACCTTCTGGAGGACACTTCGGTCCGACACGTATGGTGGCAAAGGTATTGCAAAGTGGTTTATACTGGCCTATGTTATCTAATAATTGCTATCTATATGTGCATCAGTGTGATAGGTGCCAGCGGATGGGGAACATCTCGAGACGACATGAGATGCCCATGACCAATGTGATGGAGGTCGAACTCTTTGATGCGTGGGGGATCGACTTTATGGGCCCCTTCCCATCTTTGTCGGGTTATCAGTACATTCTACTTGCAGTGGAGTACGTATCTCGATGGGTTGAGGTGATTCCGGCACAAACCAATGATGCGCGAGTAGTGCTCAAATTCCTAAAGAAAAATATATTCACTCGGTTTGGAACCCTGAGAGCTTTGATTAGCGACGGGGGGTCACACTTTGTGAATAAATTGATGAGCACTTTACTTAGCTAGAATGTGTTGATATGCATGCATTACATGAGTAAATAGGGCTTTATTCCTATTTTGTGGAAAAGGATTACGCTTTGCTCATTTTGTAGGAATTTATTGATAATTGTAGCATTTTGGCAACAATTCGGAGCATTGCAATAAAGAATCGCTAATACTTGATGTGAAGGACGAAGTTTGGAGTCGAATTGAGAAGAAGTCAGGCGAACCGAGCGAAAAACGCAAGAAAACGGCCGAGTACTAGTTGCTACAGGTGAGCACGGGCAGGGCGTGTGTTGGGAAATTAATTTTTAGATTTTGATGAATGCCATGTAAAACTTAGAATAGAAAGTTGGCACCTCATTTTCCCTGTAATTTGCACTGTAATAGATAGGGTTGGTCGAGCTGAGTTAAGTTAGCTATGCCTAAACATGAAAGAAGTCAACTGGAGACTAGAAGGAAGACTCACCGTAAGCGGTGAGTGTAGCAAGGAAGAAAAGACAGCAACTCGACTGAAGGTGCAACTAAGATGCAAACAGTGGCGAAGTGTCGATCAAGTCAACTCAAGATAGCCAAGTCTCAAGTTGATGTGACAGATGAGTCATCCAATAATTGGAAGCTGACTCGAAGTCATCTGGGGAAATCAAGGAAATGCAGTCAAGTCGAGACAACTGAAAGAGATCCGTTGCACATAAGTCAAGAAAATTACTTAAACAAGTAATACTCCCATACTGTCTTTCTTAAAGTGCTCGATCCCCGAGAAGCGTGCAAAAGGAATAAACTAATGGGAAGCACCGCACTGTGTCGATACGAAAAGTCAAGACTCATTCAATACGAGGCAATGTAAATTCCAAGGACTGCAACAAGACAAGCCAACGACCAAGTGTCGTTTGAAAATTAACCTATCTCTTCAACGGGCAAATTTTCAAAAGAACACTATAAAAGGCTAAGGAATCACTTTGAGAATAGGGGACCTTGTTTTACCTGAAACTTTCAAGCTATTATTCGAGCTATAACCTACTGAAATATTCTCAAGTCATTCAAGTTTAATCCTCAAGCCTACATTACGAAGGAAATCAATCCAACATTCACCTGTGAAGGAAAGACGACTTCAATCAGTTGAAGATGAAACATTTGAAGAATCAAGGGGTCTACATTCCACAAAGGATTGTAGAATGGTTCAAGGTCGAACCGGTCTCAAGTTTTGGAGGGCTTCGTGATCAAATCCAAGAAGCTTGAGCAAGTGGATCAGTAGTAGCAAGCGCAAACGCCCTGTGAAGAAGTTGAGTCGTCACGAGAAGCCGATTGTGTGACCAAGGCATCTCCAGACTGAGTCCCAAAGGATCAAGTCAGCTGTGTGATCAAGACTTGCATCTGGACTGATAACCACTTTGTACATTGATCAATACTTAGTGGATTCCTCCAGGAGTTGGAGAAGAGAGGAGTAGAAGAATTACCCCATCTTCGAACCTCTATAAAATTTACTGAGTCACTTACATTTCAGCACTTTAATTACTGCATATTATTTTGAAATCTGCTGATAAATTTGTTGTCCATCGGATAATTAACAAAGTGCTATAATCAAGTATTAAAACAAACTTAAACCAAGATTCAAGGGTGTAAAGTCTTCCGCTGAAAACATATCACAGTCGAGTTAAGTTTTAGTCAAAACA
Organism: Rehmannia glutinosa; assembly: GCA_016081115.2. Classification (NCBI taxonomy): domain Eukaryota; kingdom Viridiplantae; phylum Streptophyta; class Magnoliopsida; order Lamiales; family Orobanchaceae; genus Rehmannia; species Rehmannia glutinosa. The sequence continues at coordinate 48,417,158 of CM071927.1, forward strand.
GCTGAGTTATTCTATCAACAAATCGGTCAGTCATGAGTGGCTAACTCTGGCGATCAACTAACTTAGTTGTCCATCAAGGACTTAGTCATGTGAAGTATTAACTCGAACGTTTTAAAAGTACTAAATCGAAAAGTTGGTAAGGTTTATTCAACCCCCCCTTCTAAACCTTACACTCACACCCCTTGGGACCTACAAGTGGTATCGGGCGGTTGGTTCATTGAGCCTTCCGCATTGGTTACTGAACTAGATTTCCAATCTCTCAAAGATTGCTTTAGCACTTGATCTTTCAAAACTCTTTTATTCAGCAAAGTTATTATCATGGAAGCAAATTTGACACGCATCCCTATGTTCACAATTGAGGAATTTGATGATTGGAAAATTCGTATGCAGGCTCATCTATCAAAGATTACACGATAAAATGTGGATAATAATAGAAGATGGGCCACTGCAAATTTTAAAAGTAAACACACAAACAAAGGAGGGTTCTTTGCAATTTGAAGGAGAAGAGGATGTTGCTCCCGCACCGGCTATGGTTGAAAACCAAGAGTGAATGGACAAATGATGAAAGAAAAAGATACAACTTGGACAACGTGGCCAAGGACATTCTTTACAAAATCTGGACAAATCCATGTTCAACAAAGTCAAATCATGCAAGACTGCAAAAGAAATTTGGGATAAGCTAACCTTGATTTGTGAAGGCTCTGAGCAAATCAAGGAAAATAAGCTATTTGTTGATGTACAAAAATTTGAAAACTTTAAGATGTTTGCAGGAGAAACCTTGGATCAGCTGGATGCTAGATTCACTGAAATTACCAATGAACTGTCAGCACTTGGGAAAGAATATACACAGAAAGAAATGTGTATGAAGATTCTAAGAAGTCTCCCAGCTGAGTGGGAAATGAAAGTCATGGCCCTGAGACACTCCATGGACCTATCAAAAACATCCAACCATGAGCTATTCTCATATCTCAAAGCCTACGAATTTGAGCTGAGAAGAAAAGATCAAGAAGAGACAGCTGCGCCCAAAACAGCTGCTCTAATAGTTAAGGATGGTAAAAGAGCCGAGGTCAAGGAAGTCATTGAACAAGAGGAGATTGCCCTGATGGTTAAAAGGTTTAACAAATTCTTCAACAAGAATTACAAAAGAGGCAAAGGTGAATCCTCCAGAAGACACTCGGCTCCCTCCAAGTCAAGGGAAGATAGGCCACCCAAAAGAACAGAGCATCAAAAGGTTGAGTATCAAAGAGCCGACAATCCAAGGATGGAAAGAATCGATCAAAAGGTAGAAAATCTATGCTGGAACTGCAAGCAACCCGATCACTATGCCATTGATTGCCCATATCCTGTAGTCAACAAATACAGGAATGAAGAGGAAAGAAAGGTCTTGAGAGAAAGAAGACAAGAGAAGAAAAAAAGCAATGTTGGCCGCGAGACTGGCCGAGACACCCAAGTCAAAAGACATAGCGGACTCGGAGAGTAGTGAAGCTGACTACTCAAGTGACTCTGAAGAAGAAGCCTTGATATGTTTAATGGCCAAAGAACAAGACCAACTTGACCGAGAAGATGAGGTACACTCTAACTCATCTCACTCGGACACTAGTGATAGTGATCGTGACACACACACCTCATCACCCACTAATCTTTATGATTCATTAGGCAAAATGATGAAAGACTTTGAGCACATTAAAACCTCACACACTCGCTAAATGAGGAAAACAAATGCTCAAAATCCAAAACTCACAAATGACTAAGGAGTCGAGTACTCTAAGTCACATAGCAGATGAGAATAAAGAAATAAAGGTTGAAAATGCTAAGTTAATAGCAGAGATAGTCGCTATAGAAAAGAGGAAAATGATCTCAAAAATGTGATTGCCTCATTCACTAAGGCATCTAAATCTTTGGATGATCTTATTATGAGCCAAAGAGAATGTGGAGATAAGACAAAGCTTAGGATTTAATTCCTCTATGCTAAGCGAAGCTCCTAAAGTGATTTTGGAAAAAGGATCTTCAAGCAATGAAGTATCTCAAAAATCCAAAACTCCAAATGGTGCACACATATTCATTCCAAAGCACAATCACAACCAAACTGCCTTGGTTATAAAGGAAAAGGAAAACGACTGCTTGAGTATCTTTGAAAGGGCAGTGAGAAGAAATCCACCGAGTTCCTCAAAAACTCCAAACATAAAGTACTCAGAAAGAAGAAACAGAGCTACCAAAAACCCCGAAATTCCATAAAAGGAACGCATATGATGGGAATGGTAGAAATTATCCAAGCCAAGCTGATTGGAACAATGTGAACTATCAACAAAGACCTATGGAATACATGCCTACAAAGGCAAAGGCCTAAAACTCAAGAAAGGCCATTCCAAAGGCTAAAGAGCTATCCTCGACACATATGCACCCAAACACTACGCACGAGGTATCACAACTACCCAAGGAAGGCAATTGCTAAAACACATGCACAGCATACGACAAAAGAGACAATTTGTATGAACCTAGAACCCCCAAGCAATTTGCCAAAATTAATTATGATTATGGCATCGATAGATGGCAACCTCTTGAGTCAAATCATTTGGCTATAGGTTGGTTGGATCATCTTACAATACTAACCCCTCGGGACCTAGACAAGTATGGGTACCTAAAACCTAATTTCCTTGATTGCGGGTTCAAGGAATTGAGTGCCAAGGAACCTGGTATATGGATAGTGGTTGTTCCGGACACATGACAGAAACAAGAAAAATCAGTAAAAATTAAGGAAGTTAGAGGTGCAAAAGTCATATTTGGAGGGAATGAAGCTCCTGGGAGAAATAAGAGGCATTGGATCCATCAAGAAAAATGGATTAGAAATTACGGATGTTGCATATGTTGAAGGCCTCAATTTCAACTTACTCGAGCATAAGTCAACTCTGCGTGACAAGGGCTATAATGTTGGATTCAATATGGGAGTGTGCCAAATCAAGAACACCAATCTAATGAAGTAGTGCTACAAGGATCCGCAAAAGAACATGTATGTGGTGGATTGGTCAACTCGCAACACCAAGCACTTGTCTACTAGCAAAGAGCACCCAAATCAAGTTGGGCAAGGCACAAGAAGTCGAGTCACCCGAATTTCAAAACTATTAACAAACTTGCAAGAAGTAATCTGTAGAAGGACTTCCGGACTCGATATACAAGAAGGAGAGTGTATGTGATGCATGCGGATGGGAAAGCAAATCAAATCATCATTCAAAGAAAAGACATGTCCATCTTCAAAAAGAATATTACACTGCTACATATGGATCTATTTGGTCATGTTGAACCAACTAGCATAAGTGGAAAGAAATACACCTTGGTGGTAGTATATGACTACTCAAGATACACGTGGACAATTTTCACGTGTAAGAAGAAAGAAACCTTGCAGAAACTACCACAGCTGATGAAGAGAATCCAAAATGAGAAGAGTCAAACCATTATCAAAATAAGATCGTGAGGAACCGAGTTTGTCAATGGTATAATAACTCAGTATTGTATTGAAAATGGTATTGCTCATGAATTATCTGCAGCAAGGACTCCACAGCAGAATAGAGTTGCAGAAAGAAGGAACAGAACTCTCAAAGAAGTAGCAAGGACCATGTTAGCTGAAGCAGGGCTGCCTAAGAGATTTTGGGTTGAAGCAATAAACACAACATGCTATACTCAAAATAGATGCATGATAAACAGACAGCTGACAAAAACTCCCTATGAGATTTGGACAGGGAGAAAGCCAAATGTTGCATATTTTAAAATATTTGGATGCAAATGCTTCATTCATAACAATGGCAAAGATAATTTAAAGGCTTTTGATGTTAAAGCTGATGAAGGTATCTTCTTAGGATACTCAAACAAAGTAAAGCCTCTGAGTGCTCAACAAGAGGACAATGGTTACGAGAAGAATACATTCATGTGGTGTTTGATGAACCCAACGTAAATGGAGAAGACATTGAAGAGTCAACGATAAGTCAATCGACCAACCATGCGAAAGAGATCCTATGTTGAAGCTCAAGTCGAATTATAAACCCAGATGACGATGAGATAGCTGAGTCTCCAAGACAACTGGGAAATATGCAGCTAAGTGATGATGAGAGAGCTGATCAAAATAACACAAATGCAAGACGATCAATCCGGCCAACTTACTCCAACTTTGATGTAAGGTGGTGAGAGACCATCCACGAGAACTAATCATTGGAGATGTAAGAGAAGGTGTGAAAACTAGATCCAGAACCCAACAAGAAGCAATGTTCACTTGTTTCATCTCACAAATAGAGCCAAAATATGTGTCACAAGCATTGGATGACACACATTGGATTCAAGCCATGCAAGAAGAGTCAATCGGTCCCCGAAAGGAACAAAGTGTGGGTATTGGTTCAAAGACCTACCCATCAAAATGTTGTTGGCACTAAATGGGTGTTCAGAAACAAGATGAATGAGGAATGTGGTAAGAAACAAAGCAATATTGGTAGCCAAAGGGTATTGCCAAGAAGAAGGAATAGATTTTGATGAAACTTTTGCTCATGTGGCAAGATTGGAAGCCATAAGGATGTTTCTTGCCTATCTTTATCACAAGAACTTCAATGTATATCAAATGGATGTAAAGAGTGCATTCCTTAATGGGTTATTGGAGGAAGAAGTGTATGTTGAACAACCTCCGGATTTGAGCGAGAAGACTCTTGGAGATAAAGTATACAAACTCAAGAAAGCTTTATATGGATTGAAACAGGCACCAAGAGCATGGTATGATACATTATCACAATTTACGGAGAGAACGGATTCACAAAAGGCAAAGTGGATAGAACACTCTTGAGAATTCAAGATGGGAAGAGTATCTTTGCTTTGTTCAAATATATGTGGATGACATCATCTTTGGATCCATAAACAAAGAGCTATGTGATAAATTCTCAAATCTCATGCAAAACAAATTTGAAATGAGCATGATGAGAGAGCTGACATTCTTCCTTGGACTCCAAGTAAAACAAACAAAGGATGGAACCTTCATAAGTCGGACAAAATACACCGGAGATTTAATGAAAAAATTCGGTATGGAAGAGAAAGTCCTCGTGAAAATACCAATGAATACATCATCAAAATGGATATGGATACGAGATGGCAAGACATGGATCAAACAAGATACAAAGCACTTATTGGATCATTGCTCTATCTCACAAAAGCGGGCGGACATCACCTTTGTTGTAGGTGTATGTGCCGATTTCAATCTGCCCCAAAAAAAAAGCCACATGACTGCAGCCAAGAGAATCTTAAGATATTTGAAAGGAAGCCTAGAAGTTGGCTTATGGTATCCAAAGGAAGGAGGATTCAAACTAATTGGTTATTCAGACTCTGACTATGATGGATGTAGAGTTGACAGGAAAAACACCTCAGGTGCATGTCAAATGCTTGGAAATAGGCTAATTTCCTAGTTTAGCAAGAAGCAAAATTCAATAGTCACCTCCACAGCTGAAGCAGAATGCATAGCTGCGGGCAGCTGTGGTGCACAAGTCTTATGGATGAGACATCAGCTGAGAGACTATGAAGTTGAAGAAAAGGAAATTCCAATTATGTGTGATAACACAAGTGCAATTGCAATCACTCAAAATCCTGTGTTGCACTCAAGAACAAAGCACATTGATGTCAGATATCACTTCATAAGAGATCATGTTGAAAAGAAGGACATCACCTTGGAATATGTCTCAACTGATAAGCAGTTAGCTGATATATTCACAAAACCATTATGTGAATCAAGATTTGAAGAACTCAAGCATGAATTAGGGTTAATTGAGCTGAGTTGACACTCAGAAGAGTCAAAGAAAAGAGATGGAACATGAAAAGATGAAAAAGAGCTGAACTCTTGAATCAGCTAAGTAAATCAGCCGTATTGGAGAATCAACTGCATCGAGTTAGCTGACAGCTGAGTGCTTATGTGCAAAGAGAGAAGAGTTAAATCAGCTAAGGAATAAGCTGAGTCATTTATAAGCAAAGTGACAAAAACGCAGTCGTTTTTAAGAATGACGTCAACATAATTATGACGTGTACAGTCAAAAGCTGCATACCAAGCTTATGATTGGATATAAAAGCTGCCGCATTAAATGCGAGAAATTAAATGTTAATCGGCGTGCAAAATATGAGCCGTTGATTTTGATCAAATTTCAAAAACAACCCGCACGTCCTTTGATAACCCATACATATACCACTTAGTCCAATTTTCTCTCACTTTACCAAAACTGGTCATCTCTCTCAAGCAATGAAAGCATTTTTTTACTCTCAAAACCCTGCAAATCTTCAAAGCTTATCTTCAAAGTTTCATCCGGTGAATCTTCAAGAAATGGCATCTACTTACGACTTCGTCAAGTTGGGAAAGCAAATCCACACGGGATCTACTATGGACTTCGAGGCATGATCAAACAAGGGTCGACGAAACCCTTGTGAAGAAAATAGTAGAGAAGTTGGAAAAATCGGAGGATCAAACCCTTTTTGTCGATGGAGTTTCGGATGACCTACGTGGAGGAGGTCGTCGCAGTTCTATGTGAATCTTTGAAGTTCACGATGAGGGCATCAAGTCCTCTTCTGTTCACGGAAAGACTTCACCATCAACGCCAAGATCTGCGAACATCGCTTGCTTCTTAGCGTGGAAGGAGTGCTTAGAAATCTATGAAGTGATGTTAACCTGGCCGCCGCTTGGAAGGAAGTAGCCAAGCCTTGTCTTTGCAAAGTTGTCTACACACCGATAAGAAGTCTGGAAGAAGGATTACCACAAAGTCTTGTTAGACATTGTTGCCAAATGCATAGATATAAAGTTTGGAAGCTTCAATCACCGTCCAAAACCAAGTTGATCGTGATGGTGCGATCATGGAAGAGAAAAAGGTGAACTGTGCGAGTTTGTATACACGGACTGCGCGAGAATATTGGGAATAAATCCTTCAAGAAGGATGGTTCGTTTGGAGGATCTTTGGGATATGGCCTGGTGATTGGCCGGATAATGGAAGTGAAGGAGTCCCTCTTTGACATGGAAAGCGTTCCATGTAAACAAGAAATTGTTCGATCGAATCTTTCCTGAGCACGAAAGAGAGCATACGCCAAGAGGGGGTCATCTGAGTGAGGGGGAATCACTGGCCTCAAGAAACAAATGCCTCATCCTCCCCCCAGGAAGAAGGCTGCCCCTACAAATTACAAAGAAGATCTTGCCCTGCAAAGAAAGAAAAAGAAAACAAAAGATGCACTGCCCCCTGCGGCAGTCACTGCCGCTGCGCAGCGCGCGGAGAAGGAACCTCAAATACCTTCTCCGATTGTCAAGAAAAGGAGGACCGACAAGCCTAGAAAGCCGCTCCTCGAGAAAAAGACAATAGACTTTTGATCCCGCCGCCTGTGACTCGGAGAAAACTGCATCCGAACAGAAATTCCTCCTCGGTAAGGACCAAAAGGAGAAGACTTTTCAAGCGATCGAGCTTGAGAAAAACAAAGTGAGTCGCCACTCAATTGGAGCAGATCAGCGGAGACAACCGGAGAAGTAGAGTCTCCCGAAATTATTGATGAAACAGCCAAAGTCTGCTGAAGCCTATTAGCGATGGCAAATTGAAGACACAAATAGTCGAAATGTGAGACACAAGAAGGCTAGAGAAAGCAAACTCTCCTGTTGACAGGGGTTGTATCCCCCCACAAGAGACGCTGACTGCTTGAGGGTGTCGAGCATCAAAGTTTGCTACCTTCAATCCCTAAGAACGAGGGACATCAAGGAGATAATGATGAAGAAGATGATGATGTGATGATCCTATCCCCACCATATCCGGACATCCAAAATCGTCTGCGAGAATGGAGGAAGTGGAAGCCGAGTCGATCCAGGAGAACGATTCCAAAGACCGGAGTTTATTGAAGAAGAAGAAGAAGCTGTTGAATTTTCTCGGATTGACCATCGCTGTGGTCCAAGCCTTTGGATGAAGAAAGCTGCACGATATCCTGCGGATCATCAAGGACAAGGAGAAGCGAGACTAGCGAGAGGAAGTCAAGTCGTGAAAGCCAAGATGTCTGCCCTCTAACCGAACCACGATCATACTCATCCACACCTTGATATGATGTCAGAGATCGATGATGATCTGGACCCTGCTGCTGCTACTGAAGAATTAGAGATACAACAAGCCATGCGGGAATCCAGGACCCTGCATGAGCAACAGCTGATGGAAGGACCAGGGAAATCTTCCAAATCACAGCTGGAGATTGATCCTATGGGAGTGGTGCAGCGAATTGCAACTATTGTTGCTGCCACCACTTCCCCAGCTCACTCAGAAGAAGGTGTTAAGGGAATTGGCGATGAAACTGGGAACAAGGGGACCCCAGTCGAGCCAACCCCTGATGAAGGTGTCTTACCACCTCCCCAACGGCTGAATACTCAAAGGAAACAGCCGGGAGTCCGAGACGAGTGACCCCATTCCAAGTCACTCGGTTGGTGTGCCGGTGAGGGGAACTCCTCCACCGGCAAGGTTGGAGGATCTTTGCGATCGACTCCACAACGAATCTTGGAGGCGAAGTGGAGAAGGAAAAACAAATGGATACACGAAGAAGTTGTCCGAAGAGGCTCGCAGTTGAGCCTGTCTCGGTGAAGTGCCAAGCGCTTGAAGGCCAATGACGCTGCCGATGCGAGACGAGGCACAAGATGGAATCGCCCGGGAGTTAACACTGGCAATGAAAGTGCAATCCATGGAGTTGAGACTCCGGTGGATGCCACCTCGAAGACCCTAAGCGGTTGAGTCTGCGAAGGGATTGTCTAGGCCTCGCCGCATTGAGATTGCGCGGTAGTGAAGGCCAACAGGAGGTTGAGACTTCCCGGGGTAAAGAGACGGAAGCATAGAACATCCCTCCTACTATCATTGATCCATCCGAAAAGATGATAAGTGTTCTTCACGATTTCCAAGACAATCCCGATGTAACCTTTCTCGGGGATCTAAAGGTGAAGACAAAGCCGAGTCATCCCCATTGCCGATCCAAAAGACTCACCAGGATGTTCTCCCAAGAACGAGTAAGTCCGACCTTAAGGCTACTCGCCAAACCTTTACTTTTGATGATGAGCCACCCATGCAAATCTCATCATCGTCCGATGACGCCATCGATACGGCCGAGGACCAATCAACTCACATGGAAAAACCACCGAGACCGACGGTGTTGAGAGACGATTGAGGCTCACCACCGGTCAATACCCCAACAAACCACGCTTGAAACACGCACCAATCAAGCTACGCAGCTACCTAAGCCGCAGCGGAATCGACACAACCGGCACATCACGGGCACGAGTTACCATTGAACATATTCCCATTGTCCGTGATGATCCGTTCAAGAATCGCCCTTTCTCTCTCGGAGTCTGCGATCTTCTTGAAGAATCAGCCACGAGATCAACAACGTTTCCATAGACCTGATCCCGTCATTCCAATGACACCATCGTCCCAAAGATTTTGACTTTGACGGCGCCGCTTGGCCGCCACCGAGAGGCAATAACATTGAGGTTTGAGAAGTTTTCAAGGCCATATTTGCGGAGATAGAAAGATGGAAAGGCACCAGGCCTCACCGACATGACATGAGATCGATAACCGAGACCCCAATCTTATCGCCGATCTGCGTGAATAATTGCCAGGATCCGGGAATGGTGGCAACAACAGCAGACAATACGCGTGGAACAAGTTCGGTACTTTATAACATTGTTCAATAAAATGCTAGTCTGGAGCGCTGATAATACTGACATGAAAAGGAGGATGCAGGCAAATATTGACATAATGCATACCTCACATAACACGAAATGGAGTTGCTTTGCGTGAATTTCATAAGAAAGAGCTTACAGCGTGAGGAGAACATGAAGAAGAAATTCAGCCTCTCATGGCTGAAATGAAGCTGGTGGCAGCTGAATCCAACGCCACTCGCTCTGAATTCCGTGCAGCATACTCCGCAGCAGATTCGAAGCATAACTCAGCTATCAGCCGCTTAGACTTCATGATTGCCAGCTTGTTTCCGGGGTTCCTCTCTCCTTTGATGATGCCAAAAAGGGGAAGAGGAATACCTAAAGCGATGAAAGGTTACGAAGAGTGAGAAGAAGGATCACTGTGAAGGAGAAGACAAAGAACCGAGAAGAGAGAAGAAGGAAAATCTGTTGAGGGGAAGGTTCGAAAGATATGACCCGATGATTGCTAAAACCCCCAACAAGGTCTTGTCAAACGGTGATATCATCAAAGAAACTCCCATGACTCTGCGCTCTAACACTCCAGCAGCACTACCATGCCGGTTGGCGAAAAATAGTAGAAGCGAGGGATGAAGGAGGTGGAAGGAAAGATGGATGCCCGAGTGATGGATATACTAAAACAATATGGAGGCATTCCTGGCAGAAGAGACACGATGCCATTTCGTACGCCGCTACCGAGCCAAGATCTGTTGATGAATTCAAGACGCTCGCATCCAGAAGGTTACTTCACAAATATGTCCATGGCCCAAGCACGGGATTTGTATTGGAAAAAGGCCTCAAGCTATGTGAAGAAGGCGACAGAGCGGCAGACCACTACTATCCTCTGCCGGTCACTCACTGGGAAAAAGAAGGCCCCAAGATAATACACGCCTGCAGGCAAGAGGAAGAAGCGTGGAGGAGGAAGAGGTTTCGACCTGACCTCTGCGCCAAAAACATGGAATATATGGATCCAGGTAAGAAAGGAGGGATCTATTAGGCTGGGTTCGACAAGTAGCCAACCTGCAAGTGGCCAAGAACAATGCTGAGTATGTGAAGAGAATCGAAGAAGAAAATAGAAGACAAACTCACTGTAGGAAGAAAGAAGAAAGAAAAAGAAGAGATGAAGCCGCGAGAAAAGCATATGAGAAAAAAAAGCAAAAGAAGAGAAGAAGAGAAAAAGATCGGAAGGAGACAGAGCTGATGAGGAAAGAAGGAGGCAGCGAAGGAGATGAAGTGTTGATGTCCACCCCTTTATGTATTTTACTATGTAAATGCATTTGTATGTAAGTCCTCTGTACATTGAATGAAACTGTATAATTTCTATACTTGCGTAGATATAGAATAACATGATTTCCTTAAGCTCTAATTAAGCTCTGATACACCTTGTAAACAACTATGTAAATAACTAGAATGTTATGATCAATAAAAGATTGATTCTACGCATACATTCTATGATTCTACATTGTGCATGACGTATCTTTGCTATTTAATTGTTGAATGCATGTTTTAAGTTTTGGCATCATCAAAAAGGGGAAATTGTTGGGAAATTAATTTTTAGATTTTGATGAATGCCATGTAAACTTAGAATAGAAAGTTGGCACCCCATTTTCCCCGTAATTTGCCGTAATAGATAGGGATGGTCAAGGAGTTAAGTCGCTTATGCCCTGAACATGCAAGAAGTCAACCGGAGACTAGAAGGAAGACTCATTTGTAAAGGCGGTGAGTGTAGCAAGGAAGAAAAGACAGAACTCGATCAAGGTGCAGCTAAGATGCACGGTGGCGAAGTGTCGGTCAAGTCAACTCAAGATAGCCAAGTCTCAAGTTAATGTGATGGATGTCATCCAATAATTGGAAGGCGACTCAAGTCATCCGGGAAATTAAGGAAATGCGGTCAAGTCGAGACAACCGAAGAGATCCGTTGCCGCACGTAGTCAAGAAAATTACTTAAACAAGTAATACTCCCATATCTGTCTTTTTAAAGTGCTCGGTCCCGAAGCATGCAAAAGGAATAAACCAATGGGAAGCACTGCACCTGTGTCAGAACTCCGAAAAGCTGAAGACTCATTCAATATGAGGAAATGTAAATTCCAAGGACTGCAACAAGACAAGCCAACGACCAAGTGTCTTTTGAAAATTAACCTATCTCTTCAACGGGCAAATTTTCAAAAGAACGCTATAAAAGGCTAAGGAATCACTTTGAGAATAGGGGACCTTGTTTTACCTGAAACTTTCAAGCTATTATTCGAGCTGTAACCTACTGAAATATTCTCAAGTCATTCAAGTTTAATCCTCAAGCCTACATTACGAAGGAAATCAATCCAACACTCACCTGTGAAGGAAAGACGACTTCAATCAGTTGAAGAGGAAACATTTGAAGAATCAAGGGCTCTACATTCCACAAAGGATTGTAGAAAGGTTCAAGGTCGAACCAGTCTTAAGTTTTTGGAGGGCTTCGTGATCAAATCCAAGAAGCTTGAGCAAGTGGGCTGTAGTAGCAAGGCAAATTTGCCGCCTGAAGAAGAAGTTGAGTCGCATTTAGAAGCCACCGTGTGACCAAGCATCTCCGTGGCCCGAGGCCCAAAGGATCAAGTCAGGTTGTGTGATCGAGACTTGCATCCTGGATCGATAACCACTTTGTACATTGATCAATCCTTAGTGGATTCCTCCAGGAGTTGGAGAAGAGAGGAGTAGAAGAATTACCCCATCTTCGAACCTTTATAAAATTCTTGAGTCACTTACATTTCATAACTTTAATTACTGCATATTATTTTGATATCTCACGATAAATTTGTTGTCCATCGGATAATTAACAAAGTGCTATAATCAAGTATTAAAACAAACTTAAACCAAGATTCAAGGGTGTTAAGTCTTCCGCTAAAACATATCACAATCGAGTTAAGTTTTAGCCAAAAACAATGAGTTATTCTATCAACAACTCGATCCGAGTCCGCTGAGTGGCTAACTCTGTTTGATCAACTAACTTAGCTGTCCATCAAGGACTTAGCCGTGAAGTATTAACTCAACGCGTTTTAAAAGGACTAAATCAAAAGTTGGTAAGGTTTATTCAACCCCCCTTCTAAACCTTACACTCACACCCTTGGGACCTACAATGTGCTACCCTAGCATAACCCGTGCTCAACCCAAACTCAAGTCTCAATGTTCGACTACCAAAGACGGCTGCCGGTCGTGCTATATAGCACGGCCCGTGCTCCCTTCAGTGGTTTGGACAAATCCTGTGGCACCCAAAGACGGGTCAAGGCGTGCCCTAGCGCACGGCCCGTGCGCCTCTATGGGAAAAATAGAGTCTGACTCGTGTTCAACTAGGTTTCGACCCAAACAGAGTAAAAATAGAGACGGGTGGCCACAAGTAGGGACATGCTGATTTTTACCCTAGAAAGCAGAGAAAAGAGCAATTTTCCACCGGAGATTCGGAGAGATCAATCAAGACCGCAACCATACCTTCGAGGATTAAAGATAGATCGAGAGATCATCATCATCCCCGAGTTCACTCACTCCATAGTATTTTTATCATTCGATTAGTAGACATGAACATGGATAATTTGTATATGAATTATTTGTTTTCTATGTCTAGCTAAACTTCTTGTGATTCCCGGGTTTGGGATTAGGTTAATGGATACATTTATTTGATGATTAATTGGAATTGAAGTTAATGTTTTTCAACCCTATTCAAGTACTTTGCTTTAATTCTTGTTTTATCAAAATGCGATTGTTTTAACTTGTTTGATGTATTGATTCATAATTCTAACCGATGAGTTTCAATACTAGATCTATGAGTACTTGACATGAATATCTTGCATGATTGAGAAGTCTGTGAATATTCGTGAGGCTTTATAATCTCTTGAGCTTTTGGGAGTTGGATATCTCATGTTGAGTAGAGATGCTAGCATAGATATTCCAATCAATGCTTTTACATGCATCTCGAGAGAGATGGTAAATTACTTTGTGATCGGTCTATAGGGAAGAATACGTTTGACTTTGGTTTGATTAATCGATAATAAAATGGGATATTAATCAAACCACAACCCATGAATCCATTCATCTACTTGATCTTTTAATCAACTCTTTGCTTTGTTTCTCTTAGGATAAATTTCTGCTTTAGTTTATAAAACTAATTCACTCACTTTCGATCGTCTAGATAAAAATAAGGCTATTATAATCTAGTACTTAGTACATTAATTTATTAGTCCCTGTGTATTCAACCTTGCTAACCATATTGTATAAACTGCACTGTACACTTGCGGTGAAGCTAAAAAAATAAGGCGAACAAGTTTTTGAGAAAAACAATGCGCTTACCAATCTATACGCTTGAGTTTGAGTCACTTTATCCATATTTCCCTACCTTAACCAAAGAGCGCCCTTCATTACAACCATAAGCAAAGTCCCTTTCTGATTTGTGATTTGCATACAATCAAGTGGCAGAGATGTGAGACGATTTGCAATCATATGGTAATTCTTCAACATTGATATGACTTGAGCGAATACACGTCCCTTATTATCCTAGTGAGTAGAGTATACACTTTATCCATGAGAGGCGTGATTTGAAGTATTTGCCATGATTTTGATAGACTTGTGCTCCGTGTTAGATATTTGAAACTTGGTTGGTTTGTGCTTGATGTCTATGAATAAACGACATGAATTATGATGCGATGTTCTTGAGTTGCTCTTCTTTACCCCATTTGTGTTGTCTTGTTTACAAAGTGTTGATCGGGACTGTCAACAGTTTAAGTTTAGGGTTTGATTGGCATGTATTTTGCATGTATTTTGGGCTTACTTTTAGCTAGATTGTGTTGATATGCATGCATTACATGAGTAAATAGGGCTTTATTTCTGTTTTGTGGAAAAAGATTACGCTTTGCTCGTTTCGTAGGAATTTATTGATAATTGTAGCATTTTGGCAACAATTCGGAGCATTGCAATAAAGAATCGCCAATACTTGATGTGAAGGACGAAGTTTGGAGTCGATTCGAGAAGAAGTCAGGCGAACCGGGTGAAAAACGGAAGAAAACGGCCGAGTACTAGTTGCTACAGGTGAGCACGGGCAGGGCGTGCTACCCTAGCACAGCCCGTGCTCAACCCAAACTCAAGTCTCAATGTTCAACTACTAGCACGGGCTGGTCGTGCTATATAGCACGGCCCGTGCTCCCTTCAGTGGTTTGGACAAATCATGCAGCACCCAGCACGGGCTGGGCGTGCCCTAGCGCATGGCCCGTGCGCCTCTGCGGGAAAAACAGAGTCTGACTCGTGTTCAACTAGGTTTCGACCTAAACGAAGTACAAATAGAGACGGGACGGCCACAAACAGGGACACGCTGATTTTTACCTAGAAAGTAGAAAAAGAGCAATTTTCCACCGGAGATTCGGAGAGATCGATCAAGACCGCAACCACACCTTCGAGGATTGAAGATAGATCGAGAGATCGTCATCACCCCCGAGTTCACTCACTCCATATTATTTTTATCATTCGATTAGTAGACATGAACATGGATAATTTGTTTATGAATTATTTGTTTTCTATGTCTAGCTAAACTTCTTGTGATTCCCAGGTTTGGGATTAGGTTAATGGATACATTTATTTGATGATTAATTGCAATTGAAGTTAATGTTTTTCAACCCTATTCAAGTACTTTGCTTTAATTCTTGTTTTATCAAAATGCGATTGCTTTAACTTGTTTGATGTATTGATTCATAATTCTAACCGATGAGTTTCAATACTAGATCTATGAGTACTTGACATGAATATCTTGCATGATTGAGAAGTCTGTGAATATTCGTGAGGCTTTATAATCTTTTGAGCTTTTGGGAGTTGGATATCTCATGTTGAGTAGATATGCTAGCATAGATATTCTAATCAACGCTTTTACATGCATCTCGAGAGAGATGGTAAATTACTTTTATGATCGGTCTATAGGGAAGAATACATTTGACTTTGGTTTTATTAATCTGATAATAAAATGGGATATTAACTAAAACCACAACCCAGGAATTCATTCATCTACTTGATCTTTTAATCCACTCTTTGCTTTGTTTCTGTTAGGATAAATTTCTGCTTTAGTTTATAAAACCAATTCACTCACTTTCGATCGTCTAGATAAAATAAGGCTATTATAATCCAAAGATCTTAGTACATTAATTTATTAGTCCTCGTGGATTCGACCTTGCTAACCCTATTCTATAAATCGCACCATACACTTGCGGTGAAGCTAAAAAAATAAGGCGAACATGAGTATAGGATTGAAGCGATTCTCAAGTCACACAGGGTAAAAGCAAAGATCAAGTGGAGACAACTGACTTAGATCCGTTGGAATAAAGTCAAGAATATTACTCGATATAGTAATATGTCAAGCTGCCAGGTCTAAAAGTGTTTGGTCCATAAATGTGCAAAAGGAATGAGCCAATGGAAAACACTGCATCTTGTGTCAGAACCTGCAAAGCCGGAATGCCATTTAATACGGGAAAGGTCAACATCACAAGGGTGCGGGGCAAGACAAGACAAGCCAACGAACACAAAGTGATATTTGAAACTAGTATATCTCTTTAACGGGAAAATTTCAAATGTGCACAATAAAAGGCTGAGGAAGCTATAGAGAAACGGTTACGAATGACACAAACTTTTTAAGCAATATTCAAGCAATTAACCTGCAAATTCTCAAAGCTTATCAAGACATTCCTCAAGCCTAAAACTCAAAGAAACTCGATCCAACACAAGCTGTGAATGAGAGATAACTTCAACCAGTTGAAGAGGAAATATTTGAAGAAACAAAAGGGCTCTAGTTTCCAAGTTGAAGGATTGTAGAAAGGTTCAAGGTCAACTCGTCCCTAGAATGTAGGGTTTCGTATTCCTCCAGGGAATGTCGCCGTCTCTTCAGGGTAGAGCTTTGTCTTTTGGTTTTATTTCTGGTACTGACAAATTCATCATCAATACTCATTTCCGCCTATAAAAATCTCGTGTCTTTGAGGTTAGTCTCATTTGGTCTCTTCTGATTAATAATCTTTTCTTTTTTTGGTTTTGTTTTCTCCCGTCTGTTTTCTTGAAACCATTTTTGGAATTCTGGGTCTTCTCTGTATTTTTGTTGGGTGCATCTTTTCCTTTCTTTCTTTTTTTTTCTTGTCTTCTGTTTCTGTGTAGGTCTTATTCTTCTAGGTACGGGTCGAGTTTTCTCTCTCTTTCTTTTTTGGTCGGCGTCTCACGTTCTCTCGGTCTCGTGTACTCTGTGATTCTTTGGATATGGCAACGGAACACCATAGATCTTTGGAATCGGAGTTAGACGAGGAACCCTAACGTCTACAAAATGATGTGTCGAACACACCAACTCATCGCAACAAATTTGTATGGTAGGAAAATTGTTGACGATGAAGAGCTTTAATGCTTTTGCCTTACTTGATACTATGAAAAAAATCCGGAAACCAACGAAAGGTATGACGGCAAGAGAGATCGAATCAACCTTTTTCCTTCCAATTCACCATAGGAAGGATATGGACCGCATTTTGTCAATGGAACCTTGGCATTTTGACAAGCAACTTCTTATGCTACAACAGATTGGGGAACACACAACCATCTATGGTAATATTCAATAGAGTTCCTTTTTGGGTCCGAATCTATGACCTCCCAATGACGGCCATAAATCCATCATCATACCGGCTATCGGGGATCGTATCGGCAAGTTTATGGAGGTCGACATATCTACAACTATTGGGCTAAGCGATGTGCGAATACGAGTAAGCATGGATCCCACAAAACCCCTAAGGAGGGGCACAAAATTCTGATGTCTAATGGCAACACGATTTAGATATCTTTCAAGTATGAAAGGTTACCAAGCTTCATTTCGTATGTGGGAAGCTTGGCCACTTGAAGAGAGATTGTGAGGTGATAAATGATGAAGACCAGTTTGAAAATATCTCTCGAGGACCAATTACCATACGAGTGGATTAAAGCATCACCCTTAAAGACGCACACGTCACAACATGCAAGTCAACGGTTGGAAGCGATCTATCGAGGATAAAAAGAGCTTGTTCCAAACAGTACCATTTGCCAATGCCCCTCGTGCCTATGCACAACGCCGAGATCAAACACCACGGCTACCAATGTGGATGAAGTCGTTACACACTTGGAAAAATGGACATTGCCAAGTGAATAAGGATCAAGGTCGAACCCACCGGGAAATAATACCTCAAACCCGCCAACCACAAGATACCCGTATACAAACATCCCACAAAAAACCCAATTACTTTGAGCCCACATGCCCGGATCAAGGAAAATAGCCTTCACCATGAAACCAACCACCCACAAACCACTCAACACCAATAACCCTTATTAATCCTCTAGTGGGCACCACCACTAACTTGCCACAAAATCTCCCTAAAATATCCACTGAATCCGTTTCAAAGCCATATAACCCACCCTTAACCATAAAGAATGAAACAGAACCATATTTAAACCATAACCATGCCCTCAACCAAAATCCCAATCCCACCCGAGAGCCGACCCCAACTATTAACCCTCCTGTTTCGACCCCCATACAGAATCACCACCATCAGACAAGTCTTGAACCACCACCCACAACCAAAGCAACCCTCCGTACTGTTAAAATTATAAGGAAAAACCCAGAAAGTCAGGACACCAGCCCGAATGAATCGATGAATACCAAGTCTAAAAAGCGCGAAGGCACTGAGTCTATCGAAACTATGAAGATTGATATGGGACAGCAAAAAATAATAAAGATGGATGTCGGCGAAAACTTTTCGACCATGCAAACGGCGGAAGTTGCTCAGCAACCCCGCCGACAACCATGAGTATCTTCAGCTGGAACTGTCGCGGGCTTGGGAACCAAGCGACAGTTCGAGCTCTAAAAAAGTTCCTACAATCTAAAAATCCTGACCTCGTGTTCTTAGTAGAGACAAAACTTGAGGGGAGAAATATGACAAAATTGAATTTTCATTGGTTGGGCTTTTCAGGTTGTTTACCGGTCGACTCTGTGGGTAGAAGCGGAGGCCTCTGCCTATTGTGGAATTCTAATGTACAAGTGGAGGTGATCTCATACTCTAGCCACCACATTATGTGTAATATTGTGGAGGAAAAAAATCACCAACAGTGGATTTTTTCCGGAATATATGGATGGCCAGAAAGAACTCAAAAGTGGAAAACACACCAGTTGATAAAGGATATAAACCCGGGCTCCAGTAAACCATGGTTATGCGCAGGAGATTTTAATGAAATCATGTGGTCAATAGAAAAATTTGGAGGTCGGTTCAGGTTCGATAATAACATGGAGGAATTTAGAAACACCATTAAAGGTTGTGACTTGAACGATTTGGGTTTTACGGGTCCCAGATATACGTGGACTAATAAGCAACAAGGGGAGAATAACATCCAAGAAAGACTGGATCGAGCTTTGGCAAACGACAGCTGGCTTAACAAGTTTCCTCATTATCGAGTCTCTCATTTGCTTAGACTCAATTCAGATCATAATCCCATCTTCATTGAGTTTGGTATCCACCCTCTACAGCAAAACATGGCGCTGAGGCGGAAAGATATTTTTCGTTTTGAAAGAATCGTCAACACCCAAATTAAGAGAAGGAGGTAGAGAAAAGTTGGAATGCCGAGATGACATGTGGCTCTTTTAATGATAGAACAAAACAATGTGTGGAGATGATGCACAGATGGGGGAAACAAGAATTCGGAAATATCCAACGGAAAATTAAGGACACTAAGACCGAGTTGCTGAGGTTACAAAATGAAATACCGAGCCCACAACTGCTTAAGCAAAGCAGGGCCCTGGAATTGGAACTTAATGAGTTACTAAAATTAGAGGAGATACACTGGATGCAATGTCCGTGTGCTATGGCTAAAAGAGGGGGATAGAAATACAATTTTTTCCATACCAAAGCATCCTCTCGAAAGCGTATTAATACGATTGATAAGTGAAAATGGAGGATGGACGGTGACATCGAACGAGAAAAGAAATTGCTTCCGGAAAACTAATTGACTACAAAGATTTATTTTCTTCCGTTGCCCCAAACCAAGTACATAGAGTCCTTGATGCCGTGAAACCGTCGGTCTCTGACGAAATGAATGAGCATATTACACGACCGTACTCTGAAGATGAGGTCTCACAGGCACTTCAACAGATGCACCCGTCCAAAGCACCCGGGCCAGACGGTATGCCTCCTTTCTTTTATCAAAAATTCTGGAAAATCACAAAAAAAGAAGTTTTGCATACAACCCTAAATGTTCTTAATAATAATCAGGACCCCACTGTTATAAACCATACTCATATTGTTTTGATTCCAAAAATTAAAACACCTGAACACCCTAAAGATTTTAGACCTATTAGCTTGTCTAATGTTATTATGAGGATTATTTGCAAAACCATAGCTAATAGATTAAAATCTCTTCTCCCCCATGTCATATCCCCTTATCAAAGTACTTTTATCCCGGGGCGTCTCATTACGGATAATGCTATGATAGCATACGAAATTTTCCATTCCATGAAAAAAAGAAAAAAAGGACGGAACGGTTTTTTATCGTTGAAACTTGATATGAGTAAAGCTTATGATAGGGTTGAGTGGTCTTTTCTGGAATCTATTATGGCAAATATGGGCTTTCATAGGCAGTGCATAAATCTCATTTTGAGATGCATTACTACTGTGTCTTACTCTATATTGATTAATGGCTCTCACGATTGACACTTTCCCCGCCACAAAGGAAACTCCATCAAGGAGACCCATTATCTCCCTATTTGTTCTTATTTTGTACGAAGGATTCTCTTCCCTAATCGCAAGCTGAACTACGAGGTGAAGTGCACGGTTTCAAATTGCAAGGAATGCCCCGAAGATTTCACATCTTTTCTTTTGCGGACTGACAGCCTACTATTCTTTAGGGCCACTATTCCGGAGGGAGAAAAAGTTGCGGAGATTATACGAATATATGAACAGGCTTCGGACAAAAAACAACTTGGAAAAATCGTAACTATCGGCCACAGGAATGTGCCGATGGAAAATTTTCAACAAATAAAAGACCGAATGGGAGTCAAGGAGGTCGACCACCATGAAAGATATCTCGGGCTGCCTATCTTATTTGGGAGGTCAAAGAAGCAAATTTCTCAAAAAGTAGTAGAGAAAGTGTATGCGAAGCTTAAGTCATGGAAGGAAAAACACTGCGTGGCGGGGAAGGAGATATTAATTAAATCGGTGATACAAGCGCTTCCTTCAGATATTATGAATTGTTTCCTTCTACCAGTCTCTATCTCTCAGACATCGAAAAAGCTATAGCCAGGTTTTGGTGGGGTTATGAAAAAGGGGACAGAAAATGTCATTGGTTTAGCTGGAAAAAATGACAAAGAATCAAGGCAAATGGGGTCTCGGGTTCCGAGAATTTCATTGTTTCAACCTGCCCTATTAGCAAAACAATTTTGGAGGCTCCTTAATAATGAATACATTGGTAGCCCAAATTTTTAAATGTAAATACCATCCGAGATCCGACATTCAGGTGCAAGATTGGATACCAACCAAGCTATATGTGGCGGAGTTTGTGCGCATCAATGAAAATTGTGGAGGAGGGTAAGTGCATGGAGAGTTGGAAATGGGCACTAATTGACATTAGGAAAGATAAATGGATTGGTGTGGGAATATGGAAAAAGCCTACTTCAACGGGCTTAGATTTAGATATTAACGCAAAGGTGGCGACCATTAATCATGATAATAAATCATGGAGAACGAAGGTGATCCGAGCAAATTTTAATCTGGAAGACTCTAATAGTATCCTGGCTACCCTCTTAGCTTCCGGCCACGAGGATAGAAGATTTTGGCACACTCACCGGGGTCCTTTTCGGTAAAATCGGCATATCACGTTGCATTGTCCTTACATTCGAATATGGTACAACAATGGCCTCGCCAAGACACGCAGCCCAGGTTGGAGAAAGCTACGGCATATCCTGTTCTTCCTAAAATTCAACATTTTCTTTGGAAGGCTTGCTCGGATGCCTTACCTACAAGAGATAACTTAATGAAGAGAGTTTCCGATTGATCCTATATGTCCACTCTGGCGATGGTTTCGAATCTTTACATCATATGCTAAATCGGATGCTTGGAATAACAGCTGTAGTTTGGCTTGTGTCCCCTCTACGACTTGATCACCAAGGTAAGTTGCGCTTTATCTACCTTCAAGCAACTTCTATGGGAATTTACATTAAATTTTGTTATGGAGGGCGACGACACTATTGGGAGTTATAGCATGGGCTGTATGGAAGGCTCGAAATAAGAAGGTTTTGAGTTGGCGTAGACTTTGGCGCTAGATGTAGTGACAACGGCGATTAACACCTTTCATGAGTTCCGCGATATTCTCACCGCTAATCAATCCAATATCCTGTATCGTTTCGCTCCACACTGCGACATGTACCTTAATTCTCCGACATGGAAATTATTCTCCGACGCAAAAATCTACAAAGACGGATCGATGGGTTACGGTTTCATTCTTTACCACCCGAGCGGTACTCCCACGACTTACTGACATGCAAAAGAGTGAAAATGGGGGTAATAGCACGATGGCGTAAGGATTTGCAATTTCTTGGCGCTACAGTTGTGAAAGACCGAGGATACATGGT
Source organism: Rehmannia glutinosa (assembly GCA_016081115.2). Taxonomy (NCBI): domain Eukaryota; kingdom Viridiplantae; phylum Streptophyta; class Magnoliopsida; order Lamiales; family Orobanchaceae; genus Rehmannia; species Rehmannia glutinosa. The sequence continues at coordinate 48,439,483 of CM071927.1, forward strand.
TGTTCTGTTCTCGGACAAGAAACCGATGATCGATGGCTTCAATAATGTGTGCAACCGGGGCGTGTACGGAGAGATGATTATTTCGATATTCTTGAAATTGCTAGTAGCTTAGATGTTTCATCTTTTCACTACATTTCTAGAACCATAAACAATTGTAGGTCCTAGGGTGTAAGTGTAAGGTTTAGAAGGGGGTTGAATAAACCTTACCAAATTTTCGATTTAATCCTTTAAATATACGAGTTGAAACTACACAAATTGTGTCCTTGATGGACAATTTAGTCACTCATTCGAGAGTTAATCTCTCAACGAGACTCAGCGAAATTACATCGATGGAATAACTCACTGTTGGCCCTAAATTAACTCAACTGTGGTTTTGTTTTTGCTGAAGACTTAACACCCTTAAATTTGATTAAGCAAAGAGTTTAGTGCTTGATTTAGTACTTAAATTATCAAGTGGATAGCAAATTTATCGTGAGATATAAGCATTAAAAGTGCAGGAATTAAAGTCTTTGAAATGTAAATGACACAATAATATTTTTATAGAGGTTCAAGATGGGGTAATCTTCTACTCTCTCTTCTCCAACTCCCGGAGAATCCACTAGTAATGATCATTATCAAAGTGGTAACAAAATCCGAATAAGTCTTGATCACACAGTGACTTGATCCCTTTTGGGACTCGGTCACGAGACGCCTTGATCACTCGGTGGCTTCTCGTGCGACTCGGCTTCTTCACAGGCAGTTGCTTTGCTACTCTGACTCACTTGCTCAAGCTCTTTGGATTTGATCACGAAGCCCTCCAAAAGCTTAAGACTTGGTTCGACCTGAACCTTCCTAATCCTTCGTGGAATGTAGACCCCTTGATTTTCAGTATTTTCCTCTTCAACCGATTGAAGTTATCTTTCCTTCACAGTGAGTGTTGGATTGATGTTCTTCGTAGTGTAGGCTTGAGGATTGAGAATGTTTGATTTTCTAATAATAGCTTGAACGTTTTTAGTTGGTCTGTGACTTTCTGTCGCTCGTGTCTCTCTTGTCACTTATGTGTCATCCATCTTCTCAAATAAACTCTCAAATTTTATAATGATCTTTCAAAAATTTGCCCGTTGAAGAGATAGGCTTATTTTTGAAAGTCACTTGCGTCGTTGGCTTGTCTTGTTGAAGTCCTTGGAATTGCCATTTCCTCGTATGAATTGTTCTTTCACCTTTTGAGTTCGACACGGTGTAGTGCTTCCCATTGGTTCATTCCTTTTGCACGCTTCAGGATCGAGCACTCGAGAAAGGTGGTATGGAGATATTACTTGTTTAAGTAAATCTCGATTTACGCAAACGGATCTTTTACTGATTATCTCGACTTGACCGCATTTTCCTTGCTTTCCCCGGGTGACTTAAGTCGACTTCCAATCATCGGATGACTCTTCTCACTTCAACTTGAGACTTAGAGTTAGGCTGATGATACTTGAGCACCACGATCTCACTCACTTCTTCTTCAAGAGAGTTCCCATCTACTCTTCTTTGCCATAATCAAATTGTCTCACGAGAGTCTTCCTTCTAGTCTTCCATTTGTCTTGCATGTTAGGGCGTAGGCGACTTAACTCGGCCTTTGCGGCTCTATTTATTACAATGCATTTTACAACAAGAATTAAAAGCAACTTTCTATTCTAAGTTTTATACGGCATTCATCAAATCTAAACAATAAAATTCCTAACATGCAAGGCCCATTTCTTAGCTCATTTGGAGCAGACGGTGCATGAGGATAGGATATGAAAACAGACTTCCAACCCAAGTGGAACATGTTAAGCTATTTCTTGATGTACCGATGATGTTTTCATTTCGTTAAATGAAATGTGTGTTTCAAGCGCATTTAAATTCTGCATATACTTTATATCCTTTGTTAGTTAATATTTGTTATCCAACCTGATAAATAACTAAGTGTTAAAATCAAGTGTTAAAACAAGCTTTAAATCGGTCCAAAGGGTGTTAAGTCTTCCATCATTAAAAACCAAATCAGCCAAGTCAAGTATTTGGCTTAAAGCGAGTTATACTATCAGCAAATCTTATCGGAGTCAACCCCCCCTTCTAAATCTTACACCACACCCCCTTGGACCTACAAAAATACAACACTCCCAACATGTATAGTCTAACATTCCAAATAACATTAACATTCAATTCAAACAAAATGCAATACCCATTCAATATATAGCATTCATTCAATTCAAAACCTTAAACCCTATAACATATTTTACAATGCAATTAAAATAACTAATTCAAAAAACAAAATAAAACTCTTACTTTATAGAAGTCGCAAGCAAATATTCTCCAAAAGATGGCGGCAGAAGCGGCAAAATCAATCAATGGCGGTCGCTTTGATGGTGATGATTTGAACGATTGTCGTTTAGAGTCGATTGAGGGCTTATAAACCCTACAGAGGGCTTTTCAAAATTCTAATTGACCCGGCACTTTGGTCGTTTAACCAACCATAGAGGCTTTTCAAATTTAATGTCGACCCACTTTTGTCGCTTAATCGACCATTGATCGACCATATAAATTTGAGCTCTGTTAAATGATTGTTGACCGACTTAATAAATTTAAGTCATATATCGCCGATTAACCGACCTGCGCTTTTATGATGGACATTTTGGGAAGTTTACAATTTCTACCTTTTTTCTATTTTTCTTTTAGCAATAAATATCGATCAAAGGCCATTCTTGATAAGTTGTTGGGTCAAAAGGTCATATTTGATATATAGGACATTTGTAATGAAGTGTGCAAAGGATCCAGTCGTCATGAAGGCTGCAGTGTGACACATGCACACAAGAGGGTGGAAAAAAAGCGTTACTTGAATTTCATTAGAATTTTAAGCCGAGTAGAATTACAGAAAATAAGTTTAGAATCTTATTAGCATTTTGCGTTAAACTTCACATTGCACCCAAGGACTTGAAAATTCTTGACTTTTCATGACAAAAATGTTAAAAGACTTAAAGTACTAGACAAATATTTGCGAGGGGGGACAAAAAAAGAGAGAGAAAAAGGAAAAAACAAATCCTAAGGTTTGGGGGACTAAAAAAAATCAAGAGAATTTTAAAATTACAAAAACTCTTTTTGTCTTACATATTTATGTAAGAGTTAGTTAACTATCGGAATTTACTGGCATCATCAAATATTTTATTATTACATCCCTCAAATTCTATATATATTACGAATAGCCCGAATTTTTTTACATTTTACAATTTCATCCCTTCATTTTTCTAATTGTTACAAATATCCAGACGAAAAATTGAGGCTATTGTACTACTTGGAAAAGTTGAAGGGTATAATTATAAACTATTTGATGATATCGACAAATTTCGTCAGGTCAACTAATGGTTGGAGCGAAATGTAAGACGAAATCTAACTTCAAAGGCTTATGTAGTTTTGATTCTTTTGAAACTTCTCTACATCTATATATATATATATATATATATATATATATATAAAAGCAAGAACTTCTTCCAAATATGGCAAAATCCCGCCAAAATGCTGTTACCAAATCTGGAAAATCTGGAGTAGCTAAAAACAATTCTGATTTATTAAAGTATAGATATTAAGTTACTTTTTTGTATCGAGAATTGAAATACATTATTTTATTGATTATAATTTTTGTCTCAGGCACCGAAAAAGGGAATTCAAATTTGAAATTGGTCTACCAGTTGTATATAAATAATTCATTTTATTGATTGTAACAATTGCTTATCTTGGGAACAGAATTCAAATATCAATAATAAATACGCATGCAATGGCGCTCATATAAAAAGCTAATTTAACTTGATTAATTCTCGCGGTTGTTTTCCTCGAGCACCGAAAAGTACCACTCGAAATATGAAACTAGTCGATGTACTACAAACTATTTATATGAAAATAGAATTCTACATTACAAAACACAATGCATAATTGCATATACATATAAAGGAACATGGAAACCTTGAAAAATTAAAAGTTTTACAATATTCTTCCGGAATCACCCACAAACTTAACTATAAATATGTTACCATCGAGATTCAAAAACACTCTTTCGGAGCAATAGTATACAAAGATTTATGCGAGAAAAGCTCCATTGTTTACACGGGTTAAGGACCTTAATCCTATGAATATGTAATGGACATTGACAATGTCATTGGTCCATGCCGATACAACACCGCATATGACAATTTCATCCCTAAGTTTTCGATTCGAATGCTTTTTCATGACATCAAGGTATGATTCATTTTTCTAATCCTTGATTTGTTTCAATTGCATAATTTTTTCTATATTCTTTTTCATTATATATCGATTAGAAATTAGTTGTTGAAGTTTCCCAACTATTACAAAACCGTATTTCACACGTTTCAACTCAACCAAAACAACAATTAGTTCCTACCCTGTTTCATTCATCAACATTAAAAGGCAAATCGTTTCATACGCCGTTTTACAATCCAAAGAACATATACATTCTCATCGACATAACAAGCAATCTTTTACATAAAAGATCCGAATGAAACAAAGGTATGGACACTCTGTTCTTTTTTTCATCTTTTTCTTCGATATATAATTCATGCTACGAGATCTCTCTATTTTCAATCGGTTTCTAGAGAACCATTTGCATTCAACACTACTATCAAGATCACACTTTATACTGATCAAATTTCAGCAGACCGCAATCAACGATTAGCTTCATCAAAAGGTCGATTATTGTATTTCTTATTGTTAGTGTTATAATTGGTTATTATTAGCTATAAGGGTAGTTTTGTATTTTCCTACTTATGTATTACCTAGGTCTTTATCTCTAGCCTCCATTTCTCATTTACTTAGGTTGTAATGTTGTATTCACATTCAAGACATCTCTTGTCTCTATGAAACTCTCCCATTTACTTCATTTTTTTTTCCAGTGGGTTATACATGGTCATTCCTTGGGTTATCCCGAATCATCCACGGTGGCAGTGCGTTGCGATTTTTAATTCACTTTTTTTTAAAGCATTGTTTTGACGGGTTTGTTCCTTATTTTAGTTTCGAATCGTTACTTGTTGTGGGTTCTTTGATAGAGTTAGCTTGGTTTTGTTGGGTGCTTGCGTCGATCTACCTTTGTTGTTTGGTTGGTGTTTGTTTGATTTGTCATTATGGCTAGTGAAAAGGGATGATTCGTTGCGCCTATTAGTGTACGCTTGAATGGAAAGAATTATTCATACTGAGTTATGTGATGAGAAATTTTTTGAGAGGAAAAAAATTGTGGAGTTATATTTCTCGGAACAAAAAAACAACCCGTTGAAAAGATAATACTAATTCGTTGAAGAGATGGAGGTTTGGGAAGTGAACAATTCGAAAATCATTACTGCTTAACAATGCATGGAAAACTCATTGGTATGCAATTAGCTAAATATGATAATCTGCTTGAAGAAGTTTGGGATCATTTGGAGTGCGGTTATATACTCGTCGAATTTTGCTAAACAATACCAGTTGGAAATAGATATCCGATCTCTTGAAAAAAAAATATGATCAGGTAAGAATTTTATTCTGCTATGACTGATCTTTGGGATCAATTAGCCACATCAATCTTGTGAACTTCGGCGCATTTGCTCCCCTATATTGCTCGTAGAGAGGAGCAACGATTGGTTGAGTTTTTGATGGCTCTTTCGGATGATTTTGAGTCTCTTCGTGGAAATATTTTTGCCCGTATTCCTTTACCATCATTGATTCTGTTTGTCGCTGAATTGTTAGCGGAGGAATTACGCCTAAAGTCTCGGGCGGGAAAGGAGTTCTTCCTGCTCCTACTTCATCCGCGTTCTTCTTTGGCCCATCTTCTTTCCTTTCCAGGCACGCACCCAAAGGTTGCGTCGATAATGAGTGTAATTCTTGTAAACAACCAGGACATTGGAAGGCTCAATGTCCTGAGTTGAATAAAGGTAGCCAACGTTTTCCAACAGAAAAATCCACGACCTCCCAACACCGTTTGTCCATCCAAATCAACGTGGTTTTAGGCGCCCCCACCGACTCGTGTTGCCGCACCCGTACCCTCATCGATTCTGTGACGCCTGGAACTCTACCTCCAATCAGCTCTTCTATGGATACAATTCTTAACAATTTGAAGAAATTTCTTGCCTCATCTCATGCTTTGTCCGCTCGAGGTTTTGTCAACTCCGAGTCGGTATATCTTCCTCTATTCAGGTATTAGATTCTGGAGCTTTTTCATCATATGTCCACGATATATCATGTTTTACTTCCATTTCACCCACATACGCTAGACACAGTTATTCTTCCGATGGTACATTGTTACCTTAAGCGGAATCGGATCTATAGTTACACCGATTGTCTCTTCCCATGTTTTACCATATTCCCAAACTTACATTAAATCTTGTTTTTTATTAGCCAATTGTGTGATTAAGCTGCTTGGTATCTTTCTCTTCTCTTTGTCAGTGTGCGTGATCCACATTCCGGAAGGATTGGGACAAAGCCGTAGGCAAGGAGAGTTATACATTTGGATGAGCTCGGTACCCTCTACCTGCAGCCTACATTGATTTGTCTTCTTTCGTTTGAGTCCTTCATCGTCTAGCTTTTATTTGTGGCATTCTCGTTTGGGTCATGTTCGTCTTCCGTTTAAGATTTTGACCTACGGGTTCATTAGGAAAATTGTCATCTCATGATATTTCTGATTGTAGTGGTTGTAAATCGCAAAATTTTCCCGCTTTACCTTTTAATCGAAGTGTTTCTTCTATAAGCGCGCCATTTGATTTGGTTCATTCGATGTGAGGACTACTCCCATTTCCACAAAGAGTTCTGATATTATGTCTCTTTTATTGATGATTATAGCAATACGTAACT
>CM071927.1:48446407-48769394 GCA_016081115.2 Rehmannia glutinosa
TCCCATTGTTGATAGTCTCTTCTTCTTTGAAAATCATCTTGTTGATGATGTCTTTGCCATTTCCAAGGATTGTGTTCTTCCCATTTTGATTATATCCTCTTCTTGTAAATTGGCTTTGTTGAAAATGTTTTCTCCTTTGATCAAATGAATTGGTCATTTGATGTCTTCTTGGCGGTATGAATTTTCTCCGATTATTATTTCACGGGTACCTAATAAAACATTATTTTGTGGTACCCTCAAGTGCTTGGGTCCTTTAGGATTAGCTTTGAGACTTTTAGGTCTCCAACAATAATTAGAGCTATTTCTAGCCCAAGTATTTGAGTATGACCCTTTTACCGCAATAAAAGCAAGTAATAATTCTAGGAGCATAATGACCAACATGCTTAGAGACTTGATTCTTTTTCATATGATTGACAACATTAAACTTATGATCAAGTTCTAGTTTCAAATTATCACAACAACCAACAATTTCATCGGTACTCAAGTTGGATTTAGATAAATCCTTTTCATGCAATTAATATCCTCAACAAGAGTACTATTTTCTTTTTCAAGGTTTCTAACCTTGTCAGTGTGGTGGTGTGAGCACATGATAGTGATTCATAGGAAGTAAATAAATTATCCTTTTCATTTTTCAAAACATTGAATTCCTTTTTCAAGTTTTTGTATTTAACAAGTAAGTCTTGGAATTCATTTTGAAGATCATCAAAATCATTTTGTAAATCATTATAATCATTTTGAATGATAATATCATAAGAAGTAGAAGGTTTAAGACATACCTCTTTTTCTTCTTTGATGCCCATAAGACAATGTTCAACTTCTTCATAGTTGGAAGTTGTAAGAGGCTTGTTCCTTAGATTTGACATTGTATCCCTTTGAGAAGTAGATGCTTTTGAGTTGCTCCTATTATTTGCATATACTTCATGAATGGCTTCTAATTTTTGCCATACTCCATGAGCCAATCAAATTCCTACAATATGTTCATATTCCAAATTAGTAAGTGAACAATGCAAAATATTGAGAGCTTTACCGTTTAGGGAGATGATTTTATTCTCTTCATCATTTAACTCTTTGAGGCCTTTGGAGGTGTGTGGTGTGTTTTTCATCGGAATGGATTCTCCATTGATGACGATGTTCCAAATATCGAACCCGCACCCTTGTAAATAGCATTCCATTCTTTCTTTCCAAAATGTGTAATTTTTGGAATCAAATAGTGGTGGCTTGGTGGTAGAGGTGCCGGTAAGATGAGCTTCGTTCGTAGCCGACGATCGTTCTTCTTCACTCGCGATGTGAAACGAGCTTGCCAAAGAGTTTGGCTTTGATACCACTTGTAAGTCCAAGCGGCTACGATAATCTAGAGGGGGGGTGAATAGATTATCTCCATCTTTTCGAACCGAATGCTCAAAGACAATAATAAGGGTGTGGAAGCTAAACAACACACGTCGATTTATAGAGGTTCAACCCACCTAGGGCCTAATCCTCTACCACCCCAGTATATCCGGGATGGATTTCAAAAAGAAAAAGAATTTTATTAATTACCAAAATTAATACAACACCAACTTACAACAACACCTTGAAGAGCACCATACTCTTCTTCAACACCACCTTTGAGATTACCACAATCTCCCTTTGAAGATTACCACAATCTTCCTTCAACGGCACCTTTGAAGATCACCACAATCTTCAATATTGAAGAATACCAAATTCTTCAACACCTCAAGAGCACCACACTCTTGACACACCTATCACCTAGATCACCCAAGTGTATTTTTACCACAAGAATACTCACAAGGATGTCTTGTGTTGAATGATGACCAAAAATCAAGATTACAACTCGATAAAGAATATTACAAATATGAGTGCAAGTGTAATCAAGAAATATGCCTAGACCTCAAGGATGTGAAAGTGATAAACTAGGCAAAATTACAACAAGAATAATAACAATCAAGAACAAGTGTTTGCTTGAAGTGTATCTTGTTGTATTGTATCTCAATGGTTATCTTGATTGCTCCAAAACTTCATCTATTTATAGGAGATGATTGATCAAGCATAGGCTCCTCTTGGGGATTGAATATCTATAGAAAAATACAATTAAAATCAAGAATATAGCTGTTAGAAATCAATCCCACATTTTAAGGAAAGTATGTCTGCTGTCAAGCAAACTACAGATTTTTCTTTGTCAAAAGATAGGCGATTTGGTCGCACAAAAAAATAAGTTCAAAAAATGACACAACATTTTTACATAGGAGTCGACGTAGGGTTCGACCGGGTCACCCCTATGTTCAACCGGTCCAAGCCTTAAGAAATTGAAGAACAAGGTTTCTGTTTGAGAACAAAACTTGTAGGTCACGGTCGCACTGGCGACCGGTCACCTGACCTGGCCGACCGCTCTTTTATACTCCGGTTCAATTTTGTGTTTCAACGTACTCTTGGTACGGGTTGCCTATAGAGCGATCAGTTGACCTCGAGACAGAAATGTTGTCCGATTTTTGTCGAAAATAAAACTCAAGAAATACTCCGAAAATTTAGTAAAAACATTTTAAACCAATCGGGAGTATTTAGACAACATTTAAGAACCTTGTTTTGAAGTAAAAACTTATAAACATAAAATCGTTTAAAAGTGTTGTCCAATTTTATCTGAAATAGAACTTGAAGAAATACTCCGGAAAATATTGAAACCATTTGAAATCATTTGGGAGTATTTGGACAACAATTAAAAACATGGTTTTGGTGTAAAAATAAAATCATCAAAATTAAGATAAAAACATGTATCAAACAGAACCATGTCGGTTGAAATCCTTGAGCCCTCATATTCTGTACCATCCATCAGACGAATGACATTGCACTGTTTTCTCGGATTAAGTATCGCTTGGGAATTTGAACTTTTGATGTTGGCCTCCCACTGCAGTTGCGATTTGGGCTTATTGTATCTCCAACGATTCCAGTCTCGCATTCAACAAAAACGATGTTAGAAACGAAGAAGAGAAAAAATAAAAAAAAACGAAAAAGAAAAAAATATTACAAAATGCTTCAATTAAGATTGAACTACTTATTACTATATCTAAGTAGAATCTAATCAATCCCCGGCAACGGCGCCAAAAACTTGTTCGCCAAAAATTATTTTGGTTCATACAACTGCAAGTGTACAATGTAGTTTATAGAATAATGGCAAGCAAGGTCGTATTCCTCAAGGATTGATATTCGAAACACTTAGGCTATAATAACATCACATTCCAATTTTATTGAAGCGACTGAAAATCAAGTTATTTTAACTAAAAAAATCGAAAATAAAAGAAAATAAAAGAAATAAATTTGTGAACCCTACAAGTATTTTCACCATCTATAGGAGAAACCTTAGGCACATAATCCCAACATGTTTCTTCAATATTAAATGCAATTAAAGTTTTGAAAACCAATTCATGCAATTCTATGAGTTCAATTCCTAAAATAGTTATTCCCCCTCTTGGGTGGCGCATAAACAGTAGATTAATAATAATTGAGGTCTCCCGATCCATCACAACTATTATTAACTCCCAAAGTATGTTTGCATTGAAGTACTCCCCACAAATAGAAGTAGTCTCCCGATATATTACCCTATTTATGTCTGAATTCGATTTTCGTCTTGCTAGAACTCACCTCCCGGATTATGGACTAGAAGTGTGACATGAAAATTATTGATCTGATAAAAAGTAATTATAAATAAGCAATCGAATTCAGAAAATAGAAAGCATTAATTAATTAAGAAAATAAATAATCACATTTAACATCAATCCACAGTTTTGATTCTGCCCCTAAGATCCGAAAGATATGCCAAACATTGATTACAAACTCATAGACAAATTCGAATCAAAATTAAGACATAGTTTAAGCACATACAAGAGTTCTTATACATAGAAATAAATCCCCTTCTTGTCAGTATGGATTCTCCTTCCAAGCCCTCGAAGCTCTTGCGCTCCCGTAGATGCGAAAGGTCTTGTGGTGTTATTCGTGACCTAGCCCTCCTCTCTCAGAAGACCTTGGATCTTATGTTCCTATGTAATTTGATGTGTTGTATGGTGTATTGATGGATGAATTTTCATGCATAGTCTTGGGTCCCTTTTATAGATGCATGGAGAGATTACTTGTAGAGTTCTGGTAAGATTAGGAGACCAATTCAGCCCCAGAAGCATCACACGCCCGTGTCATCCAATACGGTCGAGTCGTCGATCAGAATTGGCTTCTGGTGTCTTCATGAATGTTGTATCCCTTTCTCTTAGCTTTCTGTAGCCACTTGAATCATATCAATATCAAATTTGTAGAGAAAGTTATGGCCAAAATACTAAACCCTGCCAGTGCTGGAAACTGTTAGAGGGTTTTGACGTTTTTGAAGGAAATTCCCTTTTGTTTGACCGTCCATACTGCGTATTCTTGTGAATTTTACAGCAAAATGGAGCTAAATTGGATAAAAATCGATATCACGTTCCAAAGTATAGGTCAAGAGCTAAGGTATGAGCAAAGATATGAAGGAAACCAAGTAAAACACACTAAATATGCGTGCAAATGCATCAAATATATATCATTTTAAGCCCCTAAATGCACGTATATTTTACACGTATCAGTTATATATCAAAAATGACATTTAGAACACGATATGAACATTATGAATTTGTAGTAATGCCATTTGGGTTAAGTAGTGCACCAACAATATTCATTGACTTGATGAATAGAGTGTTTCATCTGTATCTACACCAATTCGTCATAGTCTTTATAGATGATATACTTGTATATTCAAAGAATAGAGAGCAACATGATGAGCATTAAAGAATAGTGATAGAAACACTTCGCAAGGAGAAGTTATATGTGAAATTCAAGAAATATGAGTTTTGGCTAGATCGAGTTGTGTTTCTTGGACATGTAATCACTGCTCAAGGAATTGAAGTGGACCCGTCTAAAGTTGAAGCGGTTAATCAATAGAGTGCACCTATGAATGCAAATGATCGCAGTTTTCTAGGTTTGGTAGGCTATTATCGAAGATTGACAAGAAAAGGGGAGACGTTCTAATGGAATGAGAAATGCGAAGAAAGCTCGGGAGTTGAAGTGAAGGCTAACTTTTGCATTAGTATTAACAATTTTGACCCCACTAAAGATTTTGTCATTTATAGTGATGCATCAAAACAAGGCTTGGGATGCGTGCTAATGCAATATGGTAAAGTGGTTGCCTACGCCTTAAGACAACTAAAGCCACATGAGTTAAACTATCCTACTCATGACCTAGAGTTAGTTGTTGTAGTGCATGCATTAAAAATCTGGCGCCATTCCCTATATGGAGGGAGATGTGAAATCTTCACCGACCACAAAAGCTTGAAATATCTGTTTACTCGAAAGAGTTAAACATGAGGCAAAGAAGGTGGTTGAAATTGGTGAATGACATTGATTGCACTATCAGCTATCATCCAGGTAAGATTGCACTATCAGCTATCATCCGGGTAAATCTAATGTTGTAGCCGATGAATTAAGTCGTAAAATAAAAGGAGAAATGTCAAGTTTGATATCTGAGCAAGAATATCCATCTTGTGAGAGAATTCACCAGGATGAGAATTGAAGTAGTGGTACCGCCAAAAAGCACGGAGATAGTACTAGCATCCTTGGTGGTGCAACATACTCTGATAGAAAACATAAAAGAAGCTCAACCTCAAGATAAACTTTTGAGCAAAATGAAAGAAAAAACTCATGAAGGGAGTGTAAAAGGATTTGTTATAATAGATGATGGTACTTTGAATTATGAAGGGAGATTATGCGTTCCTAAAGAAAAAGGGTTTAGAAAAGAAATTCTCGAAGAACCTACACAACTCACCCTGGAGTACAAAATGTATCGAGATTTAAGAGAAGTATTTTGGTGGCGAAGTATGAAAAGAGATATTGGAAATTTTGTGGAAAAGAAAGCGATAAAAACCTCTCTGATTCGGTCACCTGCGGGAATGAACCCACGACGCCCTAGGAGAAAGTTGTATGTTTCGTGGATGTCCAAGACGAAATTCCACCTCGAAAGTGCCCGAGGGAAAGGAAAGGAAGGTCACGAGGATGGGCCAACATAAATAAAGGGCAGCGAAATCGGATCTAAAACCTAGTAAAAAATATTTGACTTGTCAACAAGTTAAAGCCGAACACCAAAGACCATCTGATTTGCTCAAACCACTTGACACCCCAAAATAGAAATGGGAGTACATAACTATGGATTTTGTTGTAGGGCTTCCACCATCAGTCAAGAGAAACAATGTTATATAGGTTGTAGTAGATCGGTTAACAAAATCAGCTCATTTCTTACCCGTTAAAATGACGTTCAATATGGAGAGATATGCATAAATTTACATTAAAGAGATAGTGAGACTTCAGAGTTCATGTGTCAATTGTTTCAGATAGTGATACATATTTTACTTCTAAGTTTTGGAAAGTCTACAAAGTGCTTTGGGAACAAAGCTAAACTTTAGACGACATATCACCCGCTAATGAGATGGACAACGAAAGGACTATACAAATATTGGAAGATATGTTGTGAGCGTGTGTGCTCGACTTAGGAAGTAATTGGGAAATATTATTACCCTTAGTAGAATTCGTTTATAACAACAGCTATCAAGCGACTATTGGGATGACTCCATACGAGGCGCTGTATGGAAGAAAGTGTAGATCACCATTATATTGGAGCGAAGTTGGTGAAAGAAAAATTTTTGGGCCTGAATTAATTCAGCAAATTGTTGACAAGATAACTTTGATACAAGATCGAATCAAGATCGCTCAATGTTAGGAAATTTATTGTTTAGATTTTGATGAATGCCATGTAAAACTTAGACTAGAAAGTTGGCACCCCATTTTCCTTCTAATTTGCATTGTAATAGATAGGGTTGTATAAGCTGAGTGAAGTCAGCTATGGCTGGATATACAAGAAGTCAACTGAAGACTGAAATGAAGACTCCGCTGTGAAACAACTGAGTATGGCAAGGAGGAGAAGTCAAGAACTCGACTGAAGGAGTAAGAGCTGGGATACAACTGTGTGAAGTGTCAGTCAAGTCAACTCAAGAAGCCTAGTCTCAAGTTGAAGTGACAAATGAGTCATCCATTGATTGGAAGCTAACTCGAAGTCACCTGGGGAAGTTAGAGAACTGCAGTCAAGTCAAGGCAACTGAAAAAAATCCGTTGCACAGAAGTCAATAAGCTTACTTAAATAAGTAATACTTCCATGCTGCCATGTCTGAAAGTGTTCAGTCCGAGAAGCGTGCAAAAGGAATAAACCAATGGGAAGCATTACACCTCGTGTCAGACTCTGAAAAGCTGAACATTCATTTAATACGAGGAAATATCAACATCAAGGATCGCAACAAGACAAGCCAACGAACACAAGTGACTTTTGAAAATCGTCTATCTCTTCAAGCGCTGATTTTTTGAAAGTTCACTATAAAAGGCCGAGGAATCTCATTGAGAGAAGGTTACCTGAACTACGAGCAATCAAGCATTTATTCACCCTGTAACTCCGCAAAATATTCTCAAGTTATTCAAGCAAATCCTCAAGCCTAAATTTCAAGGAAATCGATCCAACACCAAATTTGTGAAGGAAAGACAACTTCAAACTGTTGAAGAGGAAACTTTTGAAGAATCAAAAGGGGTCTACATTCCAAGGAGGATTTTAGAAAGGTTCAAGGTCGAACCGAGTCTCAAGTTATTGGAGGGCTTCGTGATCAAATCCAAGAAGCTTGAGCAAGTGAGTGAAGTAGCAAGCGGTTTGCCCTGTGAAGAAGCCGAGTCGGACGAGAAGCCACCGTGTGTGACAAGGCATCTCAGACCGAGTCCCAAAGGATCAAGTCGGTGTGTGTGATCAAGACATGTATACGGGTCGATAACCACTTTGTACTGATCAAGATCTTAGTGGATTCCTCCAGGAGTTGGAGAAGAGAGGAGTAGAAGAATTACCCCATCTTGAACCTCTATAAAAATTATTGTGTCATTTACATTTCAGCATTTTGATTCTCGCATAACACTTTATATCTCATTGATAATTTGCTATCCAACCGATAATTAACAAAGTGCTAAAATCAAGTGTTTAAAACAAAGTTAAACCAAATTCAAGGGTGTTAAGTCTTCCAATAAAATCTCATCACACCAAGTTAAGGTTTAGACTAAACAATCGAGTTTTTCTATCAAAAGCTCAATCGAGTCATTGATTGGGTAACTCTATTTGGTTAACTAACTTAGCTGTCCTCAAGGACTTAGCTATGTATTTAACTCGTAATATTTTAAAAGGACTAAAATCGAAAAGTTGGTAAGGTTTATTCAACCCCCTTCTAAACCTTACTCACACCCCTTGGGACCTACAAGTGGCATCGAGTGGTTGGTTCATTGAGCCTTCCGCACTAGTTCTCGAACTAGATCTCCAATCTTTCAAAGAAGTTTTAACATTTGCTCTTTCAAAAGCTATTTTTGTTCAAAGCAAAGTTATTATCATGGAAGCAAATTTGACACGCATTTCTATGTTCACTATTGAGGAATTTGATGATTTGGAAAATTCGTATGCGAGCTCATCTATCGGTTTACATGATGAAATGTGGATAGTGATAGAGGATGGGCACTACAAATACTAAAAGTGAACTGATTGTACAAAAAAGCGTACCATTTGAATCAAGGAGAGGAAGGCTGCTGCATTGAAAGCAAGACCACTGGTTGGGAAACCAAGGATCGAATGGACAAACGAGGGAGAAGAAGATACAACTTGGACAATGTGGCCAAGGACATACTTTACAAAACCTTGGACAAAGCAATGTTCAACAAAGTCAAATCTTGTCAAACTGCAAAACAAATTTGGGATAAATTAACTTTAATTGTCCGTTGCTGTACAAAAATTTGAAAATTTTAAAATGCTTGCATGTGAAACCTTGGATCAGCTGGATGCTCGATTCACTGAGATTACCAATGAACTATCTGCACTTGGGAAAGAATATACACAGAAGGAAATGTATATGAAGATTCTAAGAAGCCTCCCAGCTTGAATGAGAAATGAAGGTCATGGCCCTGAGACCTTCAATGAACCTCACAACAACATCTAATCATGAGCTATTCTCAGACCTCAAAGCCCACGAGTTCGAGCTGAGAAGAAAATATAAAGAGGAGACAGTTGTACCCAAAATAGCTGCACTCATAGTAAAGGATGGGAAAAGAGCTGAGGTTAAGGAAGCCATTGACCAGGAGGAAATTGCCTTGATGGTTAAAAGATTCAACAAGTTCTTCAACAAGAACTATAAAAGAAACAAGGGTGAATCCTCCAGGAGACATTCAGCTCCCTCCAAGTCAAAGGAAGACAGGCCACCCAAGAGAGCTGAGCATCAAAAGGTTGAATATCAGAGAACTGATAACCCAAGAACGGAAAGAGCTAATCAAAGAGCTGAGAACCTGTGTTGGAACTGTAGACAACCAGGACACTTTGCTATTGACTGTCCATATCCTGTAGTCAATAAATACAGGAATGAAGAAGAAAGAATAGTCTTCAGAGAAAGAAGACAAGAGAAGAAAAAAGCTATGTTGGCTGCAGAGACTGTTGAGACAGCTAAGTCAAAAGATACAGCAGACTCAGAGAGTAGTGAAGCTGACTACTCAAGTGATTCTGAAGAAGAAACAATGATCTGTTTAATGGCTAAAGAACAAGATCAACCTGACCAAGAAGATGAGGTACACTATAACTCATCTCACTCAGATTCTAGTGATAGTGATTGTGACACACACACTTCATCACCCACTTATCTTTATGATTCGTTAGGCAAAATGATGAAAGACTTTGAGCACATTAAGTCCTCACACACACTATTAAATGAGGAAAACAGCCAGCTCAAAAGCCAAAACTCACAGCTGACTAAGGAGCTGAGTAACCTAAGTCACATAGCTGATGAGAATAAAGAGCTGAAGGCTGAGAATGCTAAACTAATAGCAGAGGTAGCTGCTATAGAAAAGAGAGAAAATGATCTCAAAAATGTGATTGCTTCATTCACTAAAGCATCTAAGTCATTGGATGACCTTATTATGAGCCAAAAAGAGTGTGGAGACAAGACAGACATATGATTCATTTCCTTTGTGCACAGTCAAACTCCCAGAGTGATCTTGGAAAAAGGATCTTCAAGTAATGAAGGATCTCAAAAACCCAAGACACCAAATATTGCACCCACATTCACCCCAAAGCACAATCACAAACAAACTGGCCTTGGATATAAAGGAAAAGGAAAACAACCAGTTGAGTATGCTGAGAGGACAGCTGAGAAGAAATCCAGCAGAGTGCCTCAGCAAACTCCAAACAGGAAGTACTCTGTGAAGAAGAAACATAGCTACCAGAATCCCCAGAAGTTCTATCAAAGGAACACAAATGATGGGAATGGTAGAAACTACCCAAGCCAAGCTGATTGGAATAATGTGAAATATCAGCAAAGACCTATGGAATATATGCCAAAATGGCAAAGGCCTAGAACTCAGCAAAGGTCATTCCAAAGGCAAAAGA
The DNA here is from genome assembly GCA_016081115.2 of Rehmannia glutinosa. Lineage (NCBI taxonomy): Eukaryota > Viridiplantae > Streptophyta > Magnoliopsida > Lamiales > Orobanchaceae > Rehmannia > Rehmannia glutinosa. The sequence continues at coordinate 48,456,912 of CM071927.1, forward strand.
GCTATCATCAACACACATATGCACCCAAGCACTACACTAAAAAATATCACAACTACCCAAAGAAGGCAATTGCTAAAACACACACACAGCATACAGACAAAAGAGAGATGATGTATGAACCTAAAGCCCCCAAGCAATTTGCCAAGGTGAATTATGATTATGGCACAGATAGATGGCAACCTCTTAGAGTCAGATCATTTGACTATAGGTTGGTTTGATCATCTTACAACACTAACCCCTCAGGACCCAGGCAAGTATGGGTACTTAAAAACTAATTTTTTTGATTGCAGTTCAAGGAACAGTGAGTGCCAAGGAACCTGGTACATGGATAGTGGTCATTGTTCGGACACATGACAGAAACAAGAAAAATCAAAATTCAAGGAGATTAGAGGCGCAAAAGTTATATTTGGAGGAAATGAAGCTCCAGAGGAAATAAGAGGCACTGGATCCATCAAGAAAAATGGATTAGAAATCACAGATGTTGCATACTTCGAAGGCCTCAACTTCAACCTGTTAAGCATCAGCCAACTCTGTGACAAGGGCTATAATGTTGGATTCAATATGGGAGTGTGCCAAATCAAAGACACTGAATCAAGGGCTATAATGTTGGATTCAATATGGGAGTGTTGCAAGGATCCAGATAAAATAACATGTATGTGGTAGATTGGTCGACTGCCACACCAAGCACTTGTCTGCTAGCAAATAGTACAGCCGAATCAAGTTGGCTGTGGCACAAGAAGATGAGTCACCTGAATTTCAAGACAATTAACAAGCTTGCAAGGAGTAATCTTGTGGAAGGACTACCAGACTCAGTATATAAGAAGGAAAGTGTTTGTGATGCATGCCAGATGGGAAAGCAGATCAAATCGTTATTCAAAGAGAAGTCTAGTCCATCTTCAACAAGGATATTGCATCTGTTGCATATGGACTTATTTGGTCCAGTTGAACCAGCCAGCATAAGTGGAAAGAAATACACCCTAGTGGTGGTGGATGATTATTCAAGATATACATGGACAATCTTCATGTGTAAAAAGAAGGAAACTTTGCAGAAGTTACCTTAATTAATGAGAAGAGTTCAAAATGAGAAGAGTCAAACCATTATAAAGATAAGATCTGATAGAGGAACTGAGTTTGTCAATGGGATAATAACTCAGTATTGTGTTGAAAATGATATTGCTCATGAATTATCTGCAACAAGGACTCCACACTAGAATGGAGTAGCTGAAAGAAGAAATAGAACTCTCAAGGAAGCTGCAAGAACAATGTTAGTCAATTTGGATCGCCTAAAAGATTTTGGGTCAAGTCGTCAACACCGCATGCTATACTCAAAATAGATGCATGATCAATAGATTGGTGACAAAGACTCCCTATGAGATTTGGACAGGGAGAAAGCCAAATGTTGCATATTTTAGAATATTTAGATGTAAATGCTTCATCCACAACAATGGAAAGGATAATCTAAAGGCTTTTGATGCTAAAAGATGAAGGTATCTTTTTGGGATACTCGGTGAAAGCAATGCCTATAGAGTTGTTAGGAATTTTATTGTTTAGATTTTGATGAATGCCATGTAAAACTTAGAATAGAAAGTTGGCACCCCAATTCTTGTTGTAAAATGCATTGTAACAATTAGAGTGGCCAAGCCGAGTTAAGTCGCCACGCCCTAACATGCAAGAAGACAATCAAGACTGGAAGGAAGACTCGAGAGACAAGTGAGTATGGCAAAGAAGAGTAGACGGGAACTCTATGAAGAAAGCGGTGAGATGCGGTGAGTGAAGTATCGATCAAAGTCAACTCAAGAAAAGCCAAGTCTCAAGTTGAAGTGACAAGAGTCATCCAATGATTGGAAGTCGACTCTAAGTCACCTGGGGGAAAGTAAGGAAATGCGATCAAGTCGTGATAATCGTAAAAGATCCGTTGCCGTAAATCAAGAGATTTACTTAAACAAGTAATATCTCCATACCACCTTTTTCGAGTGCTCATCCCAAGCGTGCAAAAGGAATGAACAATGGGAAGCACTACACCGTGTCGAACTACGAAAAGGTGAAAGAACAATTCATACGAGGAAACGGCAATTCCAAGGATCGCAACAAGACAAGCCAACGATTGCAAGTGACTTTCAAAAATAAGCCTATGTCTTCAACGGGCAAATTTTTGAAAGATCACTATAAAAGGCCGAGGAATGACTCGAGAGAAGTAGACTGAACCACGAACATTCAAGAAATCAATCTAAGTGAAACCAGAAATACTCTCAAATCATTCAAGATTAATCCTCAAGCCTACATTACGAAGTACATCAATCCAACACTCACCCGTGAAGGAAAGAGAACTTCAATCGAGTTGAAGAGGAAACTTTTGAAGAAAAGGGTCTACATTCCACGAAGGATTGTAGGAAGGTTCAAGGTCTAACCAAGTCTTAAGCTTTTGGAGGGCTTCGTGATCAAATCCAAAGAGCTTGAGCAAGTGAGTCAGTAGTAGCAAGACAAGTGCCCTGTGAAGAAGCCGAGTCGTACGAGAAGCTTGTGAGTGATCAAGGCGTCTCATCGAGTCCCAAAGGATCAAGTCATTTGTGTGATCAAGACTTTATCCGGACTTACCACTTTGTAAACCGATCATTACCTAGTGGATTCCTCCGGGGAGTTGGAGAAGAGAGGAGTAGAAGAATTACCCCATCTTGAACCTCTATAAAAATTTCATTGTGTCATTTACATTTCAAAGACTTAAATTCCCGCATTTTTAATCGCTTATATCTCATTTGATAAATTTGCTATCCACTTGATAATTTATAAGTACTAAATCAAGCACTAAAATCTTGCTCAATCAAACTTAAGGGTGTTAAGTCTTCACGAAAACAAAACCACAGTTGAGTCAAATTATAGCCTTGGTGAGTTACTCCATCAACAACTCAAATTTGAGTCTGTTGAGAGATTAACTCTCTTGAGTGACTAAATCGATCATCCATCAAGGAGGACAAATTGTGTAGAATCAACTCGTATATTTAAAAGGACTAAATCGAAAATTTGGTAAGGTTTATTCAACCCCCTTCTAAACCTTACACTTACACCCCTTGGGACCTACAAGTGGTATCGGAGCGGTTGGTTCATTGAACCCTCCGCACCGGTTCTTGAACTAGATCTCCAAACTTTTCAAAGTCCGCTTTAGTACTTAAACTTTCAAAACTCTTTTTATCATTAAAAGTTATTATCATGGAAGCAAATTTGACACGCATCCCTATGTTCACTATCGAAGAATTTGATGATTGGAAAATACGTATGCGTGCTCATCTATCAAAGATTACATGATGAGATGTGGATAGTGATAGAAGATGGGCCTCGCAAATCTTAAAGGTGAACACGGTATGCGAAGGGGCGGTGAAGGAGAAGAAGATGTTGCTCCCTGCATCGTCATGGTTGAAAAACCAAGAAGCGAGTGGACAAATGATGACAGAAAAAGATACAACCTGGACAATGTAGCCAAGGACATCCTTTACAAAACCTTGGACAAAGCCATGTTCAATAAAGTCAAATCATGCAAAACGACTAAGGAAATCTGGGACAAAGTCGACATTGATTTGTGAAGGCTCGTGAGAGCAAATCAAAGAAAACAAATTATCGGTGGTCGTCTGAAATTTGAGAACTTCAAAATGATCTCAGGAGAAAACCTAGATCAACCGGATGCTCGGTTCACGTAAATCACAAATGAGTCATCGCACTTGGAAAGGAATATACACGAAGGAAATGTGTATGAAGATCCTAAAAAGTCTTCGGTGAATGGGAAATGAAGGTCATGGCACCGAGACATTCCATGGACCTATCAAAGACATCCAACCATGAACTATTCTCGGACCTCAAAGCCTACGAGTTTGAGCCGAGAAGAAAAGACCGAGGAAGAGACAATTTGCACCCAAAACAGTGCTCTAATTGTTAAAGATGGGAAGAGAGCCGAGGTCAAAGAAGTCATTGACCCAGAAGAAATAGCCCTGATGGTTAAAAGATTCAACAAGTTCTTTAATAAGAACTACAAGAGAGGAAAGGGTGAATCTTCCGAGAAGACACTCGACTCCTCCAAATCAAGGAAGATAGGCCAACCAAGAGAACAGATCATCAAAAAGTTGAGTATCAAAGGGTGACAATCCAAGAATGGAAAGAGTGATCAAAAGGTGAATATCTATGTTGGAACTGTAGACAACCAGTCACTATGCCATTGATCGCTCATATCCTCGTAGTCAACAAGTACGAGGGGATGAAGAAGAAAGAAAGGTCTTGAGAGAAAGAAGACAAGAAAAGAAAAAGGCAATGATGGTGCAGAGATCTAAAAAAGCCAAGTCAAGAGAGACGGTGATTGAGAGCATGAAGCCGACTACTCAAGTGACTCAAGAAGAAGCCCCGATCCGCTTGATGGCCAAAGAACAAGATCAACCCGACCAAGAAGATGAGGTGCAATCTAACTCATCAAACTCGCATACACGATGCTGATAGTGATCATGACACACACACTTCATCACCCACCGATCTTTATGATTCATTAGGCAAAATGATGAAAGATTTTGAACACATTAAATCCTCACACACACTATTGAATGAGGAAAACAGCCTACTCAAAAGTCAAAACTCAAAGTCGACTAAGGAGCCGAGTACTCTAAGTCAAATTGATGAGAATGAAAGTTTAAAAATTTGAAAATGCTAAATTAGTAGCGAGAAATTGCCGCTATAGAAAAGAGGGAAAATGACCTCAAGAATGTTATTGCCTCATTCACTAAGGCATCTAAATCATTGGATGATCTTATTATGAGTCAAAGAGAATGTGGAGACAAGACAGGCTTAGGATTTAATTCCTCCGTGCTATGTCAAACCTCAAAAGTAATTTTGGAAAAAGGATCTTCAAGCCATGAAGAGTCCGAAAAATCCAAAACTCTAAATGTTGCACACACATTCACTCCAAAGCACAATAACAAGCAAAGCGGCCTTGGCTATAAAGGAAAAGGAAAATGGCCGAGTTGAGTATCTTTGAAAGGACAAAGTGAGAAAGAGATTCAACCGAGTCCTCAAAGCCAAACTCCAAACGAGAAAATACTGTAAAGAAGAAGCAGAGCTACCAAAAATCCAGAAAATTCATAGAAGAAATACATATGATGGGAATGGTAGAAAATATCCAAGCCAAGTGATTGGAATAATGTGAACTATCAAAGCATAGACTTATGGAATATAAGCCCAAATGGCAAAGGCCTAGAACTCAAGAAAGGCCATTCCAAAAGCATAAGAGCTTTCATCAAGACACACATATGCACCTAGGCACTACACTCAAAGACACCACAACTACCCAAGGAAGGCAATTGCTAAAACACATATGCAGCATACGAGACAAAAGAGACAATTTGTATGAACCTAGAATCCCCAAGCAATTTGCCAGGATTAATTATGATTATGGCAGCGATAGATGGCAACCCCTTAGAGTCAAATCATTTGGCTATAGGTTGGTTGGATCATCTTATAATTCTAACCCCTCGGGACCCGGACAAGTATGGGTACCTAAAACTTAATTTCCTTGATTGCAGGTTCAAGAAACTGGTGAGTGCCAAGGAACCTGGTACATGGATAGTGGTACATTCCGGACATATATGACAGAAATAAGAAAAACCTGTCAAAGTTCAAGGAAGTTAAAGGAGCAAAAGTCATATTTGGAGGAAATGAAGCTCCTGGTGAAATAAGAGGCATTGGACCCATCAAGAGGAATGGATTAGAGATCACAGATGTTGCATATGTTGAAGGACTCAACTTCAACTTATCGAGCATCGACCAACTCGTGACAATGGCTACAATGTTGGATTCAACATGGGTATATGCCAAATCAAAGATATTAAATCAAATGAAGTTGTCTTTGCCGCAAGGATGTAGACGAGAAAAATATGTATGTAGTGGATTGGTCAAGCGCAACATCCAAAGACTGTCTACTAGCAAAAGAGCGCTTGGTGAATCAAGTTGGTATGGCACAAAAAAGCCGAGTCACCTGAATTTCAAAACAATTAACAAGTCGGGCAAGAAGTCATCTTGTGGAAGGACTACAGACTCGAGATACAAGAAGAGTATATGTGACGCATGTCGAAGGGAAAACAAATCAAGTCGTCATTCAAAGAAAAGACATGCCCATCCTCAACAAGAATATTGCAGATCCGCTTCATATGGATCTATTTGGCCCAGTGGAACCGGCCAAAGCATAAGTGGAAAGAAATACACCTTGGTGGTAGTAGATGACTACTCAAGATATACATGGACAATATTCATGTGTAAGAAGAAAGAAACTCTACAAAAACTACCACGGTGATGAAGAGGATTCAAAACGAGAAGAGTCAAACCATTATCAAAATAAGATCGAGATAGAGGAACCGAGTTTGTCAATGGAATAATAACTCGATATTGTGTTGAAAATGGTATTGCTCATGAACTATCAAAGATCAAGAACTCCACAAATGAGAATGGAGTTGCGCGAGCAGAAAGAAGAAACGAGAACCCTCAAAGAAGCGGCGAAGGACCATGTTAGTCAAGCAGGTTACCAAAAAGATTTTGGGTCAAGCAATCAACACGACTTATTACACCCAAAACGGATGTATGATAAATAGACGGTGACAAAGACTCCTATGAGATCCGGATGGAAGAAAACCAAATGTTGCATATTTGAGAATATTTGGGTGTAAATGCTTCATCCACAACAATGGCAAAGACAACCTAAAGGCTTTTGATGCTAAAGTCGATGAAGGTATCTTCTTAGGATACTCGGTGAAAAGCAAAGCCTACTGGGATACTCAACAAAAGAACTATGGTTACGAAGAATCCATTCATGTAGTATTCGATGAGCCAAATGTAAATGGAGAAGACATTGAAGAGTCGGTGATAAAATTTGAATCATCCAACCATACTGAGAAGAGTCCCTATGCTAAAGTCAAATTTGGAATTATCAATTGAGAAGAAGATGAGATATTTGAATCTCAAAAACATTTGGAAAATTTGCGGCTAAGTGATTACGAGAGAGTCGACCACAACAACACACCGGCAAGTCGATCAATCCGGCCTAACTTACTCCAACCTCGATGTAAGATGGGAGAGACCATCCACGAGAACTTGTCATTGGAGATATAAGAGAAGGTGTCAAAACAAGATCGAACTCAACAAGAAGCCATGTTCACATGCTTTATCTCACAAATAGAACCCAAAGACGTGTCACAAGCTTTGACGACACGCATTGGATTCAAGCTATGCAAGAAGAGTGAATCGGTTTGAAAGAAATAAAGTGTGGGAATTAGTGCAAAGACCCATACATCAAAATGTTATTGGCACCAAATGGGTGTTCGTAAATAAGATGAACGAGGAAGGTTACGTGGTAAGAAACAAAGCAAGATTAGTAGCCAAAGGATATTGCCAAGAAGAAGCGATAGATTTTGATGAAACATTTGCACTGTAGAAAAGATCGAAGCTATAAGGATGTTTCTTGCCTATGCACTCACAAGAATTTCATTGTATATCGATGGATGTAAAAAGTACATTCCTAAATGGTTTATTGGAAGAAGAAGTGCATGTTGAACAACCTCCAGGATTTGAGCAGAAGACTCTTGGAGATAAGGTATACAAACTCAAGAAAGCTCTATATGGATTGAAACAAGCACCCAGAGCATGGTATGATACTTTGTCACAATTCCTAACCGAAAATGGATTCACAAAAGGAAAAGTAGATAGAACACTTTTTTAATTCAAGACAAAAAGAGTATCTTGCTTGTTCAAATATATGTGGATGACATCATTTTTGGTTCCACAAACAAAGAGTTGTGTGAAAAGTTTTCAAACCTCATGCAAAGTAAATTTGAAATGAGCATGATGGGAGAGTCGACATTCTTCCTTGGACTCCAAGTGAAACAATTGAAGGATGGAACCTTCATAAGTCAAACAAAATACACCAGAGATTTAATGAAGAAGTTTGGTATGGAGGAGAAGTCTTCTATAAAAATACCAATGAATACATCATCAAAATGGATATGGATGCGGATGGCAAGCCTGTAGATCAAACAAGATCTGAGCACTTATTGGATCATCGCTCTATCTCACAAAGAAGCCGACATCACCTTTTTGTAGGTGTATGCGCAAGATTTCAATCTTCTCCAAAAGAGAGCCATATGACAAAGACTAAGAGAATATTGAGATACTTGAAAGGAAGCCAAGAAGTAGGCCTATGGTATCCAAATGAAGGTGGATTCAAGCTAATCGGCTATTCGATTCTCGACTTTGGATGCAGAGTGGACAGGAAGAGCACTTCAGGCACATGTCAAATGCTAGAAACAGATCGATTTCCTGGTTTAGCAAGAAGCAAAACTCAATAGCCACCTCTGGTGAGGCGAGAATACATAGCTGCGGACAAGTTGTTGTGCAGGCCCAAGTCCTATGGATGAGACAAAGGGCGAGAGACTATGAAGTTGAAGAAAAGAAATTCCAATCATGTGTGATAACACAAGTGCAATTGCAATCACTCAAAATCCCTGTGTTGCACTCAAGAACAAAGCATATTGATGTCGATATCACTTCATAAGAGATCATGTTGAAAAGAAGGACATCATCCTGGAATATATCTCAACCGATAAACAACTAGTGACATATTCACAAAACCATTATGTGAGTCAAGATTTGAAGAACTCAAGCATGAGTTGGGGTTAATTGAGCTGAGCTGACACTCAGAAGATTCAAAGAAAAGAAATGGAACAGAAAAGGGGGTGAAAAAGAGCTGAAAATAGAAATTAGCTCAATAAATCACCATATCGGAAAGAAAACTTACACCGAAGTCACCGATATTGAGTCATTTGAGAGGACTTGTAAGAAGAAGAGTTAAATCGGCTAAAGGATAAGCCGAGTCACTTATGAGCAAAATGACAAAAACGCAATCGTTTTGACTAAGCGGGAATGTTTTAAGGAATACGTCAAAGATAATGATGATGTGTACTGAGACATAAAGTGCACAACAAGCTTATGATTGGATATAAATGATGCCGCATTAAATACGAGACATTAAATGCTAAATAGGCGTGCAAAATCTAAGCCGTTGATTTCGATCACATTTCAAAACCACCCGCACGCCCTTTCATAAACCATATTTAAACCATTTTCGTCCGTTTCTCTCTCACACTTCTAAAACTGTTCATTTCTTTCTCTCAAAAGCAAAGGCAAAAACTTCTCTCGAAACCCTATCAATCTTCAAATCAATTTTCGAGTTTTTCTTCGATATAATCCTAAAAAATGGCACCAACTTATGACTTTACCAAGTTAGGAAAGCAAATCCACACCGGTTCTACGGTGGATTTCGACGGAATGGTGAAACAGGGTCCGACGACACCCTAGTGAAGAAAATCGCTGAAAAGTTGGAAACGACCCAAATTAAAACCGTTTCTAACGTTAGAATATCCGATGACATATGTGGAGGAGGTCGCACAATTCTACGTGAATGCCGAGATTCACGATGAAGGAATCAAGTCATCTCGCATACGAAAGCGGTGACTATCTCTCGCCAAGGATTTGGCCGAACATTGCTCACTACCGCCAGGAAGGAGCATCGAGATTAACGAAGCCGATGTAAACCTGGTCAAGCTTGGAAAGAAATAGCCAAGCCCGATGCGTGTCTTTGATAAAATAGTATACACAGCAAAACAAGAGATCTTTGAAGGAGGATTATCACAAGTCGTTGGACATAGTTGCCAAATGTATCGACATCAAATTTGGCGCTTTGACCAATTGTCAAAGGCAAAGCCGATTGTAATGGCTGCAATCATCGCAGAAAAAGAAGATAAATGGCCGAAGTTTGTTTGTCACAGATCGCTTCTGCCCGAACGTGGGGAACAAATCTTTCAAGGAAGATGGCACATTTGGAGGATCCCTAGGATATGGCCTAGTGATTGGCCGGCTAATGGAGGTGAAAGGAGTCCCTCGGACATGGGAAAGCATTCCATGTTAACAAGAGGATGTTGAGCAAATCTCTCAGCGCACTGAAGAGAGCTTACGCCAAGAGCGACACAAAGTGAGGGGGAATCGGTGACCAAGATACAAAATTGCTTCCTCTCCGGCTAAGAAGAAAAGCCGCCCTGTTTGCTAAGAAGATCACGCCCCGCAAAGAAAGAAAACAAACATGCTCCCGCCCGCAGCAGAGTCACCGCCCCCAAGAGCCGTGTCTCCCGCCCCTCGCAGCAGCCGGTCGAGAAGGACTCACAAATACCTTCTCCGATCGTCAAGAAGAGGAGAACCGAGAAGCCTAGACGGCCGCCTCCTCGAGAAAAAGATACCAAAGATCGGCCCCGCCGCCCAAGACTCAGAGGACACCATCTCTCGAACCGAGTAAATCCCTCTGGTACAAACAAGGAGACGAAGAAGAATCATCAAGCGATCCGAGCTTGAGAAACCGGGCCGAGTCACCACTCGGCCTAGAACAAACACAGGAGACCGGAGAAGTAAAGTTTCGGATGTAGTTGATGAAACACCAAGTCTGTCAAGGCGATCACAGAGGCAACCCAAGACACACCGTAGTTCGAGGCAATTTGAAACACAAGAAGAAATCGCAGAGCGGATAGTGATGTAATGATCCTATCTCCACCTTACCCGCACATCCAAAATCGTCTGCGTGAGTGGAGAAATGGAAGTTGAGTAAGTCGGGAACAGTTCCAACGACACGAGTTTATAGAAGAAGAAGAGGAACTCGCTAAATTTCCTCGACTAAACATCGTGTGCTCCCAAAGACTTGATGAAGACAATCGCATAGACATCCTGTGCATTTTCAAGGAAAAGGAGAGAGAAAAGCAAGTCGAGGAAGCCGAGGCACGTGAGAAGGCCAACATCCGCCCTATCTCCGGCACTACGTAACACACACATCCTCTCCTTGATGTCTTCTCCGACAGCTGATGAGGATCAGGAGAATCTCTTTGCTCGAAGAGTTGCAAATGCAGCAAGCATTGCATGAATCGAGAATCCTTCACGAGCAAAGATCGATGGAGGGACCAGGAGAGTCCTCGAACACACGGTGAAATTGATCCAATGGGAGTGGTTCAAAGAAATCGCCATCGTTGTTCCGCCACCACTTCCCACTCACTCGGAAGAAGGCAATAAGGGAAATGGCGATGAACCGGGATAATGGGACCCCAATCGAGCCAACCCCTATTGAAGGTGTTTTACCACCGCCCCAACGGCTGACCGATCAATCGAAACAGCCGGGAGTTTGGAGACGAGTGACCCCATTCCAAGTCACTCACCGGTGCGCCCCGAGGTGGGAAACTCCTCCACCGCAGCAAGGTCGGAGGATCTGCAGATGACTCCACAACGAATCAAGGAGGCGAAGGAGAGAAATTACAAACACAAGAAGAACAACAAGTTGCCATCAACGAAGCTCGACGATTGAGACTGTCTCACCGAGGTGCCAACCGCTCTAAAGGCTAATGACGCCGCCGATGCATTCGAGGCACGAGGAAGGAATGTACCGGGAGTTAACACTGGCGATGAAAGTGCAATCCATGGGGTTGAGACTCAATGGATGCCACCTGAAAGACCCTAAGACAGGTGACATCGTCGAAAGGAGGACCAATGCCTTTTGCAGAGAGACTCTGGAGGTAATGAAGCCCACGGGAGGTTGAGACTTCCGGGGTAAAGAAGTCAAGTAGAGAACATCCCTCCCGCTATCATCGATCCATCCGAGAAGGAGATAAGCGCACTTCATGATTCCCAGGATAATCCCGATGTAACCTTTCGGGATCGGGCGATGAAGAAGCCGAGTCATCCCCCGTGCCAAATCCAAAAGACTCGGTGCGGATGTTCCAAGCACGAGCAAGTCGATCCCAAGACTACTCGTCAAACCTATAACTTTGATGATGAGCCACCAATGGAAATCTCATCATCGTCCGATGACGCTCCGATAAGGCCGAGGACCGTCTACTCAAATAGACAAATCACCGGTGAGACCAACGGTCATTGAGACTGTTGAGGCTCAAGAAGCGGGTCCACTTCACAACAAAACCCAATTTGAACAAGAGACCATCGCGAGCTTCTCAAGTCGGGCAGAGGGTCGATTCCTAAAAAACTTCACGCGCACCGCTCATCATCGAACAAATCCCCCTGGGCGGTGATGAATCTTTATCGAATCTTTTCCTTTTTCTCGGAGGTAACCGACCTCCATGAAGAGTCGAGAATGAACGCGCACGCTATCGCTGCATCAGCCTCCCGTTTTCTCTTGAGCACCATTGTTCCACCGCTTATGACTTTGATCTTTGTATGGCCATCACCGCAATGAAGAATCAATCAAGTTCGAGAAGTGTTCAAGGCACTATTTGCGAGGTTGAACGGATGGAGAGGCATCAGGCCTCTTTGGACATGCGATCGACAACAGAGATGCCAACCTTATGTACCGACTTGAGAGGCATAACGATCGAGAATAAGGGAATGGTGGCAACAAAGAAGAAACAATGCGTGTGGAACAAGTCGATTTCTTCGAACATTGTTCAACAAGTCTTTGGTATGGAGAGCCGAAAATGCCGATGCAAAAACAAAGTCGAGAGAACATATTGAGCACATGCATGAAGCTCATATCGCCGAGATAAAGCTATCGCATGAGCAAAACACGAATGATCTACAACGTTTGGAAGAACACATGACTAGAAAATTCAGCCTTCTCATGGCCGAGATGAAGCCGATTTCAGCAGAGTCCAACGCTACTCGATCCGAATTTCGTCTCGCTTACAACGCAGCAGACTTGAAGCGTAACTCGACTATCCAGGCTCGACTTCCGCTTGCCAAAGATGTTCCCCGGGGTTCCTCTATCCTTTGATGATGCCAAAAAGGGGGAAGAGGAATACCTTAAAGCGCTAAAATCAAGTCGAAAAAGAAAGGAGCGGTGAGAAGGGAAAATCGGTGAGGAAGTTTTGAAACAAAAGAAAGGAAAGCTTGTTGAGGGGAATCGGCGGATGTGACCTTGATGATTGCACAAACCCCAACAGGTCCTCACACGGTGACATTATAAGCGGCAAACTCCCCGTGACTCGCCACTCCAACACTCTGCTATATCCATGATCGATAAGAGAAAACAATTGAAGCGGGGATGAAGGAAGTGAAAGGAAGAATGGATGCCCGAATTATGAACATCCCGAAAGAACACGGAGGCATTCCAAGAGACGAGACACTTATGCCATCTCGGATGTCGGGACAGAGCCACGATCGTTGATGAATTTAAAACGCTCGAACGGGGGATACTTTGCAAACATGTCTATGGCTCAAGCTTGGGACTTATCTGGGAAAAGGGTCTCACGTTATGTGAAGAAGGCGACGAGCAAGACAGACTACCGCGATCACTCTGCTTGGTCACTCCACCGGTCACTCACCGAAAAGAAGAAGACTCAAAGATGAGATACGCCCGAGGTAGAGGAAGAAGCGAGAGTGGAGGAAGAAGCTTGCACCCAGGCCTCCGCCCAAAAACATTGAATATGTGGATCCAGGAAAGAAAGGAGGGATCTCTGGCTGGGCTTGACCAAGTAGCAAATTTGCAAGTGGCTAAAACTAACGCCGAGTACGTAAAAAAGACTAGAAGAAGAAAATAAAAGACAAACTCGGCTATGGGAGGAGAGACAGGAAAGAATAAGAAGAGATGAAGTGCCAGAAGGCATATGAAAAGAAAAAAAGGAAAGCGGTGACGACGAAAAAAGAGAAGAAGAGAAGAAGATCTTGAACAAGATGAAAGAAGGAGACAAATAAGGAGATGAAGTGTTCTTTGTCCAACCCTTCGTGTATTTTATTATGTAAATACATACAATGTAAGTCTTCTCATTAATAAAGCTATAAATTCTTTATTTTTTCGTGGTAGACAAATATGTACTCGATACACCTTGTAAAACTTGATTGTGTAAAAGAACAAGAATGATATGATCAATAAAAGAATTGATTCTGCGCATACATTCTATGTCAATACACTATCTGTATGTATCTTTCTTGTTTGCATTTTTGAATAGTTTAAGTTTTGGCATCATCAAAAAGGGGAAATTGTTAGGAATTTTATTGTTTAGATTTTGATGAATGCCATGTAAAACTTAGAATAGAAAGTTGGCACCCCAATTCTTGTTGTAAAATGCATTGTAACAATTAGAGTGGCCAAGCCGAGTTAAGTCGCCACGCCCTAACATGCAAGAAGACAATCAAGATGGAAGGAAGACTCTACCGAGAGACAAATTGAGTATGGCAAAGAAGAGTAGACGGAACTCTATCAAGAAGCGGTGAGATGCACGGTGAGTGAAGTATCGATCAAGTCAACTCAAGAAAAGCCAAGTCTCAAGTTGAAGTGATGAAGAGTCATCCATGATTGGAAGCCGACTCTAAGTCACCGGGGAAAGCAAAGAAATGCGGTCTAAGTCGAGATAATCGTAAAAGATCCGTTGCCTGAGTAAATCAAGAGATTTACTTAAACAAGTAATATCTCCATACCACCTTTTCGGAGTGCTCGACCCGAAGCGTGCAAAAGGAATGAACCAATGGGAAGCACTACACCGTGTCAGAACTCTAAAAAGGTGAAAGAACAATTCATACGAGGAAACGACAATTCCAAGGACTGCAACAAGACAAGCCAACGACTGCAAGTGACTTTCAAAAAATAAGCCTATCTCTTCAACGGGCAAATTTTTGAAAGATCACTATAAAGGCTGAGGAATGACTCTGAGAGAAGTAAACCTGAACCACGAACATTCAAGAAATCAATCTAAGTGAAACCAGAAATACTCTCAAATCATTCAAGATTAATCCTCAAGCCTACATTACGAAGTACATCAATCCAACACTCACCTGTGAATGAAAGAGAACTTCAATCAGTTGAAGAGGAAACTTTTGAAGAAAAGGGGTCTACATTCCACGAAGGATTGTAGGAAGGTTCAAGGTCGAACCAAGTCTTAAGCTTTTGGAGGGCTTCGTGATCAAATCCAAAGAGCTTGAGCAAGTGAGTCAGTAGTAGCAAAGGCAAAGCTGCCTGTGAAGAAAAGCCGAGTCGCACGAGAAGCTGCGCCGAGTGATCAAGGCGTCTCAGATCGAGTCCCAAAGGATCAAGTCACCGGTGTGTGATCAAGACTTGTATCCTGGGATACTGTTACCACTTTGTAAATCGATCATTACCTAGTGGATTCCTCCGGGAGTTGGAGAAGAGAGGAGTAGAAGAATTACCCCATCTTCGAACCTCTATAAAAATTTCATTGTGTCATTTACATTTCAAAGACTTAAATTCTCGCATTTTTAATCGCTTATATCTCACGATAAATTTGCTATCCACTTGATAATTTATAAGTACTAAATCAAGCACTAAAATCTTGCTTAATCAAACTTAAGGGTGTTAAGTCTTCGAAAAACAAAACCACAAAGTTGAGTCAAATTATAGCTAACGGTGAGTTACTCCATCAATGACTCAAATTTGAATCATTGAGAGATTAACTCTCTTGAGTGACTAAATCGATGTCCATCAAGGACACAGTTTGTGTAGAATCAACTCGTATATTTAAAAGGACTAAATCGAAAATTTGGTAAGGTTTATTCAACCCCCTTCTAAACCTTACACTTACACCCCTTGGGACCTACAAGAGTGCTGAACAAGAGGACTATGGTCACAGAAGAGTCTATCCATGTGTTTTTTGATGAACCTAATGTAAATGGAGAAGACTTTGAAGAGTTAGCTGATAAGTTGAATCAGCCAACTATGCAAAAGAGTCCCTATGTTAAAGCTGAAGCTGGAGTAATAAATCAAGATGAAGATGAGATAGCTGAATCTCAAAGACAGCTGGAAAATCTACAGCTAAGTGATGAAGAGAGAGCTGCTCAAGACAACACAGCTGCAAGACGATTGAACCCAGTTGATTTACTCCAACCTGATGTGAGATGGCTGAGAGACCATCCACCAGAGCTAGTTATTGGAGATGTAAGAGATGGTGTAAGAACTAGATCCAGAGCTCAACAAGAAGCTATGTTCACTTGTTTTATTTCCCAAATAGACCCAAAAGATGTATCCCAAGCATTGGATGACACACATTGGATTCAAGCCATGCAAGAAGAGCTGAATCAGTTTGAAAGAAACAAGGTTTGGGAATTGGTGCAAAGACCAACCCATCAAAATGTTATTGGCACAAAATCGGTATTCAGAAACAAGATGAATGAGGAAGGTTTTGTGGTAAGAAACAAAACAAGATTGGTAGCCAAAGGGTATTGCCAAGAAGAAGGAATAGATTTTGATGAAACATTTGCTCCTGTTGCAAGATTAGAAGCAATAAGGATGTTTCTTGCTTATGATGCACATAAGAACTTCACTGTGTATCAAATGGATGTGAAGAGTGCATTTCTAAATGGATTGTTAGAGGAATAAGTCTATGCTGAACAACCTCCAGGTTTTGATCACCAACGGATAATGGATTCACCAAAGGCAAAGTGGACAGAACACTCTTCAGAATTCAAGATGGAGAGAGTATACTGCTTGTCCAAATATATGTGGATGATATCATTTTTGGATCCACAAACAAAGAGTTGTGTGATAAGTTCTCAAACCTCATGCAAGGCAAATTTGAAATGAGCATGATGGGAGAGCTGGCATTCTTTCTAGGACTACAAGTTAAACAGCTGAAGGATGGAACCTTCATAAGTCAAACAAAGTACACCAGGGATTTAATGAAGAAATTTGGTATGGAAGAGAAGTCTTCTGTGAAAATACCAATGAATACATCAGTCAAGATGGACATGGATGCAGATGGCATGCCTATGGATCAAACCAGATACAGAGCACTAATTGGATCACTGCTCTATCTAACAACAAGCAGGCCAGACATCACCTTTGCAGTAGGTGTATGTGCAAGATTTCAATCTGCACCACAGGAGAGCCATATGACTGCACTAAGAGAATCCTAAGATATTTGAAGGGATGCCAAGAAGTTGGCTTATGGTATCAAAGGAAGGTGGATTCAAGCTAATTGGTTACTCGGACTCGACTATCTTTGGATGTAGAGTTGACAGGGAAGAGTACTTGGTACATGTCAAATGCTTGGAAACAGATTGGTTTCTGGTTTAGCAAGAAAAACTCAATAGCCACATCCACAGTGAAGCTCAAGTACATAGTTGCGGGCAATTTGTTGTGCCCAAGTCCTATGGATGAGACAACAATCGAGAGATTATGAAATTGAAGAAAAAGAGATTCCAATTATGTGTGATAACACAAGTGCTATTGCAATCACTCAAAATCCTATGTTTCATTCAAGAACAAAGCACATTGATGTCGATATCATTTCATAAGAGATCATGTTGAAAAGAAAGACATCACTTTGGAATACATCTCAACTGATAAACAATTGGTGACATATTCACAAAGCCATTATGTGAATCAAGATTTGAAGAACTCAAGCATGAGCTAGGTTAATTGAGAAGACTCAAGGAGAAAAGATGAAACTTGAAAAGATGAAAATTGAGCAGATTTCTTGAATCAGCCAAGTGAACCAGACGTATCGGGAAAGTCACCAGATTTGTATCAAGTTAGGCGACAATTTGAGTCACTATATGAATAAAGAGAAGAAGAGCTGAGTCAGTTAAGGAGTAAGCTGAGTCATTTATGAGCTAAGTGACAAAAATGCAGTCGTTTTTAATGAGCGGGAATGTTTTTAAGGATGACGGTGCGATCAAAAAGTCGCATGATAAGCATATGATTGGATATAAATGCTGCCGCATTAAATGCGAGCAATTAAATGAAAATGAGACGTGCTAAATCTGAGCCGTTGATCTTGATAAATATTTCAAAAACCGAAAACAAGTCCTTTCATACCCCTTATATATCTTTTCGTTCAATTTTTCTCTCACTTAAACTGTTCATCTTTCCAAAGCAAAGAAAGCAAGTATCTTTTCTCTCAAAACCCTACCAGTCTTCAAAGCAAGTTCGTCAAGTTTTGATCGGTAAAAACTCACTAAAATGGCACCAGCACATGATTTTACTAAACTCGCAAAGCAAATCCACACTGGATCAACCGTGGATTTTGAAGGGATGATTAAACATGGTTCCGATGAAACCCTTGTGAAGAAGATAGCTGATAAGATTGAGAAATCCGGGTTGAAACCCTTTCTCACATTGGAATACCAAATGACGTACGTAGAGGAGGTTGCCCAGTTCTACGTAAACGCTGAGGTGCAGGACGAAGGGATTAAATCCTCCGTCCACCGCAAGGACATTCTAATCACTGCAAAGGACCTTGCGGAGCACTGTTTATTGCCGTCGGAAGCCATGCCGGAGATATATGAAGCGGCGTTGATTTGGTTCTTTGCATGGAAGGCCAAGTGGCCAAACCGAGTGTCTTTGCAAAAGTTGTCTACACACGGTGACAAGAAGTCTTTGAAGGATGATTATCACAAACTGTTGGATATCGTTGCCAAATGTGTAGACATGAAGTTTGGAAGCTTCAATCGGTGTCAAAACCAAGCCGATCGTCATGGCTACGATCATGGAGGAGAAGAAGGTCAATAGGCAGAATTCGCTCTACAAAGCAGACTCTGCTGCTAGAATGTTGCAAATAAGTCCTTCAAGGACGATGGGTCATTTGGAGGATCTCTGGGCTATGGTCTTGTAATTGGCCACTTGATGGAGGTCAAGGGTGTTCCCCTTCAACATGGAAAATCATTCCATGTTAACAAGAAGATGTTTCGGGCCAACTTATGCGGAGCCCGAAGAGAGCATACGCCAAGCGGGGCGACACCAGTGAGGGGGAATCGGTGACCTCGAGGAAACAAATGTTGCCTCCCCTCCAGAAGAAGAAAGTCGCCCATGCACTGGAAAAAGAAGAAGGCTGCCCAAAGAACAAAGAATAAATCCCACTTTGCCCCCTGCAGCCGAGTCACCTGCCCCTGCAGCCGTGTCTCCTGCCCCTGCAACCATAGTAGAGAAGGAATCCTTAATACCTTCTCCAGGAATGAAGAAAAAGAGGACTGCCAAGGCGAGAAAGCCAGCTGCCTCTAAGGCAACTCCAAAGGCCTTTACCTTCGAGGAACCGGAGGAAGTAGAACCAGACATTCCTCTGGTGAAAACTAAGAGAAAGAGAAAACTCACCAAGCTCTCGGAGCTTGAGAAGATGGCCGACTCTGCAACTCAGCTGGAGCAAATCACTGAGACTGCGGAAGAGGTGCAGTCTCCAGAAGTGCTTGATGAAACCGCCAAATCTGCTGAAGGCGATCAGCAGAGGCAAGTTGAAGACCCAACTGTGGACAGAACAACTGAGAAACAAAAAGCAGCTGAGACAACAGTATCCCCTATCGACATGATTGTATCTCCACCTGAGACAGATGCTGCTGAGGGCGAAGAGGAGCAGAGTTTGCTACCCTCCATTCCTGAAAAGGAAGGGCAACATGGAGAGGATGAAGATGATGATGTAATCATATGCTCTCCATTGTACCCAGACATCCAAAATCGTCTAAGAGCATGGAGGAAATGGAAGCTAAGTCACTCTAGGGTGCAGTTTGAACACCCAGAGTTTATTGATGAGGAAGAGGAACTCTTCAGGTTTCTCGAAGTTGATCTTGTCTTTTGCAAGCCCGGATGAGGATAATCGTATTAATATCTTGCAAATTCGGAAGGAAAACGAAGGCAAAAAGAGCAAAAGGAAGCGAGAGGCTCGTGAGAAATCCATCATTTGTCCTCTAACTGGAACCAACGACCATACTCATCCTTATCTTGACATTCTCTCAGACAGTGATGAGGACATGGATCCTATTCTTCGCACAAGAAAAGTTGGACATGCAGCAAGCCATGCGAGAATCCACTGGCGATGCATGAGAAAGAGCTGATGGAAGGACCAGGAGAGTCTTCCAAATCACAGCTGGAAATTGATCCGTTGGGAGTGGTACAACAGATTGCCACTCTTATTGCTGCAACCACTTCCCCAGTTCACTTAGAAGACGGATCTAAGGGAATTGGCGATGACACTGGGAATTTGGGCACCCAAGTTGAGCCAACCCCTGTTAAAGGTGTCTTACCACCTGCCCCCATAGCTGAACACTCATTTGACAAAGCCGGGAGTTTGGAGCAGAGTGACCCCAACATAAGTCACTCAGTTGGTGCGCCAGCTGAGGGGGAAACTCCTCCACTGCAGCTAGGTCGGAGGATGCTGCAGATGACTCTACCATGAATCTAGGAGGAGAAGTGGAGAAGGAACAAGAAAAGGAAACACAGCAAGTTGTCACTGACGAAGCTCGGACAGTTAAGTCTGTCTCAGCTGAAGTGCCAATGGCTCTGCAGGCTGAGGACACTGCTGATGCAGTCGAGCCACATGATGGATCTGCCCTGGGAGTTAACACTCTGGGCACTGAAAGTGCAATCCACGAAGTTGAGACTCCTGTGGATGCCACTGCAGAAGACCCTAAGACAGTTGCGCCCGTCGAAGGAATTGTACAAGGCCCCACTGCAGTTGAGCTTGCAGGAGGTAATGAAGGCCAAAGGGAGGTTGAGACTTCCTTAGGTAAAAATAAAGGAGATAAGAGCATTCCTCAGACCATAATTGCTGATTCAGAGGAGGAAATCAGTGCTCTTCATGACTCCCAGGATGATCCTGATACAACCTTCCTGGGATCTGCAGATGAAGCTGAGTCTACCCCAACTGCACATCAAAAAGACTCAGTTGAGGATGCTCTACCAAGTACGAGCAAGCCAAACCTCAAGGCTACTCGTCAAACATTCAATTTTGATGATGAGCCAAGCCTTCAAGACTCATCATCTTCCGATGACGCCGATGGTGCGGTGAGGAACAACAAATTCATTTAGCGAGAATCCACCGAGGCCGAAGAAGGCTCGCAGACAAATGGTGAGGCTCGATCACCGCCAAACCACTCACCAAGGCCCAGCTGAAACCGAGTTGTTTATGCAGGCTCCCAAAGCTGCAGCAGACTCTACTCAACCGGGCACATCACAGGCACGAGTAACGGTGGAATCTATATCATATGTCCGTGATGATGCATTTGAAGAAACTTTCCATTTCTCTATTGAGCTTCCTGAACTTGATGAAGAAATAGCTCGAGAGCAAATGACGCTTCAACGCCGACGACCCAGATTATTCCCATAGATACTATTGTCCCAGCAGACTTTGAATTTGATGCTGCTTGGCCGCCAACTGAGACCGAGGTGACAGCTGAGGTACGAGAGGTCTTCAAGACAAACTTTGCAGAGATTGAGAAGATAGAATGGCACCAGGCCACATTGGATATGCGACTGGACAACAAGGATGCAAATCTTACGGCCGATCTGCGCGGAATAGTGGTTAGAATCGGGGAATGGTGTCCATGAGCGTAATGCGACTAGAATAAGTCGATATTTCAAGGCATTGTACAACAAAATATTGATCCGGGAGCGCGATAATGCCGACATGAAGAGGAGGATGCAAGAAAATATTGAGAATGCATGCCTCCCACAACAATGAAATGGGCTAGCTGCGAGAATTTCACAAGAAAGAACTTCGCGCAGAGAAAAATATGAATAACAAATTCACCTTCTCATGGTTGAAATGAAGCCGTGGCGGCCGAATACAAAGCCACCCGCTCGAGAATTTCAGACAAAGATACTCCGACATAATGAGACTCCAAGCAAAACTCAGCTATTAGCCGCCTAGATTTTATGCTTTCCGGCATGTTCCCAGGGGTTCCTCTCTCCTTTGATGCCAAAAAGGGGAAGAGGAATACGAAGATGTTGAAAAGGTTAGCGGATGAGAAAGAGAAGGAGAAATGTTGGAGAAGAAGAAGAAAACAGGTTGAAGAACATAAGAAAGAAAAGGGAAAAGCAGTTGAGGGGGAAGGTTCAAAGGATATGACTCTAATGTTAGTGAAACCCCTCAATAAGGCCTTGTCATAGCCGACATAATCAAGCAAACTTCCGAATCTCCCGCGCTCCAACACTCTGTTGTACCTATGTCTGAGAAGAGAAAAATCGTAGAAGCAGGGATGAAAGAGGTCGAAGGAAAAATGGATGACTGTGTGATGGATATATTGAAATAATACGGAGGCATTCCGACAGGAAAAGACACGGATACCATTCCAGCATTTATTGTGAGAGGCGAGCCACGATCGGTGGAAGAATTCAAAACGCTCAAATCAGGGATACTTTAAAAATATGTCCATAGCCCAAGCCTGGGGACTTGTATTGGGAGAAGGGTCTAAAGCTATGTGAAGAAGGCGTGATAGCGGCGGAGACTACAAGCGGCCATTCCTAGCAAGAAGAAGACTCGATTACAATATACGCCCGGAGGAAGAGGAAGGAGTGGTGGAGGCGGAGGTTTTCAACCTAGACCTCTACCCCAAAAACATTGAATATGTAGATCCGGGCAAGAAGGAAGGATCTCTTTGGCCGGATATGACGAAGTAGCCAACCGGGAAGTGGCTAGGAAGAATCTTGACTATGTCAAAAGAATTGAAGAAGAAAACAAAAGGCAAGATCACCATTTGTGGGAAGAAAGGAAAGAAAGAAAGCAAAGAGACGATGCAAGAAAGAGAGCATACGAAAAGAAGAAGAGTTTCTTGAAGAAGAGAAGAAAGAAAAGAAAGAGACCGAGGGACGAGTGAAGAAGAGTCAAGAAGAAAGAAGGAGGGGCGGTCAAGGCGATGAAGTGTTTCTTGTCCACCCTTCATGTATTTTTTGTTTTAAATAGATATGTATGTAAGTCTTACAGACGTTGAATAAGAAATCCATAATTTCTATATTTGTGTAGATATACCGCTATGTTTGCTATGATACACATTGTAAAAATGACTTTGTAAAGGACAAGAATGTTATGATCAATAAAAAGATTGATTCTACGCATACATTCTATGTTACTACATTGTCTCGTATGTATCTTTGATGCTTACAATTTGTTGTATGTTTTAAGTTTTGGCATCATCAAAAAGGGGAAATTGTTGGGAAATTTATTGTTTAGATTTTGATGAATGCCATGTAAAACTTAGACTAGAAAGTTGGCACCCCATTTTCCTTCTAATTTGCATTGTAATAGATAGAAATGTATATTTGAGTGAAGTCACTATGGTTTGGATATACAAGAAGTCAATCAAGATCGAAATGAAGACTCATTGTGAAACAACCGAGTATGGCAAGGAGGAAAAGTCAAGAACTCGGTACCAAGGAGTATTAGTGCGGGATACAATTGTGTGAAGTGTCGGTCAAGTCAACTCAAGAAGCCAAGTCTCAAGTTGAAGTGACGGATGAGTCATCCATTGATTGGAAGCTAACTCAAGTCACCTGGGGAAGTTAGAGAAGCTATGATCAAGTGAAGACAATCGAAAAGAATCCGTTTTAAGTCAAGAAGCTTACTTAAATAAGTAATACTTCCATGTTGCCATGTCCGAAAGTGTTGATCCCGAAGCGTGCAAAAGGAATAAACCAATGAGAAGATCGCACTCGTGTCGACTCTCAAAAAAGTCGAACATTCATTTAATACGAGGAAATGTCAACATCAAGGATCGCAACAAGACAAGCCAACGAACACAAGTGACTTTTGAAAATCAACCTATCTCTTCAAGGCGATTTTTGAAAGTTCACTATAAAAGGCCGAGGAATCTCATTGAGAGAAGGTTACGAACCACGAGCAATTAAGCATTTATTCACACCTTTGTAACTGCAAAATATTCTCAAGTTATTCAAGCAGATCCTCAAGCCTAAATTTCGAAGGAAATCGATCCAACACCAAGTCAGTGTGAAGGAAAGACAACTTCAAATCGTTGAAGAGGAAACTTTTGAAGAATCAAAAGGGGTCTACATTCCAAGGAGGATTGCGAGAAAGGTTCAAGGTCGAACCAGTCTCAAGTTATTGGAGGGCTTCGTGATCAAATCCAAGAAGCTTGAGCAAGTGAGTCAAGTAGCAAGACAACCGCCTGTGAAGAAGCCGAGTCGGACGGCACCAAGCTGTGTGACCAAGGCATCTCAGATCGAGTCCCAAAGGATCAAGTCGGTTGTGTGATCAAGACTTGTATACGGGTGATAACCACTTTGTACTCGATCAATACTTAGTGGATTCCTCCGGGAGTTGGAAAAGAGAGGAGTAGAAGAATTACCCCATCTTGAACCTCTATAAAAATTATTGTGTCATTTACATTTCAAAGCATTTTAATTCTACATAACACTTTATATCTCACGATAATTTGCTATCCAACCGATAATTAACAAAGTGCTAAAATCAAGTGTTTAAAACAAAGTTAAACCAAATTCAAGGGTGTTAAGTCTTCCAATAAAAATCTCATCACATCCAAGTTAAGGTTTAGACTAAACAAAGTGAGTTATTCTATCAATAGCTCAATCGAGTCCGTTGAGTGGCTAACTCTTTGGTTAACTAACTTAGTTGTCCCTCAAGGACTTATTTGTGTATTTAACTCGTAATATTTTAAAAGGACTAAAATCGAAAAGTTGGTAAGGTTTATTCAACCCCCCTTCTAAACCTTACTCACACCCCTTGGGACCTACACTCAAGATAGACAAAAGTCGTATGCTAATAGACGTAGAAAACATATACAGTTTAATGAAGGAGACAAATAATTTTGAAAGTAGTTCCAATCAAAGATGTTATTCAATTTGGCGAAAAGGAAAAGTTGAAACCGAGATATATCGGACCATTTGAAATCTTTACACGAGTTGAATTTAGCTTATCAGTTAGCATTACCACCGAGTCTATCAAGTGTGCACAATGTTTTTCACGTCTCTATGCTAAGAAAGTACGTTCGCGGTCCCAGTCACATCGTGAATTATAAGGATCTAACAAGCAATAATGACTTAACTTTCGAGGAAGCACCAAAAGCTGTTTTTGAATTCAAGATTCACCATTTGAGAAATAAAGATATTGCTCTGATCAAAGTATAGTGGAGACATCATGGCAGAAATGAAGCTACTTGGGAGCATAAAGAGGAGATTCATGTCAAGTACCAAAAATTTTCAATTCCAGGTAGGATATCGAATTTCGAGGACGGAATTTTATTTAAGGAGTATAGAATGTGATAACCAATAATTAAATAAGGGGTTAATTTAGTAGTTATTTTAGGGGTTAATTTATAGATTAATTTTGGGTTTGGGTTAAGGGTTAATTTAGGATTTAAAAAAAATAGAAATAAAAATATAATCAGCCTATAAATACATGATTAACCTATATATGTTTTTCACAATTTTCTCAATTCTCTACAATAGACAACGAAGGGATCAAAGACTAGAACTTTTATCGTTCAATTTTTCTACATCTAATATATGTGATTATTAAGGTAGTGATTTCTGTATTATTTATCTTTATTTAATGTTTCATGATTGTATTTCATTAATTGCAATATATGTCAAGAGAAAATAAATTTATATAAGCTAGGGGCCATATAAAGAGTCCTGGATCAAAAGTATCTGGGGTGAACCCCAAAGGTATATGCATGCGCAAAGAATCGCCGATTAGAGGAAAAGAGAAATTAATGAATTAATTATTGTAATTATGTGAATATTTTTCATGTTATATTAAATATTGTCGATATATCCTTCTTGAGCGAGATGAAGCTCACTCTATTATTATCATGACTTTCGGGTTTGAGGAATCCATTTGAAGATATGATGTTGTAGATGGTGCAATAAATTATGTTATATTTATATATTAAATAATTATGATCGGACTAAATTATGGGTTTATGACTATAATTGTTTTCACAATAAAAGATTAACCCACATAAGTTTTTCACAATTTTCTCAATTCTCTACAATAAAAAACGAAGGGATCGATGACTAGGACTTTTATCGTTTAATTTTTCTACATCGAATATCTGCAATTATTAAGGTAGAGATTTCTATATTATTTGTCTTTATTTAATGTTTCATGATTATATTTTTTTAATTACAATATATGTCAAGAGGAGATAAATTCATATAAGCTAGGGGCCATAAAAAGGGTTCGGGATCAAAAGTATATATCTTTGGGGTGAACCCACAATGCTATATGCAGTAACTGGCCAGTCAGAGGAAAAAGAGGAAAGTAATGAATTAATTGTTGTAATTATTTGAATATTTTTCATGTTATATTAAATATTGACAGATATATCCCTATTGAGCGAGATGAAGTTCACCCCTATTATTATCGTGACTTTCAGATTGAGGAATCCGGCTGAAGATATGATATTGTGGATGGTGTAATAAATCATGTTATATTTATATTTTAAATAATTATGATCGGACTAAATTATGGGTTTATGACTATAATTTTTTTCCCATTTTATGCTTGGGATAATTGTTGGATATTTAATTTGGAAAATGTATTATTATTATTATTATTCATGTTTTCCTAATAATATTTTTAGAGCACTTTAATTTCATAAAATTGGGTCGTTACAAATTCATATTCCAAATCACGTGAATCATCAACAAACACACTGAATACGTTTAAAAGTTAATCTTAAATGAAAGCATACTTGAATTCATATCGCAGTATAAATTGACCGATTTTGTTCTTCCACAGCCAAATCATCATAATCACTCAATGAGATCTGTCTCTAAAATGGGAAAGAATATAAGAGTAAAAAGTATCGATGGTTGACTTGGGGACCACAACCATATATATAGTTCTTACGTACCGAGTCAAATTAAAAGTCTATCAATTCTAATTTGACTAGTACCTAATATCTACAAATTGCAGAGTTCATACCCAATAAATTTTTCTAGAGCCTAGTTAATTAGATCACTTAATTAGTTCAAATTAATTGAATAATCTCGTAACAAAAAAATTATTAATATATGTAAGTCACATAATTAATTAATTAGGATAAATTTTAATAGGTGTTTCTAGTGTGAAGTTTTGATATGTTGGTTGAATTCACCAATAACTGTTAATGCTTTTGTTGGAACTGTATTTGATCATATGTTTGACTTCAAAAAAAAATTGATGTTGAATTCATGTTAGTGTTTGTTGAGTTGAAACTCTGGAACTGTGATTGTGCTTTGTTGCAACTGTGATTGGGCTTCGTTGGGTAAAGGTGTGAATTGTCCAAAATGTGGAAGTCAGAGTTGTTATCATAAAAAAAATTGATGCTTTAAGTGGGATTGAAAGGGGATTATATTGAATGGTGTAATATCTTTTTGGGATAATTAATTACAAAAGACACCTTAGGTTTGGACTTATTACAAAAAGAAAACCTGAGATATTTCAAAATTACCAAAAAAAAAAATCTCATTTAATTTTGTCTTAAATTTAATGGGGTAATTGTAAAATATCTAGAAATATCAAGGTTTTGTTTTGTAATGTTGTTTTTCTTATGAAGGGGAAAAACCCTAAGTTTTTTTGTAAGTACCCCGAACTTCAGCGAGGCTTTTGTAAATATCCCTATCTTTTCTGACGATGACTCTAGACTGAATTTTATTCTCACATCTTCTTCTTTGTTATTCTGGTTAATTGTTACCCAAACAACGACGATGTTTACCGCACATTTTTTTTACTTAGTCTGAATAACAAAAAAATTATATGGAAATTTCAACAATTAAATATTTTTTAAAAAATAATTAAACACATCTATAATTCTATATTACCCCTACGGATATCCGTTGCTCTTACAGTACGTCGATGTCTTCACTGGCAAAACGGGTATTTCATAGATAGCCAACAAGAAAAAGTTTCAATTGTTTTGGAATGATTAGATCCAATAATTAGTAGGTGAAACGGATATGAGCCTACAATCTGCATTTGTATGGCTTGGATCAGAGCCTCAATTGGCCCAAAGTTATCCCAACTTTTTCTTTACTGCAGGTTGTGAACTGGGGCAGATGAGTAAGTACATGACCAATTATTTGTGCCAGGAAAAATTTCTAGGGTACTACAAATGGTTTTATTAATATGTAGAAGAAAATTTAGCTGCGCATAGATCAAGAATTTCAAGACAAACTATTAGGCGTCTTTTCTTTTTTAATTTTTTGATTGAGGATGCTACATGAATTTAAGACGTCATACTACTCCATCCGTCCCAAATATATGGTCCAATTTGATGTTTTATATAGATTAAAATAAGTATTGGAAAGTACAAATATGCCAAATATACTTGTTTTAACCTCATTTAATGAGTAGTGTAAATGGTGACGCTATTCACAACCCTAAAATTGAGTAATACACCCACCTCCACATAATTACAAAAATGTCATTCACTTAAAAGACTATATTACCCTTAAAGAAGTTCTAAATACACCCACATCATTCACCCACATTTTTTTTCTTCTTGAACAAAGTTGAATTTTTTTCTATAAACTCTAGATTTTTCCAACACCCAAATTATTATAGATATGGACAATAAAATATTCATATCCCCAAATAATGAATGTATATTTTTAGTTTATAGCATAAAATATGTTATTTCTCAAATTTTCAGATTGAAAAATACAGTCTGATAGTAACAGTGTGACACTTGGCACGATCACACACTATGAAAAAGAATCCATCATGCCATTGTGCTGCATCCATCGTGCCATGTGGCTCGATGACAAAAAAATCCATCGTGCCATCGTGCCATGTGGCATGATGGCCAAAAATTCATCATCCATCGTGCTATTGTGGCATGATGACAGAAAATCCATCGTGCCATCGTGCTACATAGGACCTTTTGTGCAATGGTAAATTTAGAAAATTATGGGGGGTGTATTTAATAATTATATTATATTTTAAAAAGTGCGTTGGAGTGTATTTAGTAAGTTGGCGTATTTATCAATTTTGGAGGTGTGAATAGCGCCACCCTAGTGCAAATTATGAAATGCATATTAAATAAGGTTATAATAGTAAAAAAATAGAAAAAATATTATTAAATATAAATTGTGGACTATATATTTGGGATATTCCCAAAACAAATAGTGGAGTATATATTTGGGACGGAGGGAGTATTAATTTTGGGGCATAATCACTTTGCATCTTGAATTTCGAGACGCAAATATAGTGATTTTTATATTTTCCTTTAAAATACAGAGAATTTTGAATTTTTCAACTTGGTAAAAGAATAAGAAAATTGTAGTGCACTTTCTGTGCACATCATGCTAAATCTTAAATGAAATATATTTGGACTATTACGAGTGCTAATAATTATGGGGGATAATTGCAAATAGTACCGAGGTTTGACCTAATTACAAAAAATTCAACTAAAATTTAAAATTACAAAAAGTATTCATGAGGTTTGATTCAGTGTTAAAATTAAGGGGTAAACTATAATATTTATATAAATATGAAATGAGACTTAGAAATATTTTTTACTTATGAAAGATTTAAATGCTAGATAAAATAAAACCTCGGGGTATATGGGTGACACACTTAAATCGTTATGGATGAATAGAAAGTCAATTTGATGCTCCACACAATGTTATATATATATATATATATATAAGATTCTGTGAGACCATAGCTTTAGGTGAGATCGTAAGGACACATCTACACCATCCCAAAAAAATAATACAAGGCCAAGATCTAATTTTTTTAGCATTAAAAAATAGGCAAAAAAACCACCCAGAGGTATAATAGGGATCGCATATTAGACCAAAAATAACTGACAGCTAATTAATGCTAACAATCAGGGATGTGATCTGTTATTGATCACA
This sequence comes from Rehmannia glutinosa, assembly GCA_016081115.2. Lineage (NCBI taxonomy): Eukaryota > Viridiplantae > Streptophyta > Magnoliopsida > Lamiales > Orobanchaceae > Rehmannia > Rehmannia glutinosa. The sequence goes on from CM071927.1 coordinate 48,486,511, forward strand.
TGTCTATAATTATGCTAACAACCTTCCTCTCTCCTGCATATATTAGGAATATTGCATATATGGAATGTGCTAATTAAATGTCCCTGTAGGCTAATTGAATGTGCTTATAATAGGAATATTGCATATATAGTTTTGTTATTGTGTATACTTAGAATAAAACAAATAAAATATTAAAATACATTAGGCATTGATCCTTATAATTTATACCCTGCATACTTATATTTATGTTCTGCATATATTGTGTTTAAATTTGCATATTTAGTATGAACAAAGTGTATTACATTAAATTTTAATAGTGTGCTTATTTAGAATAGGAATATTGCATATATAGTTTTGTTATTGTGTATACTTAAAACAAAACAAATAAAATATTGAAATACATTAGGCATTGGTCCTTATAATTTATACCCTGCATACTGCATATTTGTGTTTATCATATATAGTGTTTTGAATTTGCATATTTAGTATGATCAAAGTGTATTACATTAAATTTTAATAGTGTACTTATTTAGAATATGAAAATTGCATATATAGGTTTGTTATTGTGTATACTTAGAACAAAACAAGTAAAATATTGAAATACATTAGGCATTGGTCCTTATAATTTATATCCTGCATACTGTATATTTAAGTTATGCGTATATAGTGTTCCAAATTTGCATACTTAGTATGTACAAAGTGTATTACATTAAAATTCACTTTGCATAATAAAAGTTTGCATAATTTGATTTTAATAATGTGTATTTATAATATGAATATTGCATATATAGGTTTATATCTGTGCATACTTAGAACAAAACAAGTAAAATTTGCATTAATTTTACTGAGAAAAAAACGTGACTTTGATTAAGAAGAAACTGAAAGGGCGTCTGTCAGAAATTTGAAAAATAACTGGCTCTAAAATCGCGGGAGCTAGATATGGTAGGATTTTTGTTTCCAAAGCATTAATAATAAAGTTACAATATTATCCCTGGCATAAATAATGAAAACACCTGAATGCCCTAATTAAACAAGCGCCATTACTTAAACTAAGGCCGATAATATGAACCGTTATTTATTTAATCTAATGGTCACGATGTGTCCTTATGGTCTTACCTAAATGGCTTGGTCTCATTTGAACCAATCTATATATATATATATATATATATATTGGATCAAACGTGGCAGATGTCTCTACGTAAGATAGTGTGGACTAATTCTAGCCTTTTTTATCAAATCCATAGGCTGAGATTTTTTCAAATTTTAGACCTTTTTTAGTTTTCTATCGGTAAGGGCAGTTTTGTCATTTAAAGTAGACGGTTTTCTTTTTTGTTTTTTTGGGTACCCATTAAAGTAATCAGTTTTTTAGGATTTTGATTAGTGATTTATTCCCACTTTTATTTCACATTACCATTTGAAAACATATCTCTAGTTTTCTCTCTCAGAGCTTTTGATTGTGAAGAAATCTTTCCATCGTTCTTCTTTCACGCGATTTGTTTCTTGTAGAGTTTTGGCTACTGTGTAGAATAATTCGTCATCCTCTTTTTATAATCCAACAAATTAACATTTTAAAAAATGTCTGTTTTTTCAAACCACACATCAGATTCGTATATGCACCCGTATTTAAATAATTATGCACCATATTTAAACAATATATGGATAAAAATTACAAATGTAATTTGTCACTCTTCTTAATGTTCACAAGTTGTAAATTAAAACTAAATATGCATCGTTATCATTCAATTATATGTCAAATATATACTAACTATGCATCAAAATTATAAATGTAATATGTCACACAAGTTACAAATTAAAACTGAATATGCATCGTTATTATTCAGTTATGCATCAAATATACACTAACTATGCATCAAAATTACAAATCTAATCGTCACTATTCCTAATGCGCACAAGCTACAAATTAAAACTAAATATGCATCGTTATTATTCAGTTATGCATCAAATATACACTAACTATGTATCCAAATTACAAATGTAATCTGTCACTATTCCTAACGGCACAAGTAACAAATTAAACTAAATATGCATCATTATTATTCAATTATGCATCAAATATACACTAACCATGCATCAAAATTACAAATGTAATATTCCTAATGGGTACAAGTTACAAATTAAAACTAAATATGCATCGTTATTATTCAGTTATGCATCAAATTTACGCCAACTATGCATCAACATTACAAATGTAACATGTCACTATTCCAAATTATGAGCACAAGTTTCAAATTAAACCAAATATACATCGAAAATTTTGAGTTATGCATCAAATATAGACTAACTATGCATTACTTCATTTTATAATCCAAGAATGTATATAAGTTAAAAAAAGGAGTGTGGTAAACAGGTGTATTCACGATTTGAAGAAGACTCAAGCATACTAATATGGACCAGGATTCAACACAAATTAATATTGTTTTTTTTATCCCAATTTACGATCCAGATTCGATCTCTCCATATTCACAGGTTTCATCTATCACGTCCATTGAATTCTGTGTGGTGTTTTGGGTGTATCTTCATTTTCTATAGTGTTCATCTTCATAAAATTGTTCTTTGTCTGCAGATTTTTCTGTGTTGACTTTTGTTTGCAGATAGGAGAGAGATAAGAACCTTGATTTTGTGTGATTCTTCTGTTACGGAACGTGATTGATATTTTTCCTTAATAACTGCGTGTGTGGCAGTGGTTATTATGGAATGATTGTTACAACAAATTTATATTTTACTATATTACCCTTATCATGTTTAAATTAATTAGTTCATACCACAAATTTAATCCCAATTTCAACCGGTAAGGGGCTATCTCACGAGATCCTATCCCTATATATATATATATATATATATATATATATATATATATATGGAGAGGATCCAGTGAGACCAGAGCCTTAAGTGAGACCGTATGGACTAATTTTAGCCATTGATTAATCATTCAATGGTTGTGATTAGATGGATAAAAAATATATTAAATAATTAATTCATTCAAAGAAAGGGTAATAAAGTAAAATCAGTATTAATTAACAACTAATCCCATAAAAAATGGATACACAATTGGAAAGAGAATCTATCATTAAAGCTTTCCAACAAAAATTAACTAATTATACATTGCCTAGAAGCTATTAATACATCAAAAAATCTACTAGTTATGCAATGTCTATAAACTATCTATGCAATGTGAAAAAAAAAACTAAATATGCATTAAATTATATCCCAACTATGCAATAAGTGTCATAAAGTATGCAACAAAAATCAACTAACTATACACTGTCCAGAAACCATATATGCAGTGTGTACAAACTTAATGTGCATTACATTATATCCAACTATGCAATAAGTGTCATAATCAATGCAATGTAAAACAAAATAACTATGCGTTGTCTAAGATTTGTCTAAGCAACAAAAGAAAAGTAATTATGTTTGCTCTCCACTATGTCATAAAACATTGCAATAAAAATAACTAACTATACATTATCTAAAAGCTGTCTAACCAGCAAAAAACACTAAATATGTTGGATTCCGGAAAAAAATTAAAAACAAAACTTCCCCTAAAATTGCGCCATTAATTAAGGCATTAAATAAGACAGTTATAATCATAGTCCATATAAAAACGCTGGAATAACAAATTACTATATTGTCCTTAATGAAAGGCAGTTACAAACTAGTTACCAAAAAAAGTGGAAAGATCTCATCCATCCAATATTTTCAATCAATGGCTAAGATTAGTCCTTATCGGCCTTACCCTAGGACCCCTGCTTAGAAATTTCCCACCTTAACTACCCTTCCGAAAACAGTAAAATATAATTACAGTATGTAACAATAATTTTGGTAATTTGTGAATTAATTCTTGAAAATCTATATATATCTACATATATAATAACAAACATTATATGGAAATTAGCTTAGTGTGTGTACTGCATTAATTATTATATATTTTGTTTTCTTTTTTAAAATTAAATAAGACTTTCGTTTTTGATTCATCTTTGACATATAATATATCAAATTAATCGTATTTTACCGATCTTCAGTTGGACACCCATATTACATATATATAAAAAAAACAAACATAAAAACTAAAAAAGAGATATATTTACTCAAAATTTTATTTTATAATGAGCCTTAAAAATTATACATTCATGTACATTCGTGTACTTTTGTTACTTGTAGTATATGTATAATTGTTATTTGGATTTAGCCTATTTCTTCATAATTACATATAAATTTTTTTAAGTGTTACATTCAATTAAAAAATACTTATTTTTAATTGCATCTCAATTTACACATACGAATAGCTTTCGAAAATAAAATTGCATTTGAATAGTTTTCTCTCGTATGAGGGTTTCTCTTAGCGATCGTCTGGTTCTTCCTAACATCTCCTTCATGGGTACGCTATACCCATGACTGATTTGTAATCTTGCCCTTTTCTCTTAACGTTTTCTTATTATCTGTCGTCCATTATTCCCTGCTTTTCGTGCTAATCTTCTGTTTATTTTTCGTTAAATCTCCACATCTGCGATTGCTACCTTGATCTGCTGCCTTGTAACCTATTCAGTTTTGTGTAGATGGCTGAGGATCTTGAGAAACTATACGCTCGATTATCCCTGGGAACTGAGGAAAATTCAATACTATCCATGAATTTTATCAATTCGATAGATGTGAATCTCGAGAATTGTTTTGTTGGAAAGATTCTAGCCCCTCATATTATCAACTCAGACCAAATATCTTCCCTGTTCAAGGGCCTTTGGAACCCTAAAGGGAGTTTTGCATGCAGGATGATCCACGATAATACGTTTCTATTTTTGCTTGACAACCAGGTTGAGAAGAAAAAAGTTATCAAGGGACCCCCATGGCTATTTGACAGGAACCTCTTAATTATCAGTGAAGCTTCGCTCCATCTGCATCCCTCTGAAATGGATTTCCCCCACTGTGATTTGTGGATTCAACTCCACAATCTGCCGCTGGGCCTAATGAACATGATTTTACCAAAACTGCTGGTAATAATATTGGTACATTTGTTAAATTTGATTTTGACGCTATAGGCTCTGTTATTGCAAATATATGCGCATCAATGTGAACATGGATATCACAAAACCTCTTCTCCGACTTATACATGTGGATTTCCATTGACAAATCAGAGCCGTTTTCCTAAAATATGAGGAACTCCTAGAGTTTTCCTTTCACTGCAGTATAATTGGGCATGTTCTCAAAGATTGTGAAACATAGATTTTACAAATCGATTCCTCATCCGAATCTCTTGAGTATGGCTCATGGCTTCGTGCTTCGGCCAATTTCATCCCCTTTTTCTTGTCCCGTAATAACCCTAATCCATCTCAACCACCCACATCTGACACTAACCATATCCATACTCCGTCATCATCCTTACGCACACCAGATATTAATTCTAACCACACCCCTGATTCAACAACGCCTCATCCTGCACCTTTGGATCCTAACCCATCACCCATCCTCTCTTCGCCTCACAATATCACAGAAACCCCCCAACCTCTGCCTTCAGAAACGCATACTGATACAATAAAACAAACACTCCAAATCACTCCAGCTCTTTCCCCTCGACAACAATCCATATCACTGTCCACCACTCACCCATCATCAACAGATACAATTCCCTACTGGTAAAGTAAATACATACATTAACATTTTAGGGAAACATGTTAGAGAACTTTAAGTAGTGGGTTGAGGACTTTAGAAAATGTGTTCCCAACCACATGTGTATATATATGTAACCATTTAACTGAAGATATATCAAGTTCTCTGCAAATATTATTACATGGTATCAAAGCCACATTAGGGATTAGGGTTTCAAAACTCGATTTTTTTCCTCTCCTCTCTTGGCCTCTAGGGTTTGGGGCTTTCTGGTATTTTTATTCCGGTCACCATACCTCACCACCACCACCGGGTTCACCTCCCTCCAATCTTACTGTGACCGGTGTCTAGTCATCCTTGCTGGTGCATGTGATCCATATGCGCAGAAGACCTTATTTGGCGTCGTCCCCATGCATCGTCTGTTCACCCACACCCACCACCACCACCTTCGTCGGCGCATCCCGCCTCCCAGAATTGGATCAGTTGGTGCGACCGGTTGATGGTTTCTCCAAAAACTGGTCCTTTTAAGCTCAACCCCTTTATTCTGCGATTTGAGACACCTTATTTTTAGGTACAGGGTTAGGGTTTTGTTTAATTTTACCCAGAATTTTGTTTAATTCCTCCCCCCCTGTTTTTTTTGCTTCATCTTATTGCCCATTTTGTTTCCACTGTCCCATGGCTTGGGTTGTCCCAATTTGCACCTTGTCACAATCCCTATTAATTTGTTGAGTATTTTGGATTTGATATTCGATTAATATACATAAAAAATAGAAAAAAATGGCTGAAAGAAATCCGTGGTTACATATGAAGTGTTTCCTGTCATGTCTAAAACAACATACCATAAAATTAATAGGTCTAACTATTTAGACTGGAGTAAAACTGTTCGACTGTATTAGCATAGTATTTCTATGGATCGTCATTTAACAGATGACCCACCTACCGATGATTCAAAGGTATATTAGCTACGCGATGACACTCCTTTATTCTTATAGATCTGTAATTCTATTGAGAGTGATGTTATTGGCATGGTCAATCATTATAAATTTGTGAAAAAATTAATTTATTACTTAGCCTTTATGCACTCGGGGAAATTAAATGTCAAACGCATGTACGATGTGTGTTAAACCTTTCATCATGCAGACAAAGCCGAGAGATCTCTTACTGACTATTTTATGAATTTTAAGAAAACTCATGAGTAACTTAATTTGTTACTTCCATTTAGTGCTGATGTAAAAGCTCAGGCAGCTCAACAAGAAAAGATGGTTGTTATGAGTTTGTTGGTAGGTTTTTCTTATAAATTCGAGACTGCGAAGTCTTAGATTCTGTATAGTCCCCCCGCACCTATTTAGACTCATAATGCTTTTGTCAGTCACACTTTTGACTCAATAAAGCCAATGTACAAAAATAGCAATCAAGGACGAAACTTTCATCAAAATGTGGGGGCTCGGGGAAAGGATCCGAGCCACATTATATGCCATTATTGTCACTAACCCGGACACTTTAAGAAGGATTGTCCAAAGTTACAGTGAAAGAATCTATTTAGCTATTTAGCACATCTCGCTTTGGCTAATGCTCCTCCAGAATCCGTTTTAATTTCTGCCGAAGACTTTGCTAAGTTCTCAGAGTACCAAGAATATCTAAAGTCTCCATCTGCTTCAATCACTGCTATTGCTAATTCAGTTAAACTTCAAACACATCTTGTTTCCTCATCTTCCAAATGGGTCATTGACTCTGGTTCCACTGATCACATGACAGGTAATTCCAGTCTTTTTACTTCCTTTAAATCTCATGCCTCTAATTCATCGGTTACCTTAGCAGATGACTCCACATTTCATATTTTCGGGTCTGGCACCATTATCCTCATGCCCTCCCCTCTTTACAATCTGTTTCAAACCTACTAGACTTATCATTCAATTTGGTTTCTGTTAGTAAACTTACACGCTCCCTTAATTATTGTGTCTGATTATTTCCTGTTTTTGTTTTTTTCAGGATCTTATGATGCAGAAGTATTCGTAAAGGACATGAATTTGGAGGTCTCTACATCCTTGATACCCAAGTTCCAAGCCTATCATTGTTCTAGAATTGTGACCCCTTTTGAAGCACATTGTCGGTTAGGTCATTCTTAAAGGATGAAATATTCACTAAGACATTTTATCGAAAACTTGGCATGCATAGGATAAAATAAAAGTTGTATATAACATTTGTAAATGTAATCATGCCCAAAACAAATCAACACCAATCCTAATTCTACAACCACAATCCATCAACATATATAATTCCCATCACAATCATACAAGAATTTCATCATTTTATCAAGTATACACAAGGTTCTCAAGGGTTCAACCCACTTGATATTAAAAGGGAATTAAACATACCAATTGATTGGAGAAGATGAATAATATGGAAGATACATACATAATCCGAGCCCAATATAGTAGAATTTGCAAGAAACAATTATTTTGAGTGGATTGTGTGTGAAATGGGTGAAGGGGTGCGAAATTGAAAAAATAGAGACGAATAAACTGAATAGAGAGACAGAGACTACTTAACCCCTAGTTTGGCTGTGGTCGACCGGTCCGGAGGCAGGTCGACTGGTACCTGGTCTCCAGGCCAGTTTCTGTCCCAATTTTGAGTAACAATGCAATTTTTCACCCTTAAGTTTTAAAAATGAACAAAAATGCAATCATAGACCTTATTCGATATATATTATGCCTAAACAAGATCGAATTGAAGTAAAAGAGTTGGCGAATAAAGGTTTTGTGAAAATATCCACGAGTTGATCTTGAGACTGAACAAAACACATCTCAATTGTTCGTTTAGAAACACAATCCCTTAGAAAATGGTGTCGAACCTTAATATGTTTTGTTAGGTTATAATGAACTGGATTTTGAGCAATGTTTATAGTGGACGTATTATCACAAAATATAAGAACATTTTCGAAAGAACATTTGTAATCCGCTAAGGTTTGTTTCATCCAAAGAAGTTGAGTATAACAAAAGGCCGCAGAAATGTATTCGGCTTCGGCCGTAGATAAGGATACACAATTTTGCTTCTTTGAAAACCAAGATACTAGGCAATCGCCTAAAAATTGACATGATCCGGAAGTACTTTTGCGATCATCAATATTTCCCGCATAGTCCGAATCACTATATCCTTTTAGAGAAAATTTTCATTCTTTGGTATAACAAACCATATGAAATAGTGCCTTTCAAATATCAAAAAATTCTTTTAACGACACTCATATAAGAATCTTTAGGATTGCTTTGAAATCGAGCACATAGGCATACAACATGAAGAATATCGGGTCTACTTGCAGTTAAGTAATGTAAACTATCAATCATACCTCGATATTTTGATTCATCAACCGACTTGCCTTTTTCATCTTTGTCCAGCTTGATATCGGTTGCCATTGGAGTAGCAACGGTCCTTCTTTCTTCAATTTTGAACTTCTTTAGAAGTTTTTTGGTATACTTGGATTGTGATATATAGATACCTTCTTGGCATTGTCTAATTTGAAGTCCAAGAAAGAAGTTAAGCTCTCCCATCATGCTCATCTCAAATTCACCTTGCATGAGCTTAGAAAATTTCTTACAAAGAGACTCATTAGTAGCACCAAAGATAATATCATCAACATAAATTTGTACCAATAAACAATCTTGCCCCTTTTCAAACACAAAGAGAGTAGTATCAACTTTACCTCTTGAAAAGCCATTTTCTAAGAGAAAAGAGCTAAGTCTATCATACCATGCTTTGGGTGCTTGTTTTAAACCATGTAAGGCCTTTTCAAGTTTGTAAACATCATTTGGCCTCGAAATTTTTTCAAACCTTGGAGGTTGTTTTACATAGACTTCTTCTTGAATAAAACCATTTTAAAAGGCAGATTTAACATCCATTTGGTAAAGTTTGAAATTATTAAAACAGAATAGGCAAGTAAAATTGAATTGCTTCCAAACGTCTTTATGGGTGCAAATAATTCATCATAGTCAATACCTTCTTCTTGACAATACCCTTGAGCCACTAACCTTGCCTTGTTTCGAAAAATGTTGCCTTGCTCATCGAGTTTGTTTTGGAATACCCATTTTGTGCCAATAATAGTTTCTGATGGAGGATAAGGTACCAATTCCCAAACATCATTCCTTTCAAATTGGTTCAACTCTTCTTGGATTTCAAGAAACCAGTCTTCATCTTCAATGGCTTCCTTTGCATTAAATAAGAGCTTTCTCGGCAAATTTCCTTCTAGTCATAACTTTGTCTAGAGGATCCCCAATTATGAGATATTTTGGATGATCTACTTTCAATTTTAATGCCACGGGAAGATCCGACTTATCCCCTTTATCCTCTTGTGGAACATTGGAAGTTGAAGGTTGATCAATTGATGTGGAAGATTGATCACTTTCAATGTCATTTGGAACAATTGGTTCAATTTCATCTTCTTCATCACTTTCATCATTAGGTATCCTTTCAACACCCGAGGCTTCATTGAATTTGACATGAATAGACTCCTCGACCATTATGCTCATTTTGTTATAAACCCGATATGCATTACTCTTAGTTAAATACCCCATAAAGATTCCTTCATCGGCCTTTTTGATCAAGTTTATCTAATTGATCCTTGGTATTCAAAATAAAATACTTACAACCAAATATTTTGAAATAACTATTGGAGTTCTTCCTTTCCGAAGCTCATAAGGTATTTTATTTAACTTGGGACGAAGATATACCCAGTTTATGACATATCAATCTGGTGTTGACGGCTTTGGCCCAAAAAAATTTTGGAAGTGAAAATCATTTAGCATGGACCGACACATTTCTTGAAGCATTCGATTTTTCCTTTCGGCAACACCATTTTGTTGTGGAGTTCTCGGAGCCAAAAAATTATATGCATACCCCTTGGTTTCACACAATATTCTAAAGTCACCATCAAATTCTCCTCCTTGGTCACTCCTTATAGACTTAATCGTATCTTCATTTTCATTCTCTATAAGTCTACACAACTTAGCAAACTCATTAGCGACATAACTTTTATTTGCAAGAAAAATAGTCCAAGTCTATCTAGAGAAATAATCAACTATAACAGATGTGTACTGTTTTCCACTTAGACTTTCAGTGCCAATATCCCCACACAAATCAAGATGAAGTAATTGTATAGGCTTGGTTGTGGAAATTTCATTTTTGGGCTTAAAGCTACTCTTAACTAATTTGTTCTTTTGACAAGTGTCACATAAGCCAAGATTTTCAAAATTTAATTATGTTGTCCTTTGACATGTTGTTTTTTGTAAATCTTTTGCAAATTTGTGTATCCAACATGTCCAAGTCGCCTATGCCATAAACTTGTTAAATCATTATTGGCGACAAGACAAGAAATATTTTGACTAACCAAATCGGTTGTGCAAATTTTGTAAAGATTGCCTTTCCTACTAGGTTCACAAATAATTTTATTATTTTTGAGAATAAGGCATTTTTCTTTATTAAAAATAACATCATAATTAGAATCACAAAGTTGGCTTACAGTTATCAAATTGAACATAAGCCCTTCTACTAATAAAACATTACTAAGAGAGAAAGAAGAGCTACCAATTTCTCCATTTCCAAGAATTTTTCCTTTGCTATTCCCGAACATGACCATGCCTTCTTCTTGTAGTTTGATGTTGGTAAAGATTTCTCTCCTTCCAGTTAGGGATGTAAAAGAATCAAATATTCTTTATTCGATTCGCGATTCGAATTCGAATATCAAGATTCGAATTCAAAAAATTCGAATAAGAATTCAAATAAGAATATATTTTTCGATTCGTATTATTTTCGAATTCGAATTCGAATAACACAATATTCAATTCGAATAATATATATTTATATTATATATTACTAATAAATACATATATATATATATTAGTATTGATATTATATATATGTATATATATTTCATAGTTCCTATGTTAATTTTATTACCAACTAGTACTTATTTGATAAGTTTTTTATTATTCAGATTTTAATTTATATTACAAATTAGTCACAATTTAAAGAAAAAAAATTATATAAAATAATTAAAAAAAATTCGAATACGAATATATTTTTCAATTCGAATAATAAACGAATACGAATATGAATATTCGAATATTAGTCAAATTCGAATTGAATACTGTGAATATTCGATTCAATTCGATTCTTTTACAACCCTACTTCCAGTCATATGGCAAGAACACCCATTGTCCACGAGCCATTTTGAATCTTCCGGAATTGTTATAGCCCCTAGCACCTACAAATAAATTATTTTTAGGTACCCTATAATTTTGGGGTCCATGGGGGTTAGTCTTGAGACCTTTGGGTCTCCAAAAATGACTAAAGCTGTTTTTAAGTTTAAATTCATTAGCATAATGTCCATTTTTAGCACAATAAAAGCAAATAATAATGTTAGGACTACTAGCACGTATGAAAGTCGGAGCTTGGTCATTTTTTTCTTAGAAATGGTTTGAAAATATTTGTAACCAAGTCCTAGTTTGGAATGCTCACTTCTTTGTGTACCAAGAATTTTTGTAACTTTATCCGTACTCAAATTAAAACGTTGCACATCCTTTTTCAAATTTTCAATTTCTTTTGTTAGCATTTGTTTTTTGGAATCGAGACTATGAACTTTTGCAAGAGTAATAGTATGAGCATGATCAAGTGATTCATAAGAAGTAAATAATTTATCCTTTTCTAATTTAACCTCTTTATACTCTTTTTTCAAAATCTTGTATTTACAAATCATATCTCTAAACCCATTTTGTAAATCATCATAGTCACATTGGAGTACATCAACTAAAGAAGAAGATGAAAAGTTAGAGCATATCTTGTTGTTTTCATCATCTATGGTCATGAGATCATGTTCGACTTCTTCTTCTTCGTCAGATGTGGCAAGAAGCTCATCCCATGTTTTAACTTCCGCATTTAGAGCATTTTGTTTTGGGAAAAAGCTTTTTCTTCTTTTGCTCCTCCTCCGCTAATTTCGGCAATCGGCTATATAGTGTCCGGGTTTCCCGCATTTGAAACACGAGTTGTCTCTAGACTTCCTTGCCTTATTTTTATTTACAAACTTGGCAAATTTCCGGACAAGGGCGGCCATCTCCTTATCATCTTCATCGCTAGCATAATATATATTATTGAAGAAGATGCTAAGCCTTTAGGAATAGATTGCATACCCGATTGAGAGATGGATGGTTTGGAATTCTTCATCTCCTTGAGATATACTTCGTAAATGAGAAGATTTCCAATAAGCTCGTCAAACTTGAGAGTTTCAATATTTTGAGCTTCCGTAATTGCGTTACTTTTTTGGACCAGGAACCGGGAAGAGCATTTAAGACTTTTGTTACCTTGTCTTCTTCGGAGATGAGTTTCCCAAGTGCCACTAGAGAATTAACGATGTTATCAAGCCTTTCCACCACTTTTGAAGTACCTTCACCCTCAAGCATAATGAAGTTTTCAAAATTTTTAACAAGCATGGTTTTGCTTGCTTGTTTTACTTTCTTTGTACCTTCATAAATTGTTTCCAACTTTTCCCATACTTCATGTACGAACCTTATTCATCTAGTATGATTATACTCGGTGGTGGTAAGAGAACAATGTACTCCAACTTGTTGGTTGGCTGAGCTATCCCTTTAATAACCGCATTCCAAATATCAAAACCGCAACCTTGTAAAAAGTACTCCATTCGGTCTTTTTAAAAAGCATAGTTGTTGGCGTCGAATAATGGTGGCTTGTTGGTGGAGGCGCCGGTGGTGAGGTAGCTTTCGTTCATAGCCATGGATCTCCTCTTTACTCGCAAAGACTAAACGAGCTTGCCAAAGAGTTTGGCTCTAATACCACTTGTTAGTCCAAGTGGCTACGAAAATCTAGGGGGAGGGGTTGAATAGATTTTCCCAATTTTCGGATTTACGCCCTCTTTTTCTAACATGAAGATGATGACCAAAATAAAAGTGCGGAAATATAAATAACACACGATGATTTATAGAGCTTCAACCCACCTAGGGTCTAATGCTCTACCACCCGGTATGTCCGAATGGATTTTGAAAGGGAAAAAGTATATTAATAGATACCAAACTATTACAACCTTTTACCTTGAAGAGTACCACACTCTTCTTACAACACCACCTATGAAGATTACCATAATCTTCTTACAACACTGAAGAGTACCACACTCTTCAACACCTAGAATCAACCAAGTGTGTTCAACTCAGGCTTAGGGATGTTAGGCTTCTTACTGGGGACCTCATCTCGATCGTCTTTTCGCTCCTTTCTCTTATCTCCTTCCTCACGCTTCATCCTCCTGGCCTCTTCCAGGTTAATGTACTTCTCAGCTCTAGCCAAGAGTTCATCGAATGTGCGTGCTGGTTCTATAACTAAGGACTCAAAGAAATCCCCATCCTTCAAACCCTGAGCTAGGGCGTTGGCTAATATGTCCTGAGTCGCCGAGGGAACCTCAAGCTTCGCCTCCGTGAACCGTTGAACATATCTCCTCAGCCCCTCATTGTCCTTTGTTTGATGTTGAACAACGTCAATGTGAGTCTTTTGACACCTTCTACAGCTAGTGAATTGATGTAAGAACATTGAGCTGAACTCATCAAAACTCTTAATGGAATTTGGCGACAGCTGACTGAACAACTATTGTGCCGACTTAGTCAGGGTAGTCGGAAACACTCAGCACATTACACCGTCGGAAAACCTGTGGAGCACCGCAGCATTCTCAAAGCGGCACAGGTGATCCCATGGGTCAGTGGCGCCATCATACTCAAAACTCAGCGCCCGATATGAGGAGGGGAGTTCATCAGCCATAATCTTCTCTGAGAAAGGAGTACCCCTCCTCGATCAACCCAAGCCACTTCCAGACACCTTCTTCTTCAGTTCTCTCACCTCCCTATGCAGATCATCCATCTTTTCGCTCCAGTCCGGATCTATCTCCGTGGCCGTTTGGGTAAAGGCCGCGGAGGCACTCTCTTCCTCTAACACTGGCGCTCTTCGACCTTGCTCCCAAGTGGGAGGCCTCATCTCACCCATTGGTCTAGTCCGCGCTGCCGCCGCAGTGGACAAATTCTCATATCCGTCTACTCACGGCCTCTTCCCATGGCCTCAATAAAGGAAGGCCGGAGGAAACCAGGCCCCAAACCACATCCTCCCACCATGGGATCGGCCACTCCAGCCACCCCCGGAGGAGGGCAATCACCTCCAACACGCGGCGCACGTGCGCGATCCCTGTTCACCGCTTCAGGCGTTTCGATCGGAACTTCATCCATATGTACGTCTTCCATAACAACCCTGAACTCACATCTTAGAACTCAAGATTTCCCATAGACGGCGCCAATTGGTCGGTTTAGGAATTCCCACCGTGTAATACCTGAGCCTCACACTGCTCACTAGGCTAATATAGTCCATGCAATTCATGCTATTTATGTGCTATTTGCATTGATAATAATATCTTATAATTCATCTTATCGATGTCGTGATTATTGTATACTGTTAAAATTCTCAAAAAAAAATATATTGGCTTGCTAGTTTAAGTAATTTAATTACATTCAGATACAAAGACCTAGGTGTCAAGCTTTTAGATACCATTAGGTTACACGTGGCGAACCGATAAGTGAAAGGTTATACGATGAATTTATTGTGTACATGAAAAGGAACATGATATACGGTATTATAATATTTAAGGTATTCTTTATGCAAATATTACTTAGAAGAAATATATAATACTAATAATACACATAATAATTATAGATATTCTCAAGAAAATACTATATATATATAAAGAAAATAATGTAGTAGTTATATAAATGATCAGTTATATGTACTATGATGAATTCAAATATAAGTATGATAGTGATCTGACGCTACGTGGTTGCCTGCTTGATAGATAGTACTACTTAATGTATGGGTAGAAATATCATTAATGTAATATATATATATATATATATATATATATATATATACTAATAGTTGTGGAGACATTTCTTAACTAATAAGTATGTGGGCATATAATTATATATTCATATATCAGCACCGCCACACTTTTACAAGAGCAGGTTAGATGGATAAATATTATTAACTAAAGAATACTACCTATTTTGTACGCTAGGTTTTCTTGTGCAACAGTTCTCGAAAGATAGCTTTAATACAGGTTTTCTTATACCTAAGGTTAACAAGGATAGACAATTAGCTAACTTTCAAAAGAGCATATCAAAGCGGTGAAAGGTAAGTGAAAATCCATCATCGCAACTACAATGCATAAACATAGTATTTCTGTTTTATTGATACTAATGCGATTCTTATATCTTGATAGATGCATTATGGAAACCTTGATGTTCATATGTTGCTTGGTGGATATTGGAGTGTGATGACTATTGTTTCATTGAGCATGTCATTCATTGGCATTTGCACGTGCATGCAAACATATGAGCATTATTGAAATGAGGCATGCACGACATGATTTTTTTTTTGAAAAGAAAATATTTTGATTGGCCGCTACTAGTGCACCGAGGTCTGTGTGGCTTATGCATATGATGGTTTGGGTATCGCAAGTGGGATGACTTTCCGGAGGATCGCAGGGGCAAGCATGAGGCGGACGTCTGGTGGTCACGGAAGGATGGTCCACTTGATAGTACCCTTATGGTTGGTGCAGCGAGTGGGATGACTTCTTGTAGATCGCGGGTGCAAACATGAGGCGGACATCTGGCGGTCACAAGAGGATGGGCCCTCATCTGTGTCAATCGGTTATTGGCCATCTGAAAATTTATATTGAGCTCTTTGCAGTGCGTAGTAGGGGCGAGGGCCCGATAAAAAAGAAAAATGAATTTGGTGAAATACTTTATTTCATCGTCATGCATTCTCGAAAGAGTATCTTGGATTCAATTACTTATGTATTTCATATCATTTCATTGACATGCATGATATTTACTTATTGAGCTTTAGCTCGTGTAGTTCATGCATTGTAGGTGAGCCTGATGATGCTGGTTCACATGGGCTTATTGGATGGTTGTTGGAGCTCCTACAGTTATTGAGGACAAAGTGTACATGGATGACGACTTGTTCAATGTGTTGATGGGTCACCTTTCTTTTTGGTCTTGTATTATATTTTGGTTTAAGGTTGTACCCTCTTTTGAAACTTTTATGTAAATATGTACATGTAAATATATGGGTGATGTGGGTTATGAGTTTAGTCACATGGATGTTGTTGTGTTTAATCTGGGGTTTGTTACCCTTTTGCTTGTTGATATGGTTTGTCATTTTCTTATAAGTAAAGTGATCTTGCCTTTTGTTGTTAAAATGTCACGAGGTAAAAAAAAAAAAAATTGTACAGTATATAGGGTTTACGTTGTCAAATTTCACTTTTTATATTGCTTAGTAGTGTAGTAGTAGGGGTGGGCGTGATGAGTGGTATCGAGCCGGTTTTGCTTAGTGTTCTCGTAGACTGTCCATGTACACAAACTTAACTCCATGAATGCCGATAAGTTTGACTTTATTGTCTCGTGCATTTTATGTTTCATGAATTATATTGGCCATGTGTTATTAGGTTTCTCAAGACAGTGTTCCATCTATGGTGAGAACTAGGGGTGAGAGTAGTAATGGGGATAGAAACCAAGGAGGGGAGATACCTATACCAACTGGTGACCGCGGTGACGTCATAGCTCGACTTACAGAGCTCATCTAACGACAATCTGAACAAATTCAACGGCTCATCCATCGAGGAGGGATACTAATGGACAACAAAGAGCGAGAAATGAATCAACCGCAACAAAGGATAGATCAAGTTGAGATAGTTGGGGAAAGATTCCGAAAGCTAAACCCACCAACCTTTGAAGACGCAGCTGATCCCACAGCAGCAGAAGATTGGTTACGAACTCTAGATAATATGTTCCAATATAGTAGAGTCCCCGAAGAAGAGAAAATGATGTGTGCATCTTTCTTACTTAGCGGAAGTCTTAGGACATTGGTGGGATATGACGAAGAGTATCGAAGATGTTACAATCATGACTGGGAAAGATTCAAGGAGTTGTTCGAAACAAATATTTCTGACTCCGGTTCATGCAATGAACATGAATGAATTTATACAACTACGACGGTGGTACTATGACAATGAGGGGACTATATTCGCAAATTTGAACAAGCTCTCAGGTTTGCTACACACATGGTTAGCAATGATGCTCAAAGTCGAGAGGTTCCTTGAAGGTTTGAGGCCGAATCAGTATAGAGATGTTAGTATGGCGGGGAACTAGGAGTTACATATTCACAAAGTTGCCGAGAGAGCATTGGTAGCGAGTAATGTGAATCGAAAATCATTCGTGCTCGAAGTTCGGCGCCAGTTTAAACAAGCACGGGGCCAACGATGGATTGGAAATCAAAAGAAGAGACCATTTCAAACTCAGCAACAATAGCCCCGTTTTCAACCACGACAGGGACAACAACAGTGGGATCAGAACAAACGTCAAAGGGATGATACAGACAGAGCACTAATTGTGCAACCTATGTGCCATAGATGCGGTAGCCAACATAGTGGGGTATGTTTTGCAGAATCTAGAACATGCCATATATGTGGAAAGGTGGGGCATATAGCCAGGATGTGTCCAAGAAATCGAAACCCTACTGGACAAAAGGTTATACCGGCTAGAGCATTTACTATCACGGAAGGCGGATGCGAAGCAAATCCATCGGTGGTGACAGGTAAACTCCTATTGTGGTGTGTAAGCATTTATATTGTTTGATTCAGAGCTACGCATTCATTTGCATCCGGTGAGTATGTGAGGAGACGGGTAGGCACCTGATGTAAGCAAGTGGGTTACAATGTAATAATTCCCTCAGGAAATTCCAAACAGACAAATCAAATTTTGAGAGCTTGTTCTATTCCAATCAAAAATAGAGAACTTTATGCTGATCTAATTGTGTTAGCTATGAATGACTACGATATTATTCTAGGTATGGATTGGTTATCGAAATATGGTACTACAATTGATTGTCAGAAAAAGACAGTGACATTTCAACCCCAAGAAGAAGATCCCTTTACCTTTGTTGGAATCACTACTCGCTTTAGATTTCAATAATATATCGCACTAAAGGCACAACGTTCTTGAATCTTTGGTTGTGAAGGATACCTCGTAAGTGTAATGAGTATTGACGAACAACATCAACCAGCCCTTGATGAAGTTCCAGTAGTACGAGAATATCCTGATGTATTTCCAGTCGTCCCGGATTACCACCTGACCGTGAGATCGAGTTTGTTATTGACTTACTTCTGGGAACGTCTCCAATCTCTAAAGCTCCTTACCGCATGGCTCCATTGGAATTGAAAGAATTAAAGACACAATTGCAGGAGTTGCTAGATAAAGGCTTCATTAGACCTAGCTTCTCGCCATGGGGTGCACCAGTCTTGTTCGTGCAAAAGAAGGATGGTACGATGAGATTATGTATAGACTACCGAGAGCTAAACAAGGTTACAATCAAGAATAAATACCCGCTACCTTGAATCGATGATTTGTTCGATCAACTTCAAGGTGCAGCAATATTTTCAAAGATCGACTTGCGATCTGGGTACCATCAGCTGAAAATAAAAGAAGATGATATACCCAAGACGGCCTTCAGCACGAGGTATGGACACTATGAATTTTTGGTGATGCCATTTGGGTTAACGAATGCCCCAGCCGCTTTCATGGACTTGATGAATCGGGTATTTAGAGATTTTCTAGATAAATTTGTTATTGTGTTTATCGATGATATTTTAATCTACTCTAGAACAAAAGAGGAGCACGCCGAACATTTGAGAATGGTATTAGAGATCCTGAGAGCAAAACAATTATATGCCAAATTTAAGAAATGTGAATTCTGGTTAGATCAAGTAGTGTTCTTGGGACATGTGGTATCCGGAGCAGGAATCTCAGTTGATCCAAGTAAAGTCAAGGCTATCAATAATTGGCCACAACCTACAAATCCGTCAGAGGTACATAGTTTTCTTGGTTTAGCTGGCTACTATCGCCAATTTGTGGAAGGATTCTCCAGAATTACTACGCCTTTAACGCAATTAACCAGAAAGAGTGTCTCATTCAAATGGGCAAAAGCATGCGAACAAAGCTTTCAAGAATTGAAAAAGAGATTGACTTCAGCACCAATTCTCTTAATTCCATCAAGTACTGAAGGTTTTATAGTTTATAGTGATGATTCAAAGAATGGCTTGGGATGCATATTGATGCAAAACGGTAAAGTGATTGCGTATGCGTCTAGACAACTGAAGGACTATGAAAAGAACTATCCTACACATGACTTAGAGCTTGCCGCAGTGGTGTTTGCACTTAAGATATGGAGATATTACCTATACAGGGAACGATGTGAGATCTACACATGATCACAAAAGTTTAAAATACTTCTTCACACAGAAAGAATTAAATATGCGGCAACGACGGTGGTTGGAGTTAGTGAAGGACTATGATTGTGTGATTAATTATCACACTAGTAAAGCCAATGTCGTAGCGGATGCATTGAGTTTTAGGAAATCGACACAAAGCAATGCAATTGCGATTCAAATTCGTAAACCGAGTTTATGGATCTCCGAGAAAATGAACGTGGAGATGGTATCATTAGGTTCCGTTGAAGCTAAGTTGGCGCTAATACCCAACCAACGCTACTTGATCGAATTCAACGGGAACAACAAGGTGATGATTACTATTCTATGGT
Source organism: Rehmannia glutinosa (assembly GCA_016081115.2). Classification (NCBI taxonomy): domain Eukaryota; kingdom Viridiplantae; phylum Streptophyta; class Magnoliopsida; order Lamiales; family Orobanchaceae; genus Rehmannia; species Rehmannia glutinosa. The sequence goes on from CM071927.1 coordinate 48,506,794, forward strand.
GAGGAAAGATATTGCCTATGGAGTTTCTTCTGATTTCAAGATATCCGAGAATGGAGTATTGCGATTTAAAGAACGATTATAAGTGCCCAATAGAGAAAATCTCCAAGAGGATGTTTTAGCAGAAGCACATTCAACACCATATTCTATACATCCAGGATCTACAAAAATGTACGAGAGACTTGAAGATGCATTATTGGTGGCCAGGTATGAAAAGGGATATCATGCAATACATGGAACAATGCGAACTGTCAACAAATAAAGGCGGAACACAAAAGGTCGGGTGGAGCGTTGCAACCCTCCGCTATTAGGAATGGAAATGGGAGAGAATCACCATGGATTTTGTGACAGTTTGCCTAAAACGTCAAGGACATGATGTTATTTGGGTGATCATAGATAAATTAACCAAATCCGCTCATTTTATTCCTATTTGTTCAACTTATTCCATGGATCAATATGCACAACTTTATATATACGAGGAAGTGGTTAGACTTCACGGTGTGCCACTATCTATTTTTTTCGATAGAGACTCTAGATTCTTATCTAATTTCTGGAGGAGTCTACAGAAAGCACTAGGGACACGATTATGATTTAGTATTGCTTATCACTCTCAAACTGACGGACAATCGAACAAAACAATACAAACTTTAGAAGATATGCTTGAGCTTTGTGTTTTAGAGTTTCAAGGACAATGGAGTAAATATCTACCTTTAATAGAATTCTCGCATACAAATGACTATCAAGCTACAATCAAAATGGCCCCCTATGAAGCACTGTATGGTAGAAAGTGTAGATCGTCGGTTCACTGGGACGAGGTTGGCGAAAGAAAGCTTTTAGGCCCAGACATGGTTCGAGAAATGACAGAGGTCGTGACACAATTTCGACAGAGAGGATGGGAATCGCTGCAAAGCCAAGCGAGAAAAGTTATTCAGATCAAAGAAGAAGAATGCTAGAATATTCTGTAGGAGACCTAGTGTTTCTGAAGGTGGCACCAATGAAAGGGGTAATGCGATTTGGAAAGAAGGGAAAGCTCAACCCTAGATACATTGGCACGTTCGTGACATCGAGAGAATTGGTGATGTGGCTTATAGACTTGACTTACCGTCAATATCTCAAATTCATGACGTATTCTATGTTTCTATGTTAAGGAAATACGTTGCAAATCCATCTAATATTTTGAAACACGAACCAGTAAAATTAAAAGTTGACTTGAGCTATGAAGAAGTACCTGTGGAGATTTTGTTATGAGAAGTAAAGAAACTCAGGAATAAGGAAATCCCATTAGTTAAAGTACTTTGGAGGAATCAATCAGTAGAAGAAGCCACATGGGAAAGGGAAGACAAAATGAGAGATAAGTATCCTGACTTATTTCGTTAAGTAAAATTTCGGGGACAAAATTTTTGTAAGGAAAGGAGGATGTAATACCCGAGCCTCACACTGCTCACTAGGCCAATATAGTCCATGCAATTCATGCTATTTATGTGCTATTTGCATTGATAATAATATCATATAATTCATCTTATCGATGTCGTGATTATTGTATACTGTTAAAATTCTCAAAAAAAAAATATATATTGGCTTGCTAGTTTAAGTAATTTAATTACATTCAGATACAAAGACCCAGGTGTCAAGCTTTTAGATACCATTAGGTTACACATGGCGAACCGATAAGTGAAAGGTTATACGATGAATTTATTGTGTACATGAAAAGGAACATGATATACGGTATTATAATATTTAAGGTATTCTTTATACAAATATTATTTATAAGAAATATATAATACTAATAATACACATAATAATTATAGATATTCTCAAGAAAATACTATATATATATATAAAGAAAATAATGTAGTAGTTATATAAATGATCAGTTATATGTACTATGATGAATTCAAATATAAGTATGATAGTGATCTGACGCTACGTGTTTGCCTGCTTGATAGATAGTACTACTTAATGTATGGGTAAAAATATCATTAATGTAATATATATATATATATATATATACTAATAGCTGTGGAGACATTTCTTAACTAATAAGTATGTGGGCATATAATTATATATTCATATATCAGCACCGCCACACTTTTACAAGAGCAGGTTAGATGAATAAATATCATTAACTAAAGAATACTACCTATTTTGTACGCTCGGTTTTCTTGTGCAACAGTTCTCGAAAGATAGCTTTAATACAGGTTTTCTTATACCTAAGGTTAACAAGGATAGACAATTAGCTAACTTTCAGTAGCATATCAAACGGTGAAAGGTAAGTGAAAATCCATCTGCAACTACAATGCATAAACATAGTATTTCCTGTTTTATTGATACTAATGCGATTCTTATATCTTGATAGATGCATTATGGAAACCTTGATGTTCATATGTTGCTTGGTGGATATTGGAGTGTGATGACTATTGTTTCATTGAGCATGTCATTCATTGGCATTTGCACGTGCATGCAAACATATGAGCATTATTGAAATGAGGCATGCACGACATGATTTGTTTGAAAAGAAAATATTTTGGTTGGACGCTACGTACTAGTGCACCGAGGTTGTGTGGCTTATGTATATGATGTTTCGGGTACCGCAAGTGGGATGACTTTCCGGATGATCGCAGGGGCAGGCATGAGGCGGACGTCTGGTGGTCACGGAAGGATGGTCCACTTGATAGTACCCTTATGGTTGGTGCAACGAGTGGGATGACTTCTTGTAGATCGCGTGTGCAGGCATGAGGCGGACATCTGGCGGTCACAAGAGGATGGGCCCTCGTCTGTGTGAATCGGTTATTGGCCATCTGAATATTTATATTGAGCTCTTTCCGGTGCGTAGTAGGGGGCCAAGGGCCCGATAAAAGAAAAAGGAATTTGGGTGAAATACTTTATTTCATCGTCATGCATTCTCGAAAGAGTATCTTGGATTCAATTACTTATGTATTTCATATCATTTCATTGACATGCATGATTTTTACTTATTGAGCTTTAACTCGTGTAGTTCATGCATTGTAGGTGAGCCTGATGATGTTGGTTCGCATGGGATTACTGGATAGGCTGTTGGAGCTCCTATAGGTTATTGAGGACAGTGTACATGGATGACGACCTGTTGGGCTGTGTTGATGAGTCACCTTTCTTTTTGGTCATGTATTATATTTTGGTTTAAGGTTGTACCCTCTTTTGAAACTTTTATGTAAATATGTACATGTAAATATATGGGTGATGTGGGTTATGAGTTTAGTCACATGGATGTTGTTGTGTTTAATACAAGGTTTGTTACCTCTTTTGCTTGTAGATATGGTTTGTCATTTTCTTATAAGTAAAGTGTTGGGAAATTTATTGTTTAGATTTTGATGAATGCCATGTAAAACTTAGAATAGGAAGTTGGCACCCATTTTTGCGCATTGTAATAAATAGTTTGGTCATGAGTTAAGTTAGTCATGCCCTAAACATGCAAGAAGTCGGAGACTAGAAGGAAGACCCATTTCTTGAGTATGCAAAGAAGAGAAACTGGAACTGTTAAAGTACGGTGAGATGCGGTGAGTAAAGTATCGTCAAGTCAACCCAAGATAGCCAAGTCTCAAATTGAAGTGAAGAGTCATCCAATGATTGGAAGGCGACTCTAAGTCACCCGGGAAAGCAAGGAAATGCGAGTCAAGTCGAGATAAGCTGAAGAGATCCATTGCTTTAAATCAAGAGAATTGCTTAAAACAAGTAATACCTCCATACTACCTTTCTTGAAGTGCTCGATCCCGAGAAGCGTGAAAAGGAATAAACGATGGGAAGCATGCGCACCATGTTAGAACTACGAAAAGTGAAGAACAATTCATACGAGGAAGTGGCAATTCAAGGATTTCAAGACAAGCCAACGACCACAAGTGACTTTCAAAAATAAGCCTATCTCTTCAACGGGCGATTTTTGAAAGATCACTATAAAAGGCCGAGGAATAACTCCGAGAGAAGGTTACACGAACCACGAACATTCAAGAAAACATTTGAATGTAACTTTAAGATATTCTCAAATCATTCAAGATTAATCTCAAGCCTACATTACGAAGAAAATCAATCAACACTCACTGTGAAGGAAAGATAGCTTCAAGGTTGAAGAGAAATTATTGAAGAATTACATTCCACGGAGGATTGTAGGAAGGTTCAAGTCGAACCGGTCTCAAGTTTTGGAGGGCTTCGTGATCAAATCCAAAGAGCTTGAGCAAGTGGTCGTTTAGTGCAAAGTAAAGGTGCCTGAAGAAAGAAGAGTCGTGAGAAGCGTGACGTGACAGGCGTCTCCGAGGCCCGGAGTCCCAAAGGATCAAGTCATTTGTGTGATCAAAACATGTATCTGGATCATTACCACTCGTATCTTGATCATCTAGTGGATTCGGGGAGTTGGAGAAGAGAGGAGTAGAAGAATTACCCCATCTTTGAACCTCTATAAAAACTTATCGTGTCATTTACATTTAAAGACTTTAATTCTAGCATCTTATTTATTTAACTCTGTTTGATAAATTTGCTATCCACTTGATAATCTCTAAGTACTAAACCAAGTTTAAGGGTGTTAAGTCTTATTTGAAAACAAACTACAGTTGAACTAAGTCTTTTAATCTTAACAAAGTGAGTTATTCTATCAACACTCAGTCGAGTTTGTTGAGTGACTAACTCATCTTGATTAACCAAATTAGTTTGTCCACCAAGGACACAAAATTGTGTAGTATCAACTTGAACATTTAAAAGGACTAAATCGAAAAGTTGGTAAGGTTTATTCAACCCCCTTCTAAACCTTACACTTACACCCTTGGGACTACATAAAGTGATCTTGCCTATTCGTTGTTAAAATGTCACAGGTAAAAAAAAATGCACAGGTATATAGGGTTTACGTTGTCAAATTTCACTTTTTATATTGCTTAGTAGTGTAGTAGTAGGGGTGGGCGTGACACACCGCCCAATAAAACCAATCTCCAACGTGCGCTCGACACGAGACCTTTTGTGAGCTATTTATAGGTTTAGCAATTAGGGTTACGTACTTATCAAGCCAAGCTAATACCCTAGCTAACACATGGACTTAGGTTAATCATTCATTTTAGCGCACATCTCCCAAGCCCAAGAGCTCGGGAGGCCTTAAGTTCACCCATTATTAGGGGCCCAACCCACTTAGGTCAGCAGGCCCTTAAGTTTATCCCTTGACTGGGGACCAGCCCACTCAGGTCGGGCTTGCCAAGCCCAGAGGTCGGCCCACTCTTGAGAGGTCGGCCCAATCAACTAAGACAGCGTAATTGGCCTTTTCTTCTGAGATCGGGATGGGCCTTCCAAGTTGGACTTTGCCCGACAGGCTTTCACTATAAGCCCAAGTCTTCCATCAAATCCATTTAGGCAATTGGTCCAAATAGATCCCCATCAATATTAATACAGTTCACATAAATTTCAAAAAATTGACCTCAACATGCCATGTGAAGCCGTTAAGAGTAAGTACACCAGTTCTTTGCCATTAGGATAAACAGATTGCCCTATGGCCTATATAATTTTATTTTCCTTTTGCACAAATTTCATCCACCTCAAGTGGGGAGATAGGGCCTCGAACTTGTGGATCAATTAGTTACATTCCTGTTTGAAATGATCGTTCCTCTAATTCCCAAATCCGATTAACGCATGAGAGCACTGGTAAATGTAATCAAAACTACATTTCAAAAGTAAGTAAACGTACATGTAATTCAGCTGCGGCAACGCAACACAATCAACAAAAATATGCACACATATACATAGACACGAGTGGAAATCAGAGAGAGTAGAAATACAGACCACCAACGCCAGCGATGAGGCAGGAAGCCACGGCAACAGACTCTTGTACTACAATCATTTTCAGCTTTTCCATCACTGCCATCTTTTCAGAATGTATGTAGTTAATAACCTATTGGGTTATGTTCAAATATGAACTTGAACAGTCAAAATAACTTTTTTTAGAGTTTGCAAATACTCCCATAGAAAGGGATGGGAAATTCATGGAGCCACTAAATACTAATAGCCACCAACACTGTCAATAATGAATGAAACTTAAGAAAAAAGTGAAGCTATCCGAGGACTAACTGCTACAACTCCATCCGATAGGCCCCATTAACATATACAAGTTTCATCAAGTCATATTTACAGAGTTGAATGAAAGCATGATGATGAGATGGAAAACTGAAACTCAAGAAATCTAAGATTTAAGCATACTTGTTATGTACAAAAGAAAGGGGGCAAAATACAGCTCAATCGACCCCTATACGAACATTAATCCACAAAATTCTCAAGATGCAATAGATCTTCACCAGGTCGGCAAAATCCACCCGATGGTCCATCCAAGTAAGAAACCAGCGCCAGCTAGTCCCAACCCTAATGCGAAAACAACTGCATATTTGCTAACCTCACACTGAGGACAAACACGTTTTTCCCGTTTTCTACTGGAAGACTTGTTGCAGCTTTTCTGTGTTTCACTACTACTTGGGGGCAACATTAATGGAAAGACGATGGATACTGACTGATTTTTGTTATTTATGAATTGCAGATACATGTTCTCCAGTTGGAGAAGTTGGAGCCACTGTTTATAGGCGAAGAGCTGAGATGCCTGTCTGAATACAAGCTTGACAACATGCTCTTTCTCATCGCTAGCTTCTTTTGCTGCTCTCGCAGCTTCTCTTGCACGTGTCTGAGAATGACGTAGTGCTTCCATTAGTTGAGCTGTGCTTGCATTATTCTCCGGAAAGTGTATCTCGGGCAAATTTTCATGGGTTGGGATATCCCTGATTACAAGGTTGTGAATGAAAATATGTGAAGTGAAGAGTGTTGAAATAATAGGAATATGAGCAGACCATGTCCCCCCAATTTCCATTGGAAAACGGGATAATTACAAAAAGAACCCCGACTGCTAATTACAAAAAAAAAATCCAAAGTTTTTTGAAAATTACAAACACCCTATTGGGGATTTGATTCCGTCATACATTTCCCCCTTCATAAGCGAAAAACATTTCAAACCCCCTCCCCAACTCCCACGCGATATTTATACAAATATTACAATTACCCCCTCAAAGTTAAGACAAAATCAAACCTCAAGGGTTTTTTTTTTTTTGTAATTCTCAAAAACCTCTGGAATTTTTGAAACTATCCCAAACCTCAAGGGGGAATTTGTAATTATCCCTTGGAAAAATGAAAAATGTGATGAATTTCCACCAATAATGGCATGTTTCCCCATCATCCCAAGAAACTTGACTAAACAACAATAAAATAGGTGGATATGTTGCAAATGCCATCAGTACTCAAAAGAAAATTGATGAAAGAAAAACACATTGACTATGAGATCGGATTTATATGCCTACTTATCGAAGTCAATTAATATTTCTAGGAAATGTAATATCTAAGCACCAAAACTACAACAAAAATCCCACTTCCCTGAAAAGATAGCAACATTTGGAATCATTCTCTTAAATGAACTCACAATCTCGAGGAGAAAGCGTTTTTATTTCGGTTGTTTTAAAAAACAGCTCTATTTTCAAACCCTACACCGCATAATTTTCAACCTTATTATTAAGGCCTAAAATTTATTTCAGAAAGCACTCTTAATTTTACATTTGAAAAATCCAACATGTTTTCTCGATATAAAATGTCAAATGAACATGTTAACTTGGTTGTTGAGCTTCACATTTAATCGATCCAAACATATCTAAACATTCCCAGTGAATCATTTCGAAACATTTTTCAGAAAATGAATCCAAACAGTGTTAGATTCTCATTTCAACTTCAATGTCGCATTTCAAGATTTACTTGAAATCAACGTTGAACTCGTAAAATGTGAAAAAAGCTACCTGTACTGAAATTCTGACGACATGCAAAACTTCTTAGCAAGAAGGTTTGTCTGTCAACTAGATATGTAGCCACATTTTATTGATCCCAGAAACAATGACACATTGATATAGATATTATCTGAACAAACATATGTAAATAACAAATCTTTAACCGCAGAAGTTCTCAAGCCATGATGAAGATTGTGCCAGGTTAGAAAAAATTAAAAACAGAAGCAAAAAAATTTACCTTAATGATTTGTCTGTATTAGACTCTAAGTGACCTCAGCTGACATGCTATGTTTTTCGGCAAGAACTTTCAGCAGTCACGCTGCCTGGTGTATGAAGATGAGTACTAGAATGGTGGTGACAGCTGGAAATTCCATCACCGCCGAAACAAAACATATTAACATCCACATCCTTCTTGATACGAGTATTCTGAGGCCTGGGAAGGTCACAATTCTCTATATGGTCAAGCGACCTCTGTGCGACAAACGAAGCCAATTCATCTGTATCTGCCGTTCGCCACCACGGAGTATTTTTCTCAGCCCCTATCCAAGATGATTCAGAATCAAAATAAACCTCATTCGCATTTTTAGAAACGTCACAACCAACACCACCTTCGACTTTTAGTTCTCCAACATCCTCTTGCTTTAGAGTTTCCATATTATTTTCCACGGAATTAAAATGTTCATCCATCAAACCTTTCTGATACACACAATTTGGTTGCTGTTGCTGCTGCAGCCACCATATTGAATTCGGAGATAAATTAGAATATGAAGGGTTCAGATTAAAAGGCAGAGAAACTGTGTTAGGAATATCTAGGGCCCCAATTGCACTAGTAGGTCCTGTATCAGCCTGTTTAACAGAAGGGGACACCGATGAGCAACAAGCTAATTTTGGAGCTCTTTTTGCATCTTCTTGGACTAAGCATCTGTTAGCTGTCCTCTGCCAAGCAGCCCTAGCTTCTGCTAGTGCCATTACTCACCCATTCTGCGAATAGATTTTTCAATACTAATATGTCAAATTGAAAAAAATAAAATAGAAAAATCCAATCTGATGAAAAATGAAAGAAACATGACTCTACATATGGTATCCACGAAGTTCACAATGAAATGAAGGATCAAATAAACTAGAAAGTTTAATACATTCCAAATTTAGTACACAAATGATGAATAATGAACAGAGGAGACTCGCAAGTCAAAATCATCACCACAAGCATACAAGAAAATCGTGCGCAGTTTCTGTTGCAGCAAGCTGCCGTCAATTCAAGCATAACAGATCATAAAATCCATTTAACGCCCACTTTACTCTATAATAAAAAAACAATAGACAGAGAATTCCTTCATAAGTTACCGCTATAACATTATAATTTCCAGGATCGTAACCATCTCAGATCAAAGTAAACCTTCACAAACCTTACGGTAAATACCGAAAAGTATATTCTCACTACATGAACCCCCAACCAAAAAACATAATTAAACAAAAAATAAACTTTCAATTCAACAACAAAAACCACAAAACAAACAAGAAAAAAGTAAAAAGAATGATAAAACAGAGTTGGTTACACTAAAGATGCTTCCATACAACTTCATTAAAAATCAAGTGAGAGAAATAGAGAGAGAAACCTGAAAACAGCAATTAAAACTGAACTGGATAAGAGAGAGAGAGAGAGGTATATGCTATATGGGTACATGAGTTTGGATCCATATGAAATGTAAAGAGACGACACGGATCATCTTCTGTCAGAGACTAGTTTTTCAGTATTCAAATGAGCGCAGACGGTTTTGTTTGCTTCGCGCTTCACGTGCTACGTTGCCGTATCAAGTGTTTTTATCCCTACACGGTGTCGTATTGATCTGGCAGCCATATATTTATCACTTGGTCTTTGGTGGGCGCAAAGGCCAACAAAATTAGACCAAAAACATAATTTTACCCAAAAAAGAGTAGCGTATTTAAAAAATTAATAAAGAGGAGTGTGACTACTGCCCTTTAAATTAGTCACCAGAGAAAATAAAACCAATGAGATTTTCTGTTGTTGCAGTTTGGAAAGTAAAACTATTTCTAGTCAGATTTGATTATTTTTTATAATATGTAACAATAAATAATTTTTTTTGAGGGGGTAACAATAAATAATTAAGTCAATCGTTGAATGATAAATATGTCAGCGAATATTTTATTACAAGTATCAAATTATATTCAATAAAATCATAAAATTAAATTGGCTTTCAATATTGAAAATAACAAAGAAGATTACAATAATAAGTAGGTCAGAATATAGGCTCATAAATATTGGAGTAAAGTGAGTATTTACTATAATTTTACGTATAGATTACTCTAACTTACCCTATGTATATCTATCTACACACACATAGTATGTGGGTGTTATTCAATTTTCAAGAGGACAAGAATAGAGTCCAGTTGACTCCAGTCCCTCCGACTGAAAAATAATACTCCATTTATATTATAAGATAAAATCATTTCATTCACCACTGAACTCAATTTATTGTTTTTATATTATAGAACTTAACATTTTTATTTTCTTTATGTAATAATCAATTCAACTACTCCACAAGAGAAAGAAACCATTTATTCGTTATTACTTACCGAAAGCTTTTGTACAAAATTGGAGTACCAATGTATGGTGGGTCCATGTTGATTACTTGGTAACTTGGAAAACATAAACGATTTAGGACCCACCTTTGATCTATTTTGGCACTGCCCTCTTGCCATTGGTTGAATTTTCCAATTTTTGATATTTTCTGATAATGATAAATACCTAGATGTTGTGAATTGAAAGTGACACATCAAATTTCCTCAAAAAAAAAAAAAAAAAGGGTGACACATCAAAGCCCCACTATTGCAAGCATCATAATTGTCAAAGTTAGTGGTCCAATTCAATATAATATTACTCATGACTAAGCCTCTCTATATGTATTTTTAATCAAATCATTTTAATTTAGAGAATAACCAAATTTCAACTACTCTTTCCGGCATTTCCTAAGATTAAAAAAATGAGAATTATTAATTATAATACAGACAAATTTGAGGATTTACCACCTCCATAACCTTTTTTTGAACCTCCATAACTTTATTATACTGTTATTTAACCTGCATTATGAAGAAGACGTGCTTGATGTATGTCTACAATAAAGTAAAACCTAAGTTACTTTGTGAACAAATGTGCCCATTAGCATCAAGAGCTAATAATTTACTTAGGTAATAATATTATGATGACATGTGTCCATTCGTGGGCATGATTTACATTAAACTTGGTGAAAGATGTCCAAGTGGGACTGGCAAGGGTGTAAATGTGTAATATAATTTACTTCTCAATTAAAGGTTGGTGTGAAAATTTACTTTTACAGTTTTACTACCTCATAACTGGTTTTGAACAGCTAGCACAACACGATTATAAACACGACTCCCTTATTGTATCAACAGTAAAGTGCAAAAGGCAGAAAAACTTATTTTTTGTGAAGAGATTGGATATTCAGAACTTCAATGAATGTTCATGTATGCAGAGACAATAACTTACACCAGCAAACATATACATACTCCTTTATATCATGCATGAAAGGTATGATGAAAATTTAGCCATTTAAATCCAACTACCTACCTAAAAATATTTCCCAATCATAGACTTTAACATCAAAGTCAGAATTTTCAGTAATTAATTTCCTGAATTTCTCAGCAGATTGAGCAGTTTTAGCCAGCATTAATGCAAATCCGCCACCACCAGCACCAACAAGCTTGTAACCATGGCAATACGGATCAGAAAATGCAAAGAGCTTGTCAACAAATTCATTACTGCAGTATGGATCAAGCTCCTGATGCAACCTCCATGCCTCCAACATTACATCCCCTAATTCATCTATGTCACAATTCATCAAAGCTTCTCTTCCAATCTTTGCCAGCTCCACAAGGCGTCTGATGCTGGAAACGAGTAGGTTATCTCGTTGGAGATAACGAATCACCACCTTATGTAGGACTTGGTGAGCAAGTCGGACCTGCACAATCATTTCAGAACAGGATTAGTTTATCAACTAGGGTAAATTATTACAACCACCCTTGAGGTTTAGCTTAGTTACAAAAAAGTCCACGTATCTTTCAAAACTACAAATACCCCTTAAAGTATCAAAAACACCCCCTTCAAGTTTATATTTACTTAAGGGCATCTCCAATGGTAATAGGTTCAAACCTCCATTTTTGTGTGGATCCCACATTGCCACATCACTGTCATATCAAAAGTTAAAAAGCCTGGCTCTTTTCTCCACTATCAAAAAACCTACAACAACTTTTTTACGAGCCCCACACTTAAATCACATCTCTTTTAAAAATATCCCCAACAACTTTTAATTTTTTATTTTTTCGAAAAAACCTGGTCCTTATTCACAAACCAACTTCTTCTCCGCAAACCTCAAACCTCTCCAATGGTTTGAGGTTTTTTGTGTAGCTTTTTTTTTTTTTTCTTTCCAAAAACCTCCCAAGAAAAGCTCCATCGGAGATGCCCTATCAAGGGGATATATGTAATTATTCTCAAAAAAAAAAAAGGGGATATATGTAATTATGAAAGATTGTAGGGTTTCTTTGTTATTAAACTGAAGCTCGAGGGTATTTCTTGTAATTTTGAAAGATAGTTGGGTTTTTTTGTAATTAGAATGAATATCAATCGTACTTTTTGTAATTAACCCTTTGGAAAATGGCGAAGAGGAAAAGTCAGTAATAACAATGTTTCCTTACCTGGCCCGTAAATACAACAAGAAGACGTTGCTGCAACTCCTTAACAAGTTGAGGTGAAGCAAGCAGGGGATTGACTTGAAGCCGCAATGGAATTCCAGGAAAGCTTGAAGTAAACTTAATGCCAGGATAGAGACCACCAACCTGATCCTGCCAGCCACCTCCAGTGCCCATGACCTGTTCCAAGACCAATACAAGTCTGGTCACATTTTCATTACTATCATCTCCATCAGTTATTTGAAGAAGAGCTTTCACAACAGCTGCTGATAAGATGCTAGAAGTCCCCAGACCACTACCACGAGGGACGTTAGCCCATGTCTTAATCTGCAAGCCAGTGGATTGAAAAAACTTCTCATTTATAGCATCAGTGACGAACAATGCAGATTTGACTAGCGAAATGGATCATTGCTGTCAAACGGAGGAGCGATGGAGGAAATATTGTTGATAAATAATTCATTTCCTGCATCATCATTAATTGATAGACCTGTGCTTTTTGTTGTTTCTATAATTGTGCCAACAGGAAGTGAGCCTCCCAGTGTTATAGCCATGTTCAGTACACAGCCAGAACGTTCCAAGCTCCATGGAGGAGTGTCACTCCAACCACCAACAAAATCTACTCGAACAGGTAACTCCACCTTCACCTTCCTAAGGTGAAAAGATTGCTCAAAATTACCATGAGATGAGATAGCTGCATGTGCTATTGAACCAGAGGATTCACAGCGATTTTCTGAAAGCAAAAAAGATTTATGTACATTTATTAGAAAACAAGAATGGTTATTTACAATTTTTAGTCTGAAAAAGTTGCAAAATGAACTATAAGTCGATCAGGAAATCAAATTTATTCTAAGAAATAAAATTTAGACAGAGGGCATACAGGAAACTATCCAAAATTTCAAGACCTTCTAGATAACATAATCACGAATTTAAATTGTTCCTTCTAAAAAATACAATAATTACATCATCAAAGTAGGATTTAGTTCCATTACCTTTAAAGCCGTATCTCACTGCTAAAGCAGTTTCATCAGCAACAGCAGCCCACACTTTGTGCTCCATTTCAGCAGCCATCTGTTCATCATTGCATGCTCGCAAAAGATCAAGGTGAACCTGGTGTGCCCTGCTCTTTGGAAGAATCTGAGGATTTTGAGCTTGAAGGTTAGGGCACAGGGAGAGAAATTCTTTACATATTTCAATTCCAGTGCCTTCTTTCTGCAAAATTTCTTGGCACAGCTGAGATAGATTACGACCAAGCAAGCCAAACTTAAGGCAAGCTGCAACAACTCCTGCTGCAAGATCTGCTTGGTGATTAGTGGAGCCTAACCACATTTTTGAGAAGTCAATTGATCTATGCAACTCCTCCAGACTAATCCGTTCCGACCTTTTCCATAAATGTAGGAGTGTTTCATCTTCTTGGTTACTCAAACCCATAAGCCATGTCGCCAGTTGCAGCATCTTAGAGTAGGAAACAACAGGAAATAATTTAGCATTCCACAAGCACTTGTCTGTGCTTTTCCTTGCGCCCCACAGATCAGCATCATGAGTTCCTAAATCACTTAAGACCTTCTTCCAGGGTTTCCCACAAAAGGTCCCATCCTTTGAAAGTGAGATTTTTGGATTATCATGGAGGCCACAGTATACTAAAACTCTATCTGTGCGTCCTAACAAGGGAACCTCCCAGAGACAATGGCGATCTGGAAGCATGAACCTGAATGAATTCTCAGTCTGGATCTTAGGCACATTTATACCAACAACTATAGACTGAGAACCAATCTGGAAATTGGTTGAAATGGAGGAATCATACACAAGTGACTCCTCACCAATAGAGACACCAGGAGCTAATGTGCTAGAAATGATTATAGCTGAGGCAGCAATGTCAGAGACTGTGGTTGCTGGAATTGAACACAGGTGCCTCCTACCAACAAGTCCAGAATCAGTGCCGTTAAGGTGATCCAGAACTTCAGTTGAGGTCCCAAAGTGCAAGAATAACAGATCATCTGCACAAAAGGAGACTAGAAGAATTAAAGAAATTTGCCAGAGAAAACAAATAAGTGATGCTGATTCTGAATATTAAGTTGGGGATTATACATGTGAAAACTAGAAAAAAATAATATCTAAGGCATAAACTTAAGCATCTATTAATGTTATAATAACCTTAACATCACTCAACATACATGCACAATAACTGAACATCTTTCGTTTTCCCAATGCTGTGACAAGTTCTCCACCCAAAGGGCGGGTCTTCAACCATTCATGCTTGGCAGGCACCCATGCTGCTACCAAATCTTCATATAAACTCATCTGCACGAGTAAGAAAATATGAACAAGGTTCACATAAGCTGAAGAGATGGAGTCCCTAAGACATCGAGATATGAAAACTTTTGTAGATGTCATGTTATGGGCATGCAGAAATTGGATACAAGAAATAAAAAGAAGGCAACCAAGAAAGAGGTAACTTGCCTCTTTCTTGCTTTGCAAAAGTCCTGATATCATTGGTTGGCTGGAACAGGCAAGCATGACAAGATCCACCCATGCTTTACCTTTGACTGCTATAATTCCTGTGTCAAGTAATGTTCTGCCATCATCTAAAATTGCTTGGTGGTCAACAAGATTCTCTATGCTAGGTTTCTGGAGCAAATTCTCAACTAAAAACACTGAACATTTATCATTCGATGACCCAGATTTGGATGCCACAATGACGCCGTGGTTTGAAGAAACATCAAGGGTTATAGGAACAGTGACAATAGATGCTGTATCCTCTGGAAGAACCATGCTGAAAGCATCAAAACAAGGAAGAACATCCCCAGTCATGATGAAAATTCCACCTGTAAATTGAGAATTCCATTTATGAACCCCTGCTAGTAAACAGAATGGTATCCACAACAACCCTATCCTAGAATTATGCAAATGTAACCAACAGGTTATAGTATCACATACAATGAAGCCAATCTTGATTCCTGACAACATTTATTACAGCAAACAGGACAGAACAAGTAACCTTCATTCTGGAAAGCTTGTCTTGCACAAGAAGCAATTGCAAGTATATGATCAACGAGCAAGGGTACTGGACCATCAGGGTCATCTGCTGCCATGTATGAAAGTGGAAGGAAAACTTTTCCCATTGGATTAGCCCATGGGACCCTTTTAGAGTCTCCTCCAGCATGAAGCAGTAAGATATGCTTTTTTCTGAGTAATTCAACAAGTGGCAGGTGTGGAAATCCATTATTTGAGCTTTCAGAAGATGAAGAAATAGAGTTGCAGTTCTTTGAGCCTGCTACCTGTTTATCAGAGATCATATATCAAAACAGCCAGCACAGAAACATTTATGAAGTATGAACTTATTACTAAGGAATTACGTGAGCAGCACCAGCCAATAAGGTCTTGGTGAAAACGAAGAATGATCAAGGCCAAATCCTAAGTTTATGAGGTCTAAGGCTGAATCCTCGTTAGATCAGTGCTAGGATTAAAAATAACGTCCATCATGATGAAGGTTCACTTTTACTTCTTATTGCCCCAGGCCCCACCCTAACCCCCAATGATTTATCTTTCAGAAGATGTAGAAATAGAGCTGCAGTTGCTTGAGCCTGCTACCTGTTTATCAGAGATCATATATCAAAACAGCCAGCACAGAAACATTTATGAAGTATGAACTTATTACTAAGGAATTACGTGAGCAGCACCAGCCAATAAGGTCTTGGTGAAAACGAAGAATGATCAAGACCAAATCCTAAGTTTATGAGGTCTAAGGCTGAATCCTCGTTAGATCAGTGCTAGGATTAAAAATAACGTCCATCGTGATGAAGGTTCACTTTTACTTCTTATTGCCCCAGGCCCCACCCTAACCCCCAATGATTTATCTTAGATTTGCAACTGTAACAATACAAAGTACAGATAGATCTCAATGCATCACACAAAAATGAAAATAATCAACACTGACCTAAAATATATCAGCTAATAGAGATTAAAATACCAATGGAATTAGATGAAACTTAACTATTTTGCAGGTGCATGTTTGTTGATGTATATATAAGCAAAGTCCAAATCTAACACACATAAACATAGCATTGAAGACTTTACACCAAAACCGCCACACGGAATTGAAATTAATGCATGTAAATTTTAATTCAATAAAACTAAAGAACAAATTTAAAGTTAAAACAAATGAAGTTGTTCAATTCTTACAGATCCCACATAAATCTATCTCACGTTGCAGTTTTAATAGTACAAAAAATGAATGAATTACTTAGCTTCACACTGGAAGGTGACCTAAAATATAGAATCCTATGGAGATTAACATACCTAGGAACACGTGGTGACATATGAGTTCTCCAGACGCATGTGTTTTAATGCACATGTAAGCAAAGCATAAATTTCACGTGCAGCGTTACAAAATAAACCTGAACTTACACAAAAAGTTGCCACATGGCATTGTATTCTATGCATGAAACTTTTAATATAATTCCAAATGCTGAAATGCACACAATAAATTTACTATTTTGGAAATTCATTAAATTTTCCGCATCCGAAGTCCTTATTATAGAGTTTATGGGTCCACCTGTATTTATTAAAACATCTATACATGTATTACTGACAAATGTTTGAGATGCACAAGTATTGGAAGATGCAAAAAAACACTCAGATACATAGGAGGGAAAAAAACAAGAAGCAAAAAAGCAAAACCCACCATCTCTCATCCACGGATAGTAAAAGTCATGGCCATTTCAGCACCACGTGCACAAATCTTTTTATGTTTTTGTTAATCCCAAATTTTATTTGCACACAATGCAATATTTGGAGAAGAAAGAGCTATATCGACCATGAATAGTAAAACTGAAGGACATTTCAGCACCACGTAACACAGTACTTTTGCTTAAACACTTAGTGCAGGATATTGAGAAAAAGGGAGCTATCTCATCCAGTAATACTAAATCTGAAAGTTTTCAGCACCATGTAAATTCTTCTTTTCTTTAACCCGCATTTTATTTTCACAATTATTTGAGTGCAACAAAATGAGAAAATGAAGGAGCTACACACCATCGAAAGGTAAGAGCTAGAGCTATTAGCCACATCGAAAACAAGGTGATTGGAAGCCAAAGATTTTATTTCTGTTGATTCCAATAGATTTATATCACGATTTCAAACTTTTCCTTCCATTTAGAGGCGTCATGATGCTTTAGATGCGCCTTATCCATTTAATAGCATCAATTCACATCATATATAAGTTTTAAAGAGTTTGGAGAAGGATTTGAAAATATGATAACAAATGACGATAACAGTACCAAGATTTTCATTGTAATGATTAAAAATACAGCCAAAAATTTGGCTAAATATTTATGATACTTAACTTTAAATCCTTCAATCTACTTGCAAAAGATTTCTCCGAATTTAGAATGTGTTAACCAAGCACCGCAGTCCCCTAACTCAACCAGTAGGCAATGCAGTAGTCGCAAAATAGACAGCATCGATCATCAACGACTACTACACAGTCAGAATTATCCAAAGCAACACAATAAATAGCTCATAATTCTAATACATACTGGTGAATCGGTGAGCGTTAACTGTTGGAAGTGGTTGGCGAGAGCAAAGATGGCATGTAGTGTGGCAGCGCCAGAGCCGATGCGCTGGCCATGAGGGTCAGGAACAGCCAGAGTAATAGTGGACGGCGCAATGCGGCCCATTCGCTTGGCGCGCTTGAGCTGCCAGTTGTAGAGCTCTGCTTGCTCAGGGCTAGCCGCCGTCAATACGATGGCGTCCCAAGTCGGTACACGAGTCGGATCCCGAACCGACAATCTTAAATGGTACCAAGCACGCCGCAGTGACGTCGACAGGTCAGCCTTCGATCGGGCCGAGCTCCGCCGCGATCGATTTTCCATTCTTCTTTCCGACAGTTTATGATGAAATAGGGGAAATTGATTTGAGTTATATATATTTATTTGCTGTAACTATTAACGAGTAGGAGAAAAAGAATTTACTGAAAATGGTGGGAGATGATAGGCGAATAAGTACGACACCGTTCTGACTTCTTTGTGGGGAAAACATTAACAAAAAAGTAAGTGTGGCGTCGCCCGGACTCGAACCGGAGACCTTCAGTGTGTTAGACTGACGTGATAACCAACCACACCACGACACCTTATTTTAGAAGTGTTTCAAATTTCATTTATTATTAGATTTGCAGTGATTTATAAGGCACAGATTAAAATTTGGGTGGATCGTTGTTTGCACCCTCACCTTATTTCTTATAAATACACCCCCTCCCTATTTTTACATAATTTTAATGACTTAAAATGACCATTATACATTTACTGTCATTAAAAAAAATCTAAATACACCCCTCATCTTTTTTCCAGAAAAATTTTCTTCTTCCCTAGGGCTGAAGAGATAATTTTTTCACTATCGTGATATTTTAATAGTAGTATTAAGTGCAAAAATGTGTCATTTTTGATAAATTGAAGGTTTTATAAGTTGGGTTCGAAATAGTGTTTCAAATTTTGGGTTTTTTGTTTCAAGTTCATGTATTTCTTTGATATGTTCGAATAGGCACGATAATCAAATTTTTATGAAAAAAATGGCGGCACAATGACCAATTTTTCTGAAAAATAATGTGCCATCTTTTTTTCATAAAAATATGGATGGCATGATGGCCATTTTATTTTAAGAAAAGGGTGGCATGGTTGTGCCATTATTTTTCAGAAAAATTGGTCATCGTGCCACCATTTTTTTCATAAAAATTTGATTATCGTGCCTATTTGAACATGCGAAAAATGCACGAAATTGAAACAAAAAACTCAAAATTTGTAACTTCATTTCGGACCCAACCTGTAAAACTTTCAATCTATCAAAAATGACACATTTTCGCACTTAATGCCAGAGCTATCAATTTTGACCCGCCTGGCCGGGTCGGTTGACCGGCCGTGATTTTTATCGGGCTAGGTTGTAATATTCCAGGCCCAAAAAAATTCGGGCCTCAAAGCCCGGCCCGACAGGACCGAAAATCGGGTCAACCCGTCGGCCCAGGTTTTCCGGTGTATTTTCATGTCATAGGCTTTGAAATTAGAGGCCCGACATCGTTTGGCTTACCTTGACCCGATTTTCTCCTTGGCCCAAGAGACCAAGACGGCCCGCTTAGTTTGACACATTTACTTAATGCTACTATTAAAATAAAGACGATAGTGAAAAAGTTTTAAAAAAATTATCTCTTGACTCTTGAGCTCGAGGGAAGAAGAAAATTTTTTCTGGAAAAATATTATATATGTATTTAGAATTTTTTATGATAGTAAAGGTATAATAATCATTTTAGGTTACTATAATTTCGTAAAAATAGGGAGGGTGTATTTATAAGAAATAGGGATGCAAATAGCAACCCACTAAAAAAAATTAATCGAAGGTACCATCTCAGTACGACTCTCCAATTTTCTTTAAAGGCCTTGTCTTATATAGTTTTCAAAGGAATTAAGTATTTCACCACAAAGTCAACTCGGCCCGAACCTCCGTGGCGGACTGCAAGCCACATGGCGAGCATTAATGAGACAAGTCAACAAGCACTTTCCACCACATAAATATGCAACTCATGCATAGAAGAAGAAGCTGTCAGTGTCCCACTCATATTATAGATATAATGATTTCTAGGTTATTAAATGTAATAGTATAAATAGAACTC
Source organism: Rehmannia glutinosa (assembly GCA_016081115.2). Taxonomy (NCBI): domain Eukaryota; kingdom Viridiplantae; phylum Streptophyta; class Magnoliopsida; order Lamiales; family Orobanchaceae; genus Rehmannia; species Rehmannia glutinosa. The sequence goes on from CM071927.1 coordinate 48,526,984, forward strand.
ATTTATGAGGAAAATGACAATAGAAAACTCCTATATAACTTTGTAATTTCAAAACTCTGCCAAGTCAGAGACCGACCCGAGCTCACTAGCTCGACACTTCTATATAAAAGGCATTTCTTAGCCATTTCTCATATTTCAGTTTGTATTTTTATATTTTGTTTGTTGTTGATCAAATTAGAGCATCAACAAATTGGCGCTTAGAAGGAGAGCCCGTTAGGTCCGGTCACATTGTCAAAAATCCAAATCCTAGCCAAGGCAATTCCATCTCCCTTTCATTCAGTCATACAATAAGTGAAAATTCGAAAAACCCCCAGAGACAAGACCCCCCATCACAAGATAATCAAAATCTGCCCTCGATCGAGGCAGGGGGCGCGGCATTGTTGCCAATTACACAACTCCTCACAAACCCGGAGTTTATCCAGCAAATGAACCAATTGGTAGCACGTGCACTTGCAACTCCACCACCACAAATTCAGGCACCTGCTTGCTCCTCCTCCACCGAATCCTCACAAAATGCCCAGAACCAGGCTCCCTTGAACCAGGAAAATCAGGAAGTTAATTCTCAGAATCGACCATAGGAAAATAGGCAGGAAATGAGAAGACCACGAGATGAGGCCGTGGATCATAGTAGGGTTGAAGAATCGTCCCCACAACTCCAACATCCCCGCCGAGCTCACTCAGTATTCGGGCGCCTGGGGCCAGAACCCCTTCAGCGGCGAGGCTCGCGTAGTCTCGACCCAGATACAATATCCTGGCGATAGAATGCCTCCCAGGGTCACCTGAGCTCAAGAGCCAGTCCATTAAACGAGAGGGAAGCTGAAATACGTCGTCTTTGGCGTCGTCTCAACGAGTTGGAAGAAACACTTGAGGAAATCCCATACCAGCCCAGTCCAATGTTAGGTCGGGTTGATGTTGTGTCGCCTTTTGCTCCACATATCTTGACGACCCCACTCCCTGCGAAATTCAAGGAACCACAAATTGGGTTGTATGATGGAGAAACCGATCCCACAACATACATTCACAAAGTACCTCGCCCTGGACCGAGCTATATGGTCCTAGTGATGCAATCTTGTGCAGAGCTTTTCCACTAACCCTTGGTGATCGAGCTCACCGATGGTTCCATACCCTTCCGCAAGGATCGATCCATTCATGGAATGATTTGGCTCTAGCATTCACCATGCACTTTTTGCGTCCGAGTCCGAGCTACCCCAAAGGATTTCTAGTCACCATTAAGCGAGTAAAGACGAGCCTCTAAATAGTTACATTTCCAGGTTCAATAAATAAATTCGTGAGATGGAACCGATTTGAGATGATGCTATGTTGATGGTCGCGATTTGTGACTTACCCCAAATTCTCGATTCCGCTTTTCTATTCATGAGCAAGGGGTGAGTACATTCCAGAATTTCTTATACGGTGAGAGACATATCTGTCTTTGAAGAAGTGATGGTGGGTCCCCAACCGAGCGAAAAACAGAGTTCAAAGAAGGATTTTAAGAAGGATTCATTTTGGGGTCCGGATCGGGTTTTAAGTCATTTTTGGATAGCTTGACAACGGGCTACAAGTCATTCCAAGAAGTTCGAGCAGCAGGTGGCGCTATGAGGAGCTCGCTTACTCGGCCTCCATCTGTCATTTTGAAAGAGATCAGAGATCTTAATTTGCTACCTCCACTCGGCCGTTAAAACTAGATCCGTCAAAGTTAGATATTATCGATATTGTTATTATCATAAATCTGTTGGACATGAGACCGATGAATGTCGCGACCTAATCTGGGAGATAATGCGAATAGTTCAGAGGGGAGGCCTGAAACGTTATTTTTCAGGACCTGCCACCCCCACCACCTATTCCTGCTGGAACAACTTTAGAATGATAGACGACCAGGCCAGAATGCCACCAATGAATGCAAACCATGGGCAAGAAATTTTGACACTTATAAACACCAACCAAACGGAAGATCACCGCTCGATTCGCAAAAGGAAAGCATATATCCAGATAAAGAAATGTTAGACAACGAGTTAGGGTTGCCGAGGTGAAATAGGGTCTGCCCACAGGATTTTTCTCATTCTCCGACCATGACGCCAATCAGTTGGTCCACCCCCACTCTGACCCCCTGGTCATCACTGCACCCATCCTCGGCCCAGTTCACAAAATCCTGGTTGATTCAGGTAGTTATGCAACCGTAATTTACATTCGAGCTTTTAGAAGGATGAATGTGGACAACTCGTTAAATCGACCTTGCAATGACAACATTTTAGGATTTGGGAGCGGAAACATAGTTCCTATCGGTGAAGTTGATCTCCCAAAGGCAATTTGGCAGGGGCATCAAAAGGACGATTATGACTACATTCAAGATCATTAATAGTGATTCGGAGTACAATGCCATCTTAGGCTGACCTATTCTATACCACATGAAGGCCGCCATTTCAATCTATCACTTCTGCATCAAATTTCCCACCCCTGAAAGGGAAGGTGAGCATAAGGGCAACCAGCGAGAATCTAGGAAATGTTCACTCAAGCTCAGGTCGGCTGAGATAAACACGATTGACAGATGGATCCAAAGTGCCTCTTATTTCCCCTGGAGCTTCATTTCCTCCAAATATGACTTTTGCGCCTCTAATTTCCTTGAATCTTGGCCGATTTTTCTTGTTGCCTGTCATATGTCCGGAAACGACCACTATCCATGTACTAGGTTCCTTGGCACTCAGTTGTTCCTTGAACCTGCAATCAAGGAAATTAGTTTTTAGGTACCCATGCTTGCTTGGGTCCTGAGGGGTTAGTGCTGTAAGATGATCCAACCAACCTATAGCCAAATGATTTGACTCAAGAGGTTGCCATCTATCTCGTGCCATAATCATAATTCACTTTGGCAAATTGCTTGGGGGATTTAGGTTCATACAACTGTCTCTTTTGTCCGTATGCTGTGTGTGTGTTTTAGCAATTGCCTTCTTTGGGTAGTTGTGATATTTTTGAGTGTAGTGCCTAGGTGCATATGTATCCGATAATAGTTCTTTTGCCTTTGGAATGACCTTTGTTGAGGTCAGGTCTTTGCCATCCAGGCTTGTATTCCGTTGGACTTTCTTTGATATTTCACATTATTCCAATCGGCTTGTCTCGGGTAATTTCTACCATTCCCATCATATGTGTTTCTTTGATAAAACTTCTGGAGTTTTTGGTAGCTCTATTTATTCTTCAGAGAGTACTTCCTATTTGGAGTTTCTTTGAGGAACTCTGCTTTGGATTTCTTCTCGTTGTCCTCTCAAAGATACTCAATCGGGGCTGTTTTCCTTTTCCTTTATATCCAAGGCCGTTTGTTTGTGATTGTACTTTGGAATGAATGTGGGTGCAACATTTTGTGTTTTGGACTTCGAGATGCTTCATTGCTTGAAGATCCCTTTTCTAAAGTTACTCTTGGAGGTTGATTGTGCACAAAAGAATCTATGCATGTCTTGTCTCCACACTTTTTGGCTCATGATAAGGTCATCCAATGATTTAGATGCCTTTGTAAATGAAGCAATCACATTTTTGAGATCATTTTCCCTCTTTGCTATAGCGATTATTTCTCGCTATTAGTTTAGCATTCTCGGCCTTGACTCTTTGTTCTCATCGGCTATGTGACTTAGAGTACTCGGCTCCTTAGTCATTTTGTGAGTTTTGGCTTTGAAATGGCTATTTTCCTCATTTAATAGTGTGTGTGAGGATTTAATGTGCTCAAAGTCTTTCATCATTTTGCCTAATGAATCATAAAGATCGAGTGGGTGATGAAGTGTGTGTATCATGATCACTATCACTATAATCGAATGAGATGAGTTAGAGTGTACCTCATCATCTTCTTGGTCCGGTTGATCTTGTTCTTTAGCCATTAGACAAATCATTGCTTCTTCTTCCGAATCACTTGAGTAGTCAACTTCACTCACTCTCGAGTCCGCCGCTTCTTTAGACTTAGTGAGTCTCGGCCCAACATGGCTTTCTTCTTTCCTGTCTTCTTTCTCTCAAGACTTTTCTTTCTTCTTCATCCTCATTTACTTATTTGGTGGATAGGAACGATCAATTGCAAAATGTCCTGGTTGTGCAATTCCAACACATGTTCTCGCCTATTTGATCAACTCTATATGTCCTTGGTTATCGGTTCTCTGATATTCAACCCTTTGATGCTCAGCTCTCTTGGGTGGCCTGTCTTCCTTGACTTGGAGGGAGTTGAATGTCTCCGGAGGATTCACCCTTGTTTCTTTTATAGTTCTTATTGAAGAATTTGTTGAATCTTTTAACCATCGGGCAATCTCCTCCGGTCTATGACTTCCTTCGACTTCAACTCTCTTTCCATCCTTGACTATAAGTGCAACTATTTTGGGTACATCTGTCTCCTCTTGATCCTTTCTTCTCAGTTCAAACTCATAAGCTTTGAGGTCTGAGAATAGCTCATGATTGGACGTTTTTGATAATTCCATCGAGTGCCTTAGAGCCATGGTCTTCATTTCCCATTCAATTTGGGAGGCTCTCAAAATCTTCATACACATCTCTTTTTGTGTGTATTCCTTTCCAAGTGCTGAGAGCTCATTTGTGATTTCAGTGAATCTGGCATCCAGCTGATCCATTGTTTCACCTGCAAGCATTTTAAAGTTTTCAAACTTTTGAACAACAACAGATAATTTATTTTCTTTAATTTGCTCTGATCCTTCACAAATTAAAGTCAGTTTATCCCAGATTTCTTTTGCTGTTTTGCAGGATTTGACTTTATTGAACATTGCTTTGTCCAAAGTCTTGTAGAGAATATCCTTGGCCACATTGTCCAAGTTGTATCTCTTTTTGTCATCATTCGTCCATTCAGTCCTTGGTTTTTCAACTAAGTGGTCTTGCCTCACCCATGCCTTCTTCTCCTTAGTGCGGTTTGCTCTCGATCTTGGTGTGTTCACTTTCAGTATTTGTAGTGGCCCATCCTCTATCACTAGCCACATTTCATCATGTAAAGAAGATAGATGAGTCTGCATACGGATTTTCCAGTCATCAAACTCCTCAATAGTGAACATAAGAATGCGTGTCAGATTTGCTTCCATGATAATAACTTTTGCTAAGAATGAAAGATTTTAAAATACAAGTGTTAAAAATCTTTTAGAAAAGATAGAGATCTAGTTCAAGAACGGTCGGGCGGAAGGCTCAATGAACCAACCGCCCGATACCACTTGTAGGTCCCAAGGGGTGTGAGTAAGGTTTAGAAGGGGGTTGAATAAACCTTACCAAATTTTTATTTTAGTCCTTTTAAAAATATCTTTGAGTTAACACAAACAACTAAGTCCTTGAGGGACATCTAAGTTGGTTATTCAGTAGAGTTAGCCACTCAACAGACTCGATAGAGCTGTTGATAGAATAACTCAACTGTTTAACCTGAAACTTAACTTGACTGTGTTGAGTTTTTCAGCGGAAGACTTATCACCTTTGAATTTGATTTAAACTTGTTTTAACACTTGATTTTAGCACTTAGTTAATTATCCGTCGGATAGCAAAATATCAGCAGATATAAGTAAGTATGCAGAAATGAAAGTGTTGAAATGTAAATGACACAAATGATTTTATAGAGGTTCGAAGATGGGGTAATTCTTCTAATCCTCTCTTCTCCAACTCCTGGAGGAATCCACTAAGTAATGATCAGTTCACAAAGTGGTTATCAGTCTAGAGACAAGTCTTGATCACACAGCTGACTTGCTCCTTGGACTCAATATGGAGATGCCTTGGTCACACAGCTGGCTTCTCGTCCGACTCAGCTTCTTCACAAAGCAACTGCCTTGCTACTTCAGCTCACTTTCTCAAGCTTCTTGGATTTGATCACGAAGCCCTCCAATAACTTGAGACTGGTTCGACCTTGAACCTTCCTACAATCCTCCTTGGAAAGTAGACCCCTTTTGATTCTTCAAAAGTTTCCTCTTCAACAGTTTGAAGTTGTCTTTCCTTCATAGATTTGTGTTGGATTGATTTCCTTTGAGATTTAGGCTTGAGGATTTTGCTTGAATATCTTGAGAATATTTTTCAGGTTACAGTTTGAATAATGCTTGCTCGTTCGTAGTTCGGAGTAACCTCTTCTCAATGAGATTCTCGGCCTTTTATAGTGAACTTTCAAAAATCACATGGAGTTGAAGAGATAGGCTGATTTTTAAAAGTCATTTGTGTTCGTTGGCTTGTCTTTTCTTGGTCTTCAATCTTGAGATGTAGACCTTTCCTCGTATTAAATGAATGTTCAGCTTTTCAGGTTCTGACATGAGGTACAATGCTTCCCATTGGTTTATTCCTTTTGCACGCTTCTGGGACGAGCACTTTAAGACCTGGCAGCATGAAAGCATTACTAATTTAAGTAATGTTCTTGACTTCTGTGCAACGGATTCTTTTCAGTTGACTTCTCTTGGATGCTGCTTATTTCCCCAGGTGACTTGAGTTTGCTCCAATCATTTGAAGACTCAACTGTCACTTTCAACTTGTGACTAGGCTTCTTAAGATGACTTAGACTGACACTTCACACAGATGTTCCTCAGTTGATACATCTTCAGTCAAGTTCTTGATCTTCCTTCTTGGCCATACTCAGCTGTTCCACAGCGGAGTCTTCACTTCAGCCTTCAGTTGACTTCTTGTACTTCCAGGCTTAGCTGACTTGACTCAGCTCATCCAGCCCTATCTATTACAATGAAAATTACAAGGAAAATGGGGTGCCAACATTCTAATCTAGGTTTTACATGACATTCATCAAAATCTACAAAATAATTTCCCAACAGTTGGTCCACCCCCACTCTGACCCCCTAGTCATCACTGCACCCATCCTCGGTATCCCAGTTCAGAAAATCCTGGTTGATTCAAGTAGTTATGCGACCGTAATTTACATTCGAGCTTTTAGAAGGATGAATGTGGACAACTCGTTCGTCCGGCCTTGCAATGACAACATTTTAGGATTTGGGAGCGGAAAGATAGTTCCTATCAGTGAAGTTGATCTCCCAGTGCAATTTGGCCAGGGGGCATCAAAAGGACGATTATGACTACATTCAAGATCATTAATAGTGATTCGGAGCAATGCCATCTTAGGTTGACCTATTTTATACCCCCTGAAGGCCGCCATTTCAATCTATCACTTCTGCATCAAATTTCCCACCCCTGAAGGGGAAGGTGAGCATATGGGCAACCAGCGAGAATCTAGGAAGTGTTCACTCAAGCTCAGGTCGGCCGAGATAAACACGATTGAAAAGGGAAAATCTAGCAATTCGGCCAGGGAAACCAAGTAGAACACCAAACTAGATCATGTTCCAAAAAATCCACTTGAGACTGACCTGGGAAGAAGACTTGGGAAAGAACCAATGACTGAGGCCGAGGAAGACCTGCTCCTTCAGAAAAAAGAAGGGCAGAGCAAAAAGAGAAAACATGCAGAACCAGTGGAAGAGTTCAACATAGTAGATGTCGATACACTTCACGGGGGCCGACAACTTAGATTCAGTCATAATCTTCAAGAGTCACTCTGGTCCGAGCTCATTGAATTCTTGGCAAACAACATGGATGTCTTCGCCTGGTCACACTCAGACATGCCCGGGATCGACCCAAAACACGCATGTCATCGCCTCAACATTGATCGTACCTATAGGCCGGTGATACAAAAGAGAAGAAAATTGGGTCCTGGTAGACAAGCTCGCCTTAGAAATTGAAGTTGGCAAACTTTTGAACAATAAATTCATTCGAGAAGCTTTATATCCAAAGTTGGTGGCCAATCCCATTTTGGTTAAGAAAAGTAATGGGCAATGGCGACTTTGCGTCGATTTTACCGACCTCAATAAAGCATGCCCGGCGACGATTACCCGCTCACGCACATCGATTATATGGTCGACGCCACGGCAGTGGCATGAGCTAATGAGTTTTATGGATGCTTACTCGGGCTACAACCAAATCTGAATCCACCCAGACGACGAGGAGAACACCTCAATCTTTTATGCTCGGTGCGTGTACTACTACAAAATGTTGTCATTTGGGCTGAAGAACGCGGGGGCGACCTATCAGAGGTTAGTCAATAAAATGTTCAAAAAATTGATAGGCCATACAGTGGAAGTCTATGTAGATGGTATGCTTGTAAAATCGTTGTATGTTGCTGATCATATAACCAACATTAATGAAATATTTCCGATTTTATGCGAGTATAAGATGATGTTAAATCCTAAAAAATGTACATTTTGGGTCAGCTCGGGAAAATTCTGGGATATAAGGTCAGCCAACAGGGGATAGAAGCAAATCCAGATAAAATTAAGGCAATAGTTGACCTGGAACCACCCAATTCGGTTAAAAGAGTGCAAAGTTTAACAGGTCGCCTAGCTACATTAAGTCATTTTGTATCAAGGTCAACAGACAAGTGCAATCCATTTTTCGAAATTATCAAGAAAAATAAAGACTTTGAATGGACGAGAAAACTCAAGCGCATTTGAATCATTAAAACAAGATTTGGCCACTACTCGGTTCTTAAACCGAACCGAGGTGAAACTTTGTACTTGTATCTACCAGTTTTCGAGTATGCAGTTAGCTCGGTATTAATTCGACTAGACAACTCCATTCAATAGCCCGTCTACTACAACAGCTAAGATTTACATGATACCGAGTTGCGGTACCCACCGATGGAGAAGTTAGCATATGCGTTGGTTATCTCTTAAATAAAATTGAGGCCATGCTTTTTGGAGCATAAAATTATTGTCTTGACAAATTACCCTCTCAAGCAAGTGACGCACCGACTAGACACCTCTGGTCGGATTATTAAATGGGATGGAGCTCAGCCGATTCGATATATTATACGAGCCAGGACAACAATTAAAGGACAAGCTTCAAAGATCTTTCATAGAAGAATTCACACCCTCCATTCAACTCAATATCATCGAAGAACAGACTTGGAAGTCGTTTTGTCAGTGGCTCTTCCACCACAGAGGCGGGGGGCGAGAATTGTGATAATCAATCCAAATCACAAGTGTTACTATTTGTCACGCCCCAAACGGGACGCGACAACAATCCACAACTTAAATACAAATGAACCAACAGTCCAGACAAATATCAATGAGAACCCAATAAGACAGAGTCTAAATAGCAGCGGAAATAAATAACAGATACAAGTTACCACTTAAAGTCTACAATCCGTCATCCAAATTACAACCCGAAAATCAACAAAGTAGCAACTTAAAGTCAAAGGGTCATACGCCCCTCAATTACAAACCCGAATGGAATGAAATACAAAAGTCCGACAACAACATAAGAAAAGAGTCCAATCAACAACAAGAAGCAGTAAATCCAACAAGCGTAGTACAAGGTCTCAATCCAGAGCCGGTTCAGCATCTCCAACGAAATCCTCATCTAAGGTTAGAAAATAGGTGGGGATGAGACAAAAATCTCAGTGGATGGGGTGATCGTGTGCGAGTGTGGTGCAATATAGTTAATGTGAGAAAACAGTTATATGAAAACGCGTGAGTATGATGCATGATTTCACACACAGTTCACAAGCGTCGTGATAAAATAATACAATAGTATATTTATACAGTTCAAGAAAACAGTTCATGGTCACACAGGCACTATGTGAATCAGTCAAGACGGTAGGATTGCGTGCGAAGTGTAACGCCAATCCTATGCAAGGCAAATAATGGTTGCGTCACGAATTTGTAGCGCCAAACCAATGCAGCAGTAGCGGTTGCGTGCGGAAATGTAACGCAAACCAAAGCGGGGACGATAACTCAGGAATCGTGTGGATCGGACAAGCGATTCCTTCGTTCTTCCTTGTAACTCCCGGTCAAGATGGTCCAAGACCGGCACCTTATCGCTCCGTAGGCAAAGACAAAATCCGTAGTGGAGTGGCGAGGCTCGGATCTGTCATAATCATGATTATACCTCGATCTACGACCCACTTCCTTGGACAAACTCCGTCCCTCGATTTGCGGGATTAGGACGATGGGGTAGGAAGAGTGGAATAGCGGCCGAGCTGCCGGTTCCATCCCCGATGTATCCATTCCCATCGGGTGAGCTCGACACACCAAGTTGACTCGGCGGGGAAAGTAATTACAATTACTGACGATCAACCAGCAATCAGTATTATTGATTCAGGGAAGCGATTTTAGGAAAATTTTTGAAAACGCGAGTGGCAATTATGGCGTTGGTGGAGTTTTTGGATGAAGATGATTATCGGAAGGATAAGCAACCTTCGATATCTTAAAAGATTGGGTGGGACATAAGTCCCGTTATAGATTCAGATTGCGCAAGGCGGAAGTCGCTCGCGATCGGGTATTAATCGGTCAAATTGATCCAATAAGTCGGGGTTTTGGGAAAGTAAAATACTTAAATTAAATCTCCAATTCAGAGAGTCCAGGGCAATTTTAGTAAAGAGAAAATAATTTGAGTTAGGTCCTTTATAAAAGAAAATTTGTAATTTAGCCCCGTTTTGTAAAAACTAACACTTTTGGGGTTAAAAATTGAATAATTAAATATCCCGACCTTGAAAAATTATGAGGTCAGTTCCTAAATTCTCCAAATTGTCCATAGATTGAGGTTTTTAAAGTTTTGGGGTCGAGTCTTTATAAAAATCTCACATTGGCCCCAAATTTGTAAAAATTGTCAATTCGGACCTTAAGTTTTAAAAATTCGGAACTCACAAACCGGAAGGGCTTTTAATGTGATTCCAGTTGGAAAATGTCACTAAGGTTGGTAGGATATTGTGACAAAAGCAGTTTTTAAAATAAATATGTGTAGGTCCTTCAACTTTTGAAAATATCATTTTTGTCCCATTTTAAAATAATTGCCTTTAAGGCTTTTAGGGGTCCAATTGTTATGAAATTTGAACCTTGGGTCCAAAATATAATTAAGTTATAGTTAAGTTAGTATTTCCAGGTGCATGAGCTGCATAAGTCCTGGAAATTTCATTTGGGTCCTCAATTTTAATATTTTACACATTAGTCCCTCAATTTTAGAAAATTACTTTCCAAGCCCTAACCACTTGGATTTTTGGAATACTTTTAAAATGTGTCATTCCCAGTAACTTAAGAGTAAAAATTTCAATTTTTAAAGTTTAGGTCTGGTACAGTTTTAAAAATTGCAAAGTTGCCCTTAAACTTTCAAAATTTTACAATCTAGTCCTTGGGCTTTTAAAGGTTGAATTTATTTATCTTAAAACTCTTAAAACTTTATTAAAATGTCCAAAAATCATTTTTGAACCTGAGTACAGTCCCAAATTTCGAAATTTGCAGAAGGGTCCTTAAACTTTTATTTCTTGCAATTTAGTCCACCAACTTTCCATTTTTGCATTTTTAAGTCCAAAATTGAAATTTAATCAATTATGCTCGACTTTTCCAGGTTATAAGTCATCCAAAACATAGATTTTAAAGATCATACACATGCATGTCCAATACATACAAGAATTCATCAATTAAAGCATTAAAGTGTACATGCATGCACCTAAAATTCAATAAATAGCAATTTTGAGCAACTCTTGAGAATTTTCATGATTTGATATATAAAATTGACATGCAATACATAATTATATATATCTCAAGGCTCATGATTAAAGTTTCTACATGCATTTAATCAAAACACCTAAAAGTTGGAAAAATAATTTTCCACCCACCTTAAATTTGGAAATTGTGAAATAAAAGGATAATTTCACAATTTTTGGATGAGGCTTCTTAGGTCAGCCCCTAAGTCAAGAAAATATCAAAATTTTGTAGTTAGAAAAATGAGAGAAAAATTAAGGAGAAAAAGAAGGAAATAAGGAAATGAAAAGGACTACACTTTACCTTGTGTAGTAGATGTTTGGAGACTAGTTGAAGCTCAAAAATTGGAAATTTTGGCTCAATTCCAAAATCTCCTAAGGTCAGCCCCTATTTCTCAAAAATGAAAAAGGGGTGTTAAAATTTGAAAAAAATAGGAAGAGTAGGAAAGAAGGGGTCTAGTACACAATTCTTACCTTGTAGTCTAATTTTCTCTACTATTTTCTTCTTCAAGCTTGAGGTCCTTCTTCAAAATGTTGTCAAGTTCAAACCTTCAAGTTCTTCTAAATGTACCTCCAAACCAAATTGAAACTTAAGTTAAGAAGGTGGAAGAGATGAACAATGTGATATCAAAAAATGGATTGAAGCTAAAATTTCGTACCTTGTATGATGATGGTTCGATTTTTATGAAGAATAGGGAGGAAATGTTGAAAATTTTTCTAAGTATAGAAGAAGAAGGTGAAAGGAAGAATAGAGAGAAGTTGGGAGTTTTTAGAGAGAAGGAGGAGGATTTTTGTTAGAGGATAAATGTGTTAGATGAAATGAGATGAATTTTTTGTGTGTAATAGGCCATATGGCCGTGTAGTATGAGAGAAAGGGAGAGAAAATTTTGATCAAATTGTGTCTTGTAATTTGTCTCTTGCATGGAGACAAAATGCAAGTCAAAGTGTGGGTCAAATTGGAATTTGAGAGGAATAAGGAGAATGTTGGGAAGAATGTAATAAGTTGAGAAAAATAGTAATAAAGAATTGGTGTATAAGATGATGTGTATAATGTTTGAATTAATGATATAATTATACACAAGATGACTAATATATGGTGTAGGTGTACAAGAGTTGGATGATATTTTTATCCCAAAAATACCACCATGGCCGTCCACTATGAGGGCAATATGGTAATTCCATATATTTTTTTTTGTCCCAAATTTGATGATAATAGATGAAATATATCAATCTCCAAAATATTTAGTGATTTCCTTGATCACTTGTAAGTCTCATGATCACTTAATCTAAATCAAAATCTTAATTCTATAAGGTAAAAGTCTCCAAAATAAATAGTCTCTTAATATTCTAAGGTGACTAATAAATACAAAAATAGTAATAATGATCAATCAAGTGATCATAAATGAGGGATAGAATTAAATAAGATCATGATCACAAATAATTAAATAAAATGAAATAAAGTACAAAATGTACATATTATTAATAATTACCCGTCAAAATGACGCGGTAAAATAGTCGATCAAATGTATAAATGACAATAAGGATCAACTAATAGCTCGGAAAAATCGGGGCTTCACATCCTCCCCTCCTTAAAAGAATTTGGTCCCCAAATTCTCTTGAAATAGTTCGGATATTGATTCCTCATGTCTTCTTCCATCTCCCACGTTGCGTCTTCGTCTCGGTTGTGGTTCTCGCCACACCACTTTAACCATCGGGATTTCTCTCTTACGCAATTGTTGTACCTGCCGATCAATGATCCGGATCGGCCTCTCGGTGTAGGATAGATTTTCCATTAGAGGAGGAGTATCTCGAGTGATGATATGCTCGGGATCCGGTTGATACTTCTTCTTGATCTTGACACGTGGAATACATCGTGCATTCCCGCATATGGTGCTTTGGTAACTCAAGTCGGTAGGCTAACTTCCCGATCCTCTCAGTAAAAATCTTGTAAGGTCCAACATATCTCGGACTCAACTTGCCTTCTTTCTTCGGATTGATCAATCCTTTCCGTGGTGAGAGTCTGAGAAATACTTCATCTCCGACTTCAAATTCCAAATCCTTTCTTCTCTTGTCCGCGTAACTCTTTTGGAGGCTCGAGAGCGTGCGAATCCGCTCCTTGATCGGCTTGACCTTCTCCATGGCCTCTGAACTAAGTCGACCTTTGGAATCGAGGGCGACTTTCGTTTCTCTTTCGGAGTCCATTGGTCATCAATCTCCCAGTGTAGTGGGGATCTACACTTTCGCCCATATAATGCCTCGTAGGGTGCCATCCCAATCGTGGCTTGATAACTGTTATTGTAGGCGAACTCGGCTAATGGTAAGTGTGAATCCCAACTCCCTTGAAAATCCAAGGTGCAGGCTCGCAGCATATCTTCAAGAGTTTGAATTGTTCGCTCAGACTGTCCATCGGTTTGTGGATGTGCTGCTGTGCTGAAACTTAGCGAGGTACCCAATTCCTCGTGCAAGCACTTCCAAAATCTGGAGACAAACCTCGGGTCTCTGTCGGATACTATATCGACTGGTACTCCATGCAGTCGAATGACTTCTCGGATATAAGTCTGTGCAAGTTTCTGCAAGCTATCCGTTTTCTTGATGGGTAAAAAGTGTGCAGATTTCGTGAGTCGGTCTACAACTACCCAGATAGCATCATGGCCTCCTCTGGTCCTTGGTAGATCCGTCACGAAGTCCATCGTTATATGTTCCCATTTCCACTCGGGAATTCTCAACGGTTGTAGTAAACCAGATGGTCGTTGGTGTTCTGCTTTTACTCGTTGACAAGTCAAACATCTCGCAACGAACTCTGCTACCTGGTTCTTCATGTTTACCCACCAATAACTCCGTTTCAAATCCTTATACATCTTGTTTCCTCCAGGATGTATAGTGTATTTCGAGCGGTGTGCCTCTACTAGGATTCTATTCCTAATCTGCTCGTCATTCGGTACACACACTCGATTCCGGAACCTGATAACTCCATCTTCAGGTACCGAGAATTCTGATCTTTCTCCTTTAAGTATCTTCTCCTTCAGTTTTTGAAGATGTGTATCTTTCTCTTGTGCTTCTTTGATCTCATTCAGTAGATTGGGTGTAACTGAAATGTTAGCACATGAAATCTGAGTATTGGTTCTCGTCAGATTCCAATTGCTCAGCTCTTTTAATGATTCCCACTCTCGAATCATAAGTCTGGCTAAGCTCGCCTTTCTGCTTAGAGCGTCTGCTACGACGTTAGCTTTTCCGGGATGGTATTGAATATCAAAGTGATAGTCCTCAATCAACTCCATCCATCTCCGTTGCCTCAGATTGAGGTCTTTCTGGGAGAATAGATACTTCAAGCTCTTATGATCCGTGAAAACCGTGAATGTTGCTCCGTAGAGATAGTGTCTCCATTTCTTCAACGCGAACACTATCGCTGCCAATTCCAAGTCATGCGTTGGATAATTGGCCTCATACGGCTTGAGCTTTCGTGATGCATAAGCGATAACTTTTCCTTCCTACATTAGCACTGCTCCTAGTCCTTCTTTTGATGCATCACTGTAGACGACAAAGTTTTCGGTTCCCTTTGGAAGGGCTAAGACTGGAGCTGTAGTAAGTCGTTTCTTCAGCTCTTGGAAACTCGCCTCGCACTTGTCATTCCACTCAAACTTGACTTGCTTCTGGGTTAGTCGAGTGAGTGGTCCGGCTATCTTGGAGAAGTCCTGGATAAATCTTCGATAATATCCAGCTAGTCTAGGAAACTCCGATTTCCATTCGACTCGGGTTGTTTCCATTCAACCATTGTATGCACCTTGAAGGATCCACCGCAATCCCAAAGGTCTTTGGATACTATGTGTCCCAAGAACGCGACTTCACTAAGCCAAAATTCGCACTTGCTGAATTTGGCATACAACTTATGCTCTCGTAGTGTCTCTAAAACGATTTTCAGATGACGCGTTCGTGCTCTTCTGCGGATTTAGAGTATACGAGTATGTCATCAATGAACATCACTACGAATTGATCCAAATAGGGTTGGAAGACTCGATGCATCAGGTCCATAAATCTTTGCTGGTGCATTCGTCAGGACGAAAGGCATTACTACAAACTCGTAGTGTCCATATCGAGTTTGAAATGCGATTTTGGAAATGTCTCCTTCGCGGATTTTGATTGGTAATATCCTTGTTGTAAATCAAACTTGAGTACACCGTTGCTCCTTGAAGTTGATCAAATAGTTCGTCTATCCTCGGGAGGGGATATTTGTTCTTGATGGTCACACTATTAAGACCACGATAATCTATACATAGTCTTAATGTGCCATCCTTCTTTTTGACGAACGAAGTGTGCTCCCGAGAGGCGCAGACTCGGTCGGATGAATCCCACATCCATCGGTTTTACGCCAGAATGCGTTTTCAACTCTTGTAGCTCAAGAGGAGCCATTCTATATGGTGTTCGCAATCGGGCGAGTCCCGGCAACACCGATGGTGAACTCAACTTTCCTATCGTCGGGAGGGACAGTGGTGAGTTCTTGTGGAAATACATCGTATATCCGATACTATAGGTACTTGGTTGATTTGTGTCTCAACCTTGGGTTTGTTAATTACAAACACCAAGTACCCCCGAGCCCCTCTAGTGATCGCCCTTCTCGCTTTCATTGCGGAAATGATTGGGGCAATCTTAACTCGTGCCCTTCCGAAATCTCCGCTTCGGGTTTTGGGGTTCACATAGCTTAATGGACTTGTTATGGCGGTCCATTTGTGCATGGTGTGCGAGATAACGAGTTCATTCCCAATATCACGTCGTATTCGGATATAGGTAATAAGATCAAATTGGCGGAAAGTTTATCTCAAAGAATCTCAACTTCGTATGCATTATAGATAATATCGTTATCCGACTTGCACCCATAGGAGTTGACACTTCTAAGCATATAGGCATATGTTCCATGCATGCATGCGTTTGTGTACAAAATGCGGTGCAACAAATGAATGCGTTGATCCAGGGTCGAACAATATTTTAGCGTAGTGGTTAGATACTAGAAGCGTACCTTCCACCACGTCGCCGTTGCCTCCAGATCCTCCTGTCCGGCTAGTGCAAATGCTCGGCGGGCATCCTGCCCGATTCCCTGGCCATTTCGGCTTCGTGGGTTGCGTCTGTTTGGTTGGTCATCGTCTTGGCAATCTTGCGGTAGTGTCGATTACTACCAGTGCAAACACCTTCCTTGTTTACGCCAACAGGTTGATCGGCAAGTATGTCCTTTACGGCAATGTGCACACTCTTGACCCGGCTTTCCTTGACGGTCTCTTTTCTTTGTCTACATTGCATTAATGGTCCTTCAAACTTAGCGGCGGTTTAGATGGGTCGTCCCACTGCCTGTCCTCTTAAGATCGTTTCGATGGCCTACTCTGCATTGAATGCATCCCAATACGGTTCGATCCCACTCAATGCGGAGAGTCGCTTACCGTGAGTAGGTTGCGATTCGATCAACAATCAAGTTCAAGTTCGATTTCAATCCTCGAGTGAACTTGTAAAGCTTATCCTCTTGATCGATTGTCCCCAGAGCATACTTGGACAATCGGTGAAATTGTTCAATCTTGAGCCACAATCAGTTCCCTTGCCTCAATCTATGGAATTCATCCCAGCGTGCTTCCTTCACAACCTCGGGGAAATATCTGTTCATTGAACTCGGCCAAGAAATTTCCCCATGTTCGACGATTACTCGGTCTGTTCCCATCTCCTTTCAACCGCCCTCCACGATCTGGAAAGAAAGCGGCCGATTCGCATTTAAATACGAGTGTGACTCTGCGCGTCATTTCGGAGTATTGAAGAGCATTGAAGATATTCTCCAGCTTCTCTATCCATTCTTCCGCTTTCACATCGTCGGCTCTCCCAAGAAGGTTGGTGGGTCGAACCATAGGAATCGCTCCAATGTGCGATCGTTCGCCTCTCGGGCGGGTTCGAGCACGGGGTTGAGGCTCGCCGCCTCATAAACACAAGATTTGTTGCAAGGCTTGTGCGGTCAGTTATGCTGCCGCAGCAGTGGAGGAAGTGGTGGTAATTAGGAGAGGGTACCCGATCCCTGGGTACATCATCGTCTCCTCGTGGAACGCGACGAGGTCTCCCACGTCCTCGATGTTCTGCCATTCTGTATCTTGAAGCGTTAGTTGCGATTCGCGAGTAAATGAATACAATAATGATTCGCGTAAAGCAAGTGATATCGAAGGGAAAGTAACAACAAAACTAAGGCGGATCAGTCAAAGGTAGAGGAAAGATAGGGAGAGAATAAGGAAAGAACAAATAAGGAAAATCAGTCAATAATCAACTAAGTCAAGACAAGTATGACTATGAAGTCTCAAAATATGCGTTCTAACTTAGTTCAAATATCAATAAGACGGTTCTATGCCAAATTGAAATCGATTTCACACTTAATTAGTCAAGTCGCGGTAATACCCAAAACACAGACCGAGGGTCCTATCCTGGGTCAGCTCGGTGTAAGTTTCCATCTTACTAGCCGAGCTCTGATACCACTCTTATTGTCACGCCCCAAACGGGACGCGACGACGATCCACAACTTAAATACAAATGAACCAACAGTCCAGACAAATATCAATGAGAACCCAATAAGACAGAGTCTAAATAGCAGCGGAAATAAATAACAGATACAAGTTACCACTTAAAGTCTACAACCCGTCATCCAAATTACAACCCGAAAATCAATAAAGTAGCAACTTAAAGTCAAAGGGTCATACGCCCCTCAATTACAAACCCGAATGGAATGAAATACAAAAGTCCGACAACAACATAAGAAAAGAGTCCAATCAACAACAAGAAGCAGTAAATCCAACAAGCGTAGTACAAGGTCTCAATCCAGAGTCAGTTCAGCATCTCCAACGAAATCCTCATCTAAGGTTAGAAAACAGGTGGGGATGAGACAAAAATCTCAGTGGATGGGGTGATCGTGTGCGAGTGTGGCGCAATATAGTTAATGTGAGAAAATAGTTATATGAAAACGCGTGAGTATGATGCATGATTTCACACACAGTTCACAAGCGTCGTGATAAAATAATACAATAGTATATTTATACAGTTCAAGAAAATAGTTCATGGTCACACAGGCACTATGTGAATCAGTCAAGACAGGTAGGATTGCGTACGGAAGTGTAACGCCAATCCTATGCAAGGCAAATAATGGTTGCGTGCACGGATTTGCGGCGCCAACCAATGCAAAACAGGTAGCGGTTGCATACGGAAATGTAACGCCAACCAAAATGGGACGATAACTCCGGAATCGTGTGGATCAGACAGCGATTCCTTCGTTCTTCCTTGTAACTCCCCAGTCAGTATGGTCCAAGACCGGCACCTTATCGCTCCGTAGGCAAAGACAAAATCCACAGTGGAGTCAAGCGAGGCTCGGATCCGTCATAATCATGATTATACCTCGATTACACGACCCGCTTTCTCTTGGACAAACTCTGTCCCTCGATTTGCGGGATTAGGGACAATGGGGTAGGAAGAGTGGAATAGCAGCCGAGCTGCCGGTTCCATCCCCGACGTATCCATTCGAGTAAGTTTCGACACACCAAGTTGACTCGGCAGAAAGTAATTACAATTACATTCAGTGCAGTCAACCAGGCAATGAGTATTATTAATTCAGGAAGCGATTTTAGGAAAATTTTTGAAAAACGCGAGTGGCAATTATGGCGTTGGTGGAGTTTTTGGATGAAGATGATTATCGGAAGGATAAGCAACCTTCGATATCTTGAAAGATTGGGTGGGACATAAGTCCCGTTATATAGATTCACCCGCAAAGCGAGGAAGTAAGCCCGCTGATCGGGTATTAATCGGTCAAATTGATCCGATAAGTCGGGGTTTTGGGAAAGTAAAATACTTAAATTAAATCTCCAAGTCAGAGAGTCCAGGGCTATTTTAGTAAAAGAGAAAATAATTTGAGTTAGGTCCTTTATAAAAGAAAATTTGTAATTTAGCCCCGTTTTGTAAAAACTAACACTTTTGGGGTTAAAAATTGAATAATTAAATATCCCGACCTTGAACAATTATGAGGTCAGTTCCTAAATTCTCCAAATTGTCCATAGATTGAGGTTTTTAAAGTTTTGGGGTCGAGGCTTTATAAAAATCTCACATTGGCCCCAAATTTGTAAAAATTGTCAATTCGGACCTTAAGTTTTAAAAATTGAACTCACAAACCGGAAGGGCTTTTAATGTGATTCCAGTTGGAAAATGTCACTAAGGTTGGTAGGATATTGTGACAAAAGCAGTTTTTAAAATAAATATGTGTAGGTCCTTCAACTTTTGAAAATATCATTTTTGTCCCATTTTAAAATAATTGCCTTTAAGGCTTTTAGGGGTCCAATTGTTATGAAATTTGAACCTTGGGTCCAAAATATAATTAAGTTATAGTTAAGTTAGTATTTCCAGGTGCATGAGCTGCATAAGTCCTGGAAATTTCATTTGGGTCCTCAAGTTTAATATTTTACACATTAGTCCCTCAATTTTGGAAAATTACTTTCCAAGCCCTAACCACTTGGATTTTTGGAATAATTTTAAAATGTGTCATTCCCAGTAACTTAAGAGTAAAAATTTCAATTTTTAAAGTTTAGGTCTGGTACAGTTTTAAAAATTGCAAAGTTGCCCTTAAACTTTCAAAATTTTACAATCTAGTCCTTGGGCTTTTAAAGGTTGAATTTATTTATCTTAAAACTCTTAAAACTTTATTAAAATGTCCAAAAATCATTTTTGAACCTGAGTACAGTCCCAAATTTCGAAATTTGCAGAGGGGTCCTTAAACTTTTATTTCTTGCAATTTAGTCCACCAACTTTCCATTTTTGCATTTTTAAGTCCAAAATTGAAATTTAATCAATTATGCTCGACTTTTCCAGGTTATAAGTCATCCAAAACATAGATTTTAAAGATCATACACATGCATGTCCAATACATACAAGAATTCATCAATTAAAGCATTAAAGTGTACATGCATGCACCTAAAATTCAATAAATAGCAATTTTGAGCAACTCTTGAGAATTTTCATGATTTGATATATAAAATTGACATGCAATACATAATTATATATATCTCAAGGCTCATGATTAAAGTTTCTACATGCATTTAATCAAAACACCTAAAAGTTGGAAAAATAATTTTCCACCCACCTTAAATTTGGAAATTGTGAAATAAAAGGATAATTTCACAATTTTTGGATGAGGCTTCTTAGGTCAGCCCCTAAGTCAAGAAAATATCAAAATTTTGTAGTTAGAAAAATGAGAGAAAAATTAAGGAGAAAAAGAAGGAAATAAGGAAATGAAAAGGACTACACTTTACCTTGTGTAGTAGATGTTTGGAGACTAGTTGAAGCTCAAAATTGAAATTTTGGCTCAATTCCAAAATCTCCTAAGGTCAGCCCCTATTTCTCAAAAATGAAAAAGGGGTGTTAAAATTTGAAAAAAATAGGAAGAGTAGGAAAGAAGGGGTCTAGTACACAATTCTTACCTTGTAGTCTAATTTTCTCTACTATTTTCTTCTTCAAGCTTGAGGTCCTTCTTCAAAATGTTGTCAAGTTCAAACCTTCAAGTTCTTCTAAATGTACCTCCAAACCAAATTGAAACTTAAGTTAAGAAGGTGGAAGAGATGAACAATGTGATATCAAAAATGGATTGAAGCTAAAATTTCGTACCTTGTATGATGATGGTTCGATTTTTATGAAGAATAGGGAGGAAATGTTGAAAATTTTTCTAAGTATAGAAGAAGAAGGTGAAAGGAAGAATAGAGAGAAGTTGGGAGTTTTTAGAGAGAAGGAGGAGGATTTTTGTTAGAGGATAAATGTGTTAGATGAAATGAGATGAATTTTTTGTGTGTAATAGGCCATATGGCCGTGTAGTATGAGAGAAAGGGAGAAAATTTTGATCAAATTGTGTCTTGTAATTTGTCTCTTGCATGGAGACAAAATGCAAGTCAAAGTGTGGGTCAAATTGGAATTTGAGAGGAATAAGGAGAATGTTGGGAAGAATGGAATAAGTTGGGAAAAATAGTAATAAAGAATTGGTGTATAAGATGATGTGTATAATGTTTGAATTAATGATATAATTATACACAAGATGACTAATATATGGTGTAGGTGTACAAGAGTTGGATGATATTTTTATCCCAAAAATACCACCATGGCCGTCCACTATGAGGGCAATATGGTAATTCCATATATTTTTTTTTGTCCCAAATTTGATGATAATAGATGAAATATATCAATCTCCAAAATATTTAGTGATTTCCTTGATCATTTGTAAGTCTCATGATCACTTAATCTAAATCAAAATTTTAATTCTATAAGGTAAAAGTCTCCAAAATAAATAGTCTCTTAATATTCTAAGGTGACTAATAAATACAAAAATAGTAATAATGATCAATCAAGTGATCATAAATGAGGGATAGAATTAAATAAGATCATGATCACAAATAATTAAATAAAATGAAATAAAGTACAAAATGTACATATTATTAATAATTACCCGTCAAAATGACGCGGTAAAATAGTCGATCAAATGTATAAATGACAATAAGGATCAACTAATAGCTCGGAAAAATCGGGGCTTCACACTATTCGTTCGTACGGTTCCAGTTCCTGGCGACAAACAATGAAGCTGAGTAAAAGGCAATGTTAGTAGGGTTAGAAATGGCCGCATCAATGGATTGAAAAAGTTACTCGTTCACAGTGATTCGCAACTTGTGGTCAACCAAATAAATGGAGGTTACGAATCTAAGGAGCCCAAGATATCGCAGTACTTGGAACTTGCAAAAAACAAACTCTATCAGTTCAAGGCAGAGGTCATACACATCCCTAGAAATAAAAATGTACGAGCGGATGCCCTTGCTCGACTTACATCTAGTCCAGGGATCGACCTGGTCGAAGACGTGATGGTCACTCACCTTCCTTCCTATCATTGAACGGCTAAAATTAATGCCAAGGAAGGCGAGCCGACTGGATGACACCAATCGTTCAGTATCTTGAGCACGGTATCCAACCAGAAAACAAAGCCAAAGCAAGAACATTGAGGATGCAGGCAGCTCGATTTACCATTATTGATGGGGTTCTATACAAGCGTGGCTACTCAGTTCCTTTGCTCGGATGCTTATTTGAGGCCGAAGCCGAATATGCTCTTAGAAAAGTACACAAAGGAATCTGTTGGAATCATGATGGAGGTCAGTCATTGGTGTATAAATTAATTCGACAAGGGTACTGTTGGCCTTCACTCATACAGGATGTGATTTCTCTAGTCAAGAAATGTGAAAAATGTCAAAGATTTGCACCTCAGGCCAGGTATCATCCAGAACAGCTCACCTCGGTATTCAGTCCTTGGCCGTTTGCCAACTCGGGAATCGACCTCATCAGACCATTCCCCACTGGCAAAGGGGGTGTGAAGTATGCCATAGTAGCAGTCGACTACTTTACCAAATGGGCCGAGACGGAGCCCTTAGCTAAGATAAACAAGGACAAGATTGTAGATTTTGTGTGGAAGTCAACCGTGTGCAGATTTGGGATCTCGTAGTCAATAGTAATCGACAAACGGAAGCAATTTGATAATCGGAAATTTGAATTTTTGCGAAAATTTGCACATCAAAAATCATTTCTCCACCCCATATCACCCGCTTGATCCAATGGTCAAGTTGAAGGTAAATAAAATCCTCAAGTACACTTTGAAGATCAGGTTAGAGGAGTCCAAATAAAAGCGGCTCGAGGAGCTCTGGGGTACTGGGGCCTCTGAGAACAACACACCGATCAGCCACAGAGAAACGCCTTTATACCGGCATACGGCCGAGGCCGTCATCTCGGTTGAGATCGGGGCCCCAACATTTTGAGTTGCAAAATTTTGGAGGACAAGAATGAAGCTGCTTTGAGAGTCAAGCTGGACTTACTAGATGAAAAACGATGTGGTGCCGAGATGAAGAACGCATTATATAAATAAAGAGAAAGGTATTACAATTCCAAAGTAAGAGAAAGAAAATTCCAGATCGGAGACCTGGTATTGAAAAAAGTCATTGGAGTTGACCCCAATCCACTAAAACCGACCTCGAAAGGACCTTACAGAGTTAGCAAGGTTCTCCAAAACAGGGTGTACGAGCTCGAGTATTTTTAAGTGGGGAAACATTCAATAATCCATGGAATGTATCTTACTTAAAGAAGTACTATAAATAAAGCATCTGCCCTCGGCTTAGCATCGAGCAAGTTATCTGTTGTCTTTAAATTTTAGTTTTATTCATCTCGGCCTAGCTCCGAGCACAACACTCAATAATCTTCTCTGCACATTATTTATCTCGGCCTAGATCCGAGCACATTACATAACAAATTCTCATCATAACAAGACTCGACCTATCATCGAGCTCGTCACAATAATCTCTGCGTAGCATCGAGTGCAATACTTAACCAATTTTAACAAGTTATTTGTTCCAGTTCAATCTGGGACACATCATTTAATTTTTACAACTCACTAAGCCCGGTCAAATGCCGAGCACATTACTTGGAAAAAAATCACAGAAGTAAAAGGTACGAATTTGAACAGGCACAAAAGTAAAGGGAGCTGAAAGCATAGACTTCATTCATAATAGGTATTTACATAAGGGGGGCTTGAAACCGATTACAGAGATAAACAAAGTAAAACATCCTGAGGGGCCGATCTTGGTGGGACTGGTCCAGGGATCGCCATTAGAGGCCGTTCTTCTCGCGCCTCCTCATCAATTGGGGTGGCCTCCTCCTCGGAGTCAACGACGTCAGGGTACTGAGGCTTGAGCTCTTCGATTTGATCTTGCAATTTTTTTAGCTCGTCCTCAAGATGGGCCACAATTTTCCCTTTCTTCAAGCCATCCAGGATCTCGCCCTGCAATGTTTTTAGCTCGTCCTTAAGATGGGCCACAGTTTTCCCTTTCTTCAAGACATCCAGGATCTCGCCCATACTTGTGGCGTGGCCACAAGTCAGCATAAAGCCAAAAGTCCCAGACTTCTTGAAAGCGACATCGCTTCACGATCGTCGCTGGCGACCCCTCCAGATAAATCTTGAACCCCTCCTTTAGCTGCCTCTTAAGCTCGTTCTCACGCGTGGCCTGCTCCTGCTGGCTCTGAGGAGCCGGCTCCTCAAGCTCCTTAACCTGTAGTTTGAAAGTATCTGCAGACAGCTTGGCCTCATCCCTTGCCACCATGGCCTCCTGCTCGGCCTTCTTAGCAGCCTCTAACGTTTCCTTGGCCACATTGGCCTCGTGTTCGAGGGATTGCTGAACCCCCATATAAAGGTTGTGGGCATCTCGAATGTCCTTGTCGCGTGTCTCAAAATCATGCCCTTCACCTATAGTGTGCCAGATCATCCCAATGATCGATCGTTGCCCCATGCAAGATCTTTGGAGCTTTTTTTGACTGTCTCCTTGGCAAGGGCCTCAATCCCCGTGGTCCAGGCCCACGCCGGGACATCTCTCGCGGCTCTCCAAGCTTCAGTAAGGGCCACCACCTGCTCGTCCATTGGTGTGGAGCACTTCGCGAACTCCACGAACCACTATGGCCGCAGCCCAGCCATTCCTTCACAAGGAGCCTCCTAAGTCGGGTTGGGAGGAATAAAGTGGCCTTTAGGCCCCAGATCATCGGAGAAAGTTCTTCTGGGGGCCTCAGTCGTCCCCCCCAAGGGAATTAGTATGGGATCTACCCTTAGGGTCTGCTCGGTTCGATCAGTCTGCCCGACCTTAGTAATCTCCACCCCGGTCCCTCTTTTTTCCACATGGGCATCATCTCAGTCTTGGGCCTCACTTTTCTTTTGCCCTGTCGGATGTCGGCTCGCTTCTCCGGAGTCTTTGTGGCAATCTTCCTGTTAGCCTTTTCAACCGTCTTATTTACTCAGTTGAGGCGGTCAAAAATGTCCATATCTTCATTGGGTTCTGCAAAAATGTCAAAGACTTCAAGATGTGAAAAATACAAAACTATGAATAACCTTTGGAAAAGTATTACCTTGGGCCGGTTCTTAGATTGGTTCTGGGGGCGATCTACTCGCTCGGTTCTTTGGGCGGTTGAGTTGAATCCCTCTGTTCGATTATTTGGCGTGGCTGAGGCACGGTCTTCTGTGTAGTTTGGTGTGGTGCTACCCTATGCTTGGTATTGGATTCACCTTGAAGATTACCGCGCAAACCAGCTCGAGCTAACTCAGCCTCGAGAGTCAATAATTTTATCTTCCATCCAGCTTTCGAGATATTCTTTATGTCGTCCAATCTCTTCAGGAACTCGTCTGAAAACGACCTCGAGAAGGCTGATTTCCTGCACAAAATATAAATAATTAAAGATTAGAATTTTCTAGAAAAGTAAAGAACAAAGAAATGCACTTACTAAAATCATAACGGAATTTAAGAGGAGGAGCAAGAAATGGCTCATCCTCCCTGGGACGAGGGATCATCCAGTCCCCGTCCACCCAAAACTACTTATCTTCCATTCTTTCAAAGATTATGGAAGGCCTTCAACCAGGTTATCCGGGTACCCAGCTTGGGTCTGAAGATAGTACCATCCAGACGGCCTTCCCCTCAAAATTATTTCCAGATAAACAACTCATTCGCCTCCTCGAACCTAGGTTGGGGAAAATCATGCCAAGCAAAAAGGATGATCAGTCCAATCAATCTCTTCTAGGTCATCGGATGCACTTGGGACAACACAATCCCCCACCTCCGAAACCAGTTTGTGATCAGCCTCAGGAGTAGGAACCTTAGTCCAAACGTAAAGCTGTGGGCGATATATCGATGCACCCAATGGGGAACTCAGCACCTCCTCCGTGTCGGGTAGCCAAAACCGCATTTAATCAGGGATTTGATGACCTTATACAAAGCATCCACTCGCGATGCATCAAAGATGCTTGGAATCGATTCAGTCGTCTCGATCCGATCTGTCCTAGAATTCTTGGGGGCCTCCGAACTACCCCATGGACTCCTTCAACAGCCCAACCCAATGTCGAGGGTCCCATACCTCTCCTAGCTCCACTCGGCTCAAACATCATTCTGTTCGCCCAATGCCACGCACACTACCACTTGGCCCCGCGGCCTCCTCTTTTTCGGCCTCGCACTTCTCCCCACTCCTAGGACCCTAATATTCTCACCCACACCGGATTCGGGCCTCATATCCCTTATGGGGGCTCTTCTTTCGCCCATTTATTACCCCACCCCTAATGGCGCGATCGGGACCGGTGATAAGATTTCTTTATCCCCTCTCTCTCGCAAGGGGTCTCGATTCGGATCCTCATCCGAACTTGAAATATCAATTATGTCGTCTTCCTCTCTCCGGGAAAACCTCCATCTCTGAAGGGGGATCCTCAATCTCACGCTCGACGTTGTACTCACAGTTTTGACTATATTCCTCTGAACTAGGCATTTTTGAAAGGAAAAGGGGAAAGAAAAAGTTTCGAAAATTACCTAGGGAACTTGGGATGGTTTTTCTCTTGAAGCCGACTTGAACTCTGCTCGGTCTCTATTCTCTATGGTATGCTTAGAATGTGAAGTAAAAGTGAAAATGGAGGATGAAGATGCATATTTATGGGCAAGGATTTCTCGAAAAGACGCGCCTATTTGAAAGGGCGCGGCTTTTCAAAAGATATTTCAAATAAACCATCACATCTCTCTGGTTCATGTGCCACTGTAGTGCAATCAGAGACTGCCATGTGTCAGCCATCATTGCCCCATTTAATGTGCCATTTCAGGCTTTAAATGATGATTAATAGCTGTCAACCATTTCAAAAACTGCTCAACTCCTCTCTCTCCCCTCTCTCTTCAAGTTCCAATCCGTCTTGGCTGATTTCTTCCTCGGCGTCGAACTTGGGGGCCACTGATGACACCCGAGCTAAGCTGGACAAAATACACCCATGTGGCAATCCAAGACCTGCTGATGTGGCACGACCAGACCACCTTGACCGAGCTGATAGGCATAACCGACCTCATCATAACTTGGAGCTTTCAAAGGAATTAAGTATTTCACCACAAAGTCAACTTAGCCCGAGCTGAACCTCCAGTGGCAGACCAAGCAGCCACCTGACAGAGCATTAATGGGACAAGTCAATAAGCACTTTTCACCACATGGCAGTCGTGCAACTCATGCACGACAAGAAAAAGCCAAGTGTCCCACTCATATTATAGATATAATGATTGCTAGGCTATTAAATGTAATAGTATAAATAAAACTCATTTATGAGGAAAATAACAACATAAAACTCCTATATAACTTTGTAATTTCAAAACTCTGCCAAGTCAGAGACCGACCCGAGCTCTCTAGCTCGACACTTCTATATAAAAGGCATTTGTTAGCCATTTCTCATATCTCCAGTTTGTATTTTTATATTTTGTTTGCTGTTGATCAAATTAGGGCATCAACATATTATAAGTCAGAAGGTTCAATCTCAAGAGTTGTCTTGTATTTGCGGCGGACATGGGAAGATGGCAATATATTTTGTCAAGCAAATTGTTGTCATGGACGTCAATTTCAAAGATACTAGTCGATTATGATCGAGGTTCTCTTAGGGCAATATGCTAATCGGCCAATCGGGACAAGTCTACAGTCTACTTTGGTAAATACGTGTGTCACAAGCGTGCTATCCTTTGTTTCATCCCTATATCTAAAGGGCATCTTCCCTTCTTGTACCTCAGTGTGCCTTGTTTGTCGGGCTTCCTCGAAAAATTCATCTAGAAGCAATTGCAGACCGCATCACTGATAAATTTTGTAATTGGAAGGGGAATTCCTTATTTATGGAAGGTCGAGCTTGTTTGGAAGATTCTATTATTATTAGTTCGGCGATTCACTCCATGATGGTTTATAAGTACCTTGGGATGCTTATTAATAGGATTGAGTGAGTGGTTAGGAATTTCATATGGACTGTGGACGTCAACAAAAAAGGTATGTTACGGTTACTTGGGCTTGTGTTTGTTCTACTAAATCATAATGGGGTCTGAGTGTGCGTTTTCTGGTGGTTAGGAATGAATCTTTTCTGATGATATTTTCTTGGGATATTATTACTGTGAATTATTTAGCTGGTCGTTTCCTCCGAAACTGTTTTTTCTAATCCTATTGGGACTTTAAACATAATGCCTGGTTTTGTCTATTTGGAAGGGAGTTCGGTCCCATGTTCCAAAGTTAGAGGATTCACGTTGGATCCTTGGTTCTGGTGCCGCTATATTATTTTGGTGGGATAACTGGCTTGGATATGCTATTGATGATTACATTGGCATTCCGTTACGTTTTAGATGACTATACACCCAAACTGTGGCAGATTATTTGGTTAATGGGGTTTGGCAATTTACTAGGGTTTTATCGTCCACTATTCTAATATCATATCGGACATCCTCAGTCAACCTATGGGGGACACAGAGAACACTCGAGTTTGGTCTCATTCTACTAATGGCGTGGTCACGTCCTAAATTGCTTTTTGGTCTCTTTAGCCGCATTATCCCATTGTACGTTGGGGGATTGGATTCGGCATAGTGGCATACCTCCCAGACATTCCTTTTTGATGCGGCATGATATTCATAATAAACTTCCACTTTAGTGTAATTTTCAAAATCGTGGTTTTGTTGGCCCTTCGGTTTGTCAATTTTATTTTCGAGATGGGGAAAGTTTGGATCATTATTTCATTGATTGTCCGATCATTCATCATGTTTGGATAATTTCCTTTTCATATGGCGTTTGACGATAGTCACTTTACTTTGGGTGATCTGGTTTTGCAGAAACAATTACATTTGAGATAATAAGCGGTCTAGTAGCCTGGCCATCCAGGCCCAAACGCTGTCATTTCTTAAGGAGGCTAATCATGTTCTGTAGGTCCCAAAGGGATGTGAAGTAAGGTTTAGAAGGGGGTTGAATAAACCTTACCAACTTTTCAATTTAGTCCTTTTAAATAAATTCAACAGAGTTGATTTCTAAACAAGATTGTGTCCTTGATGGACAACTAAGTTGGCTTTTCGGCTAAGTTACCCACTCAATAGACTCGATAAAGTTGTTGATAGTATAACTTGGCTGCTCAAGCCAAATACTTAACTTGGCTGATTGGTTTTTAATAGCGGAAGACTTAACACCTTAGATTAGATTTTAGCTGGGTTTAAACACTTGATTTTAGCACTTAGTTATTTATCAGTTTAGAGATCTAGTTCAGTAACCAGTACGGAAGGCTCAATGAACCAACCACTCTGATACCACTTGTAGGTCCCAAAGGGGTGTGAAGTAAGGTTTAGAAGGAGGGGTTGAATAAACCTTACCAACTTTTCGATTTAGTCCTTTTAAATAAATTCAACAGAGTTGAGTCAAACAATCGTGTCCTTGATGGGAAAGCTAAGTTGGCTTTTTCAACTAAGTTATCAACTCAGCACTCGATAGAGCTATTGATAGTATAACTTGGCTGCTCAAGCCAGATACTTAACTTGGCAGATTGGTTTTTAACAGCGGGAGACTTAACACCCTTAGATTAGATTTTAGCTGGGTTTAAATACTTGATTTTAGCACTTAGTTATTTATCAGTTGGATTGCAAATGTGATCAGCAAATATAAAATGAATATGCAGGAAAATAAATTTGCTGAAAGTAAATGACACAAATATTTTATAGAGGTTTGAAGATGGGGTAAATCTTCTAATCCTCTCTTCTCCAACTCCTGGAGGAATCCACTATGTAATAGATCGTTTACAAAGCGGTGAAACGATGCCTGGGAGACGGCCTTGATCACACGGTGGCCTCTTGCGACTCGGCTTCTTCACAGGCAAATTTGCGCCTTACTACTTGAGATCACTTCTCAAGTTCTTGGATTTGATCACGAAGCCCTCCAACAAACTTGATAATGGTTCGACCTGGAACCTTTCTGTTAGATAAATGTTTTTATCAAGATTTTGATTATTTTGTTTAAATGAGTTTTATACCAAAACAATATTTTTAAATGTTGTCCAAATACTCCCAATTGATTTAAAATATTTTTACTAATTTTTTGGAGTATTTCTTGAAGTTTATTTTTCATAAAAATTGGACAACACTTCAATTTGGAGGTCGACCGGTCGAACAAGAGGTCGACCGATACCTGTAGAATGAAAAACAAGAACAGAACTCTCTGAACTTGAAAATTTGAGGAGGGTGACCGGTCCAAGCTAGGGCCAACCGGTCAACCCCTAGGACTGACCGGTCGACCCCTAGGGCGACCGGTCTCACCCCTTGGACCGGTCGCACCCCCTCCGTCTGGTACCTGGATTGCACTATTTTCTTTTAACGTTCGAAATTTTCTATATAGCGACCGGTCGCGCTGTGTTATTTTTGACAGCAGAATAATACCGTTGGACATCCATATCAGCAAGATTTACTTTACCATTTTTGTACAATATTTCTACATCTTGTGATCTTCTTTTTGTAGACAAAAGTGAAGAAGGAGGAGCCTATGTTTGTGAAGACTCTCCTATAAATAGAAGATGATTTAGAAGACACAAAAAAAAATACAAGAAATCTGCAAATTTCTAAGCTTTCATATTAAACACTCTTGTTGTATTTATAGCCTAAGTATTTCACTTTCACATCTTGAGGTCTAGGCTTGATTCTTGATTACACTTGCACTCAAAATTGTATTATTCTTTATCGAGTTGTAATCTTGAATTTTTGGGTTCATCATTCAACACAAGATATCCTTGTAAATGTTCTTGTGGTAAGAACACACTTGGGTGATCTAGGTGTTAGGTGCAAGAAGATTGTGGTAATCTTCTTATTGAAGAGTTTGGTGCTCTTTGAGGTGTTGAAGAATTTGGTGTTCTTCAAGGTTAAAGATTATGGTAATCTTCACAAGGTGCCATTGAAGATTGTGGTAATCTTCAAGGGAGATTGAGGTAATCTCCAAAGAGGTGTTGTAAGGTGATGTTATATTAATTGTGGTAATTAATAAAATCTTTTTTCTTTTTGAAATCCATCCGGAGATACTGGGGTGGTAGAGGACTAGGCCCTAGGTGGGTTGAACCTCTATAAATCGAGGCGTGTTGTTTAATTTCCACACCTTTATTCTTGTCTTTGATTGATCATTCGAAAAAGAGGGCTAATTGCGAAAAATCGGCATAATCTATTCACTCCCCCTCTAGATTATCGTAGCCACTTGGACTAACAAGTGGTATCAGAGCCAAACTCTTTGGCTAGCTCGTTCCGAGTAAAGAGGAAAGATCCGTGGCTACGAACGAGAGCTATCAACCAACCGGTGCATCATTCAATAGACCGCCTCTTTTCGACTCCAACAATTATTCTTTTTGGAAAGATAGAATGGAATGCTTCTTACAAGGTTGCGGGTTCAATATTTGGAACACGGTTATAAACGAAGTATCCATCCCAATGAAGAAAAAAGAAGACGACACTCAAATTCCAAAAGCCCTCAAGGAGTTTGATGATGAATACAAGAACATATTCTCCTTAAACGGTAAAGCTCTTAACATTCTTCATTGTTCTCTTACCGCTACGGAGTATAATCGAATTAGAGGTATCCAATCCGCTCATGATGTGTGGGAAAAATTAGAAACTATCTATGAAGGCACCAAGAAAGTTAAACAAGCTAGAAAAACGATGCTTGTTAAAGATTTTAAAAATTTCACAATGCTCGAAGGTGAAGGGATTTCAAAAATGGTAGAAAGGCTAGACAACACCGTTAATTCTTTGTGGGCACTCAGAAAAGTCATTTCGGAAGAAGACAAAGTTACCAAAGTTTTAAATGTTCTTCCCAATTATTGGTCCGAAAAGGTGACGGCTATCATGGAAGCTCAAAATTTAGAAACTCTAAAATTTGATGAGCTTATTGGAAATCTTATCATCTATGAAGCATATGAAAATAAAAGGAGTAATTCAAAAGCATACACCTCTCAACCGAATTTTATAACAACTTGGGATGAGCTTCTTACAACTTTCGGCGATGAAGAAGCCGAGCAATGTCTAACTGGAATCGAATAAGATAATGAGGTACGCTCTAACCCTTCTACTTCTTTTAGTAATGAATTGCATGATGATTATGATGAATTGCAAAATGATTTTGATGAGCTTCAAAATGAATTCCAAAGCTTGCTTTTTAAATATAAGAATTTGAAAATGGAATTCAACACCATGAATAATGAAATGGATAGTTTACATGCGTCTTATGAATCTCTTACTAGTTCTCATAATGTTATACTTGATAAGGTTAGAATTCTTGAAGAAGAAAATAGTACTTTAAAAAGGATATGTTGAAGTTTAACTTGAGTACCGATAAAATGACCAAAATTCTTGATGTTCAACGTTGTGATCATTTGAAACTAGGACTTGGTTATAAGCCTAATGTTATTAATGTTAAGAAAAAGAACCAAGTCTCTATGCATGTTGGTCATTATGCTTCTAGAACTATTACATGTTTCTATTGTGGTAAAATTGGTCACACGACTAATACTTGTCGGGTTAAAAATAGTTCTAATTATTATTGGAGACCCAAAAGTCTCAATGTTAATCCCAAAGGACCCAAACACTTGAGGGTACCACAAGAAAATTTTATGTTAGGTACTCGGCGCAATAAAAATCAAAGGAGTTTTAAATTATCATATAGACAACAAACGATCGCGCCATATGATCGATCGAGGAGATATTATCAACAAAATTATTTTTCAAGAAGAAGGTATAATCAACAATGGGAAAGATACAACCCTTGGCAATGGCGAAATTGGTAACTCTTATCCTCTTCTTGAAGTATGCATTTCATATTGTCTTTTATAATTATTGCAAATTTTCATGCATTTAATTTTTATGTTGATTGTCAAAATTCTTTATAAAAATATTTCTTAAAAATGAGGTCTCAATATCATACTCTCGGATTTTTAAATTTCAAAAGAGGCCTTATATGGATTTTTAATAAGCACTTGTTTTATCAAACTTTTGTTGATTCCTTAAATAGCATAGTATGGGATACTTGTTCAACTTCTATATTGTGTATATTATTCGATACTACTATGCTCGTGTGCAAGATATTTTGTCAAGTTTTTACAGGAAATATTTTGGTATTAAGGAATAAATAATCGTAGACTTATCCATGGCCATCTACGTCATAAAGTGTCAAGATTGCGAAAGGCATATTGGTTGACAAATAAATTCAAGGTATGTTTATCAACTTTCATTATTCTTATAGACTCGAAATTCTTCATGCCTTATGCCTATATGCTCGATTTCAAAACTATCCCAACGAATCTCATTAAAGTGTCGTTAAAAGAAATTTTCAAATATTTGAAAGGCACTTCTTCATATGGTTTGTTTTATCCAAAGCTTTAAAACGTTAAATATTTTTCGGGATAACAAGTCCGGTGAAAATAGGTTCTCAACAAATGGTTCTTCATAACCAAACTAAATATATTGAGATTTGATATTTTTTTAAGGGATTGTACTTCTTAAAGGAAAATTGAGACGCGTTTAATTCCGTCTCAAGAATAACTCGGACATTTGTTTTAATCGCTAACCGCCAAGTCTTTCACCTCATCTCGAGCTTATTTAGGCATAATGTATATTGAATGAGGTCTATGATTACAATTTGCATGTTTTTAAAACTTAGGGTGAAAAATCGAATTTTTGGTGCAAAATTCGGACGTAAATGTAACTAGTGTTCGTGCACCGGTCGACGGGAGAGGTCGACCCGGTTGACATGGCCAGTGCACCGTCGCTTCCTAGCCAATTTCAAAGAATAAAATTGCTTCATCCTTCATTTTGTTATTTTGGTTCTTTTCTTCCAAAATCGAACCCCTTCGCATTTTTCACACACTATTTCACTCAAAATGATTTCTTCTTATAAAATCTATATTTTTGAGTTTATGTAACTTATATTTCATCATTATTATCAAACTTCTCCGATTAATTGGTAAGAATTCTTCTTTTTAATCTCAATTGGGTTGAACCCTTGAGAATGTGCTCATATTTTGATATTTTGATGAAATTTGTATATTGGTGTGATGTATATGATGATTGTTGATGGATGATTGTTGTGATATTGCATTTGGTGATGAATTCTTTTTGGCTTAAATGAAATACAAAGGCGTTATATATCTCTTGTTTTATTCGACGCACGCCAAGTGTTCGACAAAATGTTTTTATGAAAAATTCATCACCTACATGATTCTCTTGATTTTAAAAGTCTTATAAGATTATAGAGATCATGTTTATCAATCAAATGAGCTTTTGCAAATCAAATGATCAACGTTTCCCTTTTATTTGGAATTTAAGCTTCAATGTTCAAAATGCTCGATAAATCGATTAAATTGCGCACTTTAATATGATTGTATGATGTTTTTATCGTGCTAACATTATTTTTGATGATTCCAAAGGGGGAGAAATAGGAAAAATGCTCATATGCTCAAAGAAGCAAAAATAAGCTCGCAAGAAAAGCTATAAGCTATGGCTCTTTAAAGCCAAAAGCTGTGAATGATACTTAGTCCACTTGATGAATTATGGACTTTTATGCTTGACTAATGTTGTCTTTGTGACAGGGGGAGCTTCTAAGCTCAAATAATTCAAGCTTATTTTGTAAAAGCTAAGCTTTTAGCTTTTAGTTAGTTGCTTCTATACTTGTTCTTGATGTGCATATTGATAGGGGGAGCTTGTGCAAAATGTTTTTGAAATATATTTGCTCTTATCCTAGTGTTTGTACTTATGATAAATGTTGCTTGTAATGGATTGATGTTTTAAACCGGAAAATATGTTTTGTTTTTAAAATCGATCTCCTAAAATTATTTTGGTTTGTAATCATCAAAAAGGGGGAGATTGTTAGATAAATGTTTTTATAAAGATTTTGATGATTTTGTTTAAATGAGTTTTTTATACCAAAACAATATTTTTAAATGTTGTCCAAATACTCCCAATTGATTTAAAATATTTTTATTAATTTTTTGGAGTATTTCTTGAAGTTTATTTTTGACAAAAATTGGACAACACTTCAATTTGGAGGTTAATTTGGTCGAACAAGAGGTCGATCGGCAGACTGTGAGAATGAAAAACAAGAAAGAACTCTCGAACTTGAATATTTGAGGAGGGTGACCAAGACAAGCTAGGGCCGACGGCCGACCCTAGGGCCGACCGGTCGACCCCTAGGGCGACCGGTCGCACCCCCCTCCGTCTGGTACCTGGATCGCACTATTTTCTTTTAATGTTCGAAATTTTCTATATAGCGACCAGTCGCGCTGTGTTATTTTTGACAGCAGAATAATACCGTTGGACATCCATATCAACAAGATTTATTTTACCATTTTTGTACAATATTTCTACATCTTGTGATCTTCTTTTTGTAGACAAAAGTGAAGAAGGAGGAGCCTATGTTTGTGAAGACTCTCCTATAAATAGAAGATGATTTTGAAGACACAAAAAAAAAAAAAGAATACAAGCAAACACACAACAAGAAATGTGCAAATTTCTAAGCTTTCATATTAAACACTCTTGTTGTATTTATAGCCTAAGTATTTCACTTTCACATCTTGAGGTCTAGGCTTGATTCTTGATTACACTTGCACTCAAAATTATATTATTCATTATCGATTTGTAATCTTAAATTTTTGGGTTCATCATTCAACACAAGATATCCTTGTGAATGTTTTTGTGGTAAGAACACACTTGGGTGATCTAGGTGTTAGGTGCAAGAAGATTGTGGTAATCTTCTTATTGAAGAGTTTGGTGCTCTTTGAGGTATTGAAGAATTTGGTGTTCTTCAAGGATAGAGATTGTGGTAATCTTCACAAGGTGCCAATGAAGATTGTGGTAATCTTCAAGGGAGATTGAGGTAATCTCCAAAGAGGTGTTGTAAGGTGATGTTGTATTAATTGTGGTAATTAATAAAATCTTTTTTCTTTTTGAAATCCATCCCGGAGATACTGGGGTGGTAGAGGACTAGGCCCTAGGTGGGTTGAACCTCTATAAATCGAGGTGTGTTGTTTAATTTCCGCACCTTTATTCTTGTCTTTGATTGATCATTCGAAAAAGAGGGCTAATTGCGAAAAATCGGCATAATCTATTCACCCCCCTCTAGATTATCGTAGCCACTTGGACTAACACTTTCTACAATCCTAGCTTGGAAAGTAGACCCCTTTGATTTCTTTGAAAGTTTCCTCTTCAACATATTTGAAGTTGTCTTTCCTTCACTACTTGTGTTGGATCGATTTCCTTCGAGTTTCAGGCTTGAGGAATTGCTTGAATGTTTTTGAGAATATTGCAGGTTAAGTTCTTGAATATTGCTTTCTTGTTCGTGGTTCAGGTAACCTATTCTCAATAACTTCCTCAGCCTTTTATAGTGCACATTTGAAATTTTGCCCATTGAAGAGATAGGCTAATTTCAAATGTCACTTGTGTTCGTTGGCTTGCCTTGGTCTGCAGTCCTTGATGTTGACCATTCCTCATATTAAATGTCTTCACAGCATTGCAGGTGTTTGACACAAGGTGCAGTGTTTTCCATTGGTTCATTCCTTTTGCATATTTCCGGGACTAACACTTTAGACCTGATAGCTTTGACATATTA
Organism: Rehmannia glutinosa; assembly: GCA_016081115.2. NCBI lineage: Eukaryota > Viridiplantae > Streptophyta > Magnoliopsida > Lamiales > Orobanchaceae > Rehmannia > Rehmannia glutinosa. The sequence goes on from CM071927.1 coordinate 48,563,930, forward strand.
CTATATTGAGTAATATTCTTGACTTTAATCAATGGATCTAAGTCGATTGTCTCTTGACCAGATCATTGCCTGCACTCCCCTGTGACTTGAGTCGCTCCACTCATCGATAACTCAACTGTCCCTTCAACTTTGAGACTTGGCATCTAGAGATGACTTGACTTACACTTCTTACAGTTGTTCCCCAGCTGACTCTTCTTCAGTCGAGTCCTTGACTTCCTTTATAGCATTACTCAGCTGACACACAGCAGAGTCTTCATATAGTCCGCAATTGACTTATTGTAATCCTTGGCATAGCTGACTTAACTCAGCTTTTCCAGCCCTATCTATTACAATACAAATTACAAGGAAAATGGGGTGCCAACTTCCTAGTTTAAGTTTTACATGGTATCATCAAAATCTACTCAATAAATTTCCTAACAATTTCCCTTTTTGGTGATGCCAAAACTTAAAAACATTCAAAGAAAGTAAACATCAAAGATACATACAGACAATGCGGTAAGAATAAAGAATGTATGCTTAAAATAGATCTTTTATTGATCATAGCATTCTTGTCCTTTACACAAATTGTTTACATTCGGTATCAAAGCAACATAAATGCATACATGTTACAACATAGTATATCTAAGCTAAGATACATGAAGAATGAAATTTACAGGGAAACTAACTTATTACAGAAGACTTACATAGATGTATTTACAACAAAAATACACGAAGGGGTTTGCAGCAACACTTCAACGCCTTTGTTGCTTCCTTCCTTTTCTTCTTCAAATTTCTTCTTCTCTTTCTTTCCTCTTTCTCTCTTCTTCTTTTTCGAGGCCCGTTTTGGCCAGGTCATCCCTTTGCTTCCTCTCGAGCCATTCTCGTGTGTTGCCTTTGATTTTTTCTTCTTGCCTCCTCAGCCTTCAACGTTCTTTCTTTCAACCTCTCGGTTGGCAAGGTGATCATATCCACCAAAAGAGATAATGCCTTTCTTCTCGGATCCACATACGATACATCTTTTGGTTTTGGTCGAGGCCGAGCCTCTTCCTCCACCACTTCTTCCTCTTCCCGACTCAGCTCTTCCACCGGGCGTGTAATCAGATCGAGTCTTTTGCTTTCCAAGTGAGTGACATCGGAAGTCGCCGCTTATCGCCTTCTTTACACAAAGCTAAACCTTTCTCCCAAGACAAATCCCGTGCTTGAGACAGAGCCATTCCTTGAAGTACTTTCCGATTCAAGAGTCTTAAACTCTTCAATTGATCTAGCTCAGATACATCATCGTGTATTGCATCCTGGTCCTTTCCTACTGGGTAGACCACCAAATTGTTTCATGATTTCTTGAACGCGAGCATCCTGCTTTTTAGCTAACTTCTCAAACCCTGCTTGAATGATCTTTCTTTTGTCTGCCATTGACACAACAACTTTCTCGATTGGTAAGGTCATAGGGAGTTTGTTGAGGATAGAGGCGGTGACTTGACCTTTGCCGAGGGGTTTCAAGCCGAACATCAATTCTAATTTCTTTGAACTTCCTTCCTCACCGCATCACTTTTCTTCAGCTTTTCTTCTTTCAAACCCTTGAGGAACTCCTCTTCCCCTTTTTTGGCATCATCAAAGGAGAGAGGTACCCCAGGGAACATTCCTCCAAGGATAAAATCCAGTCTATTGATAGTTGAGTTGTGCTTGGAGTCTGTTGCATCGTATGCGGTTCAGAATTCTGAGCGTGTTGCCTTAGACTCGGCTGAGACTATCTTCATTTCAGCCATGAGAAGGTTGAATTTGTCATTCATGGCATTCTCGAGTCTAGCAATCTCATTCTTATGGAAATGTTGTAGCAACTCCATTTCCGTTTTGTGAGACTGGTTTATCCTCTCAATGTACTCTTTAATCCATTGTTGGTAGCTTGAATTATCCACACTCCACAACAGTATTTTCGTAAACAATGCCTTAAAGTAGCGGACTTGCTCAGATCTCATAGATGTTTGCTGCGCAGCCCATTCCCTGATGTGCACTATAATCCCTCTTAAGTCAGCTATGAGGGTGGCATCACGATTGTCCAAACAGAGGTCCAAAGATGCTTGATGGCATTCCATTTTCTCAATCTCTTCACAGATAGTCTTGAAAGCTTTCCGAAACTCAGCTGCGGAGGCTGACTCGGCTACTGGCCATTTTGCATCAAAATCAAAGTTCATTGAAATAATCGTATCCGTGGGGATGACTGGATCTTCGCGCATTGTATATTTCCTTAATTCTTCCGGAAGATTCAGCTTCTAAGTCTCGAAATTCAACAGGTGAAAGGAAATTCTTCTCAAAAACATCATCGCGAACAAATAGGATCTCCGAGTCTCTTGCATGCGGCGCTTTCCCTTGTTCTAGATGAGTAGATTCAGCTTGCTGTGCCTCACCAATTTGCGGCAACTTCATCGGCCAGCGGGTCACAGCTTGTGGGAGCATGACGGAGCCGAAGGAGTCGTTATCGCGCAAAGAAGTGAGAGCTGCGTAGATGACTCCGGGGCCCACTGGGCACTTGAGATGTTTTGCCCAGCTGACTGAGCCTCAACTGTCTTAACAGATTCTTCGGTCTCAGTGGGTTTGTCCATATGAGTAATCGTGTCCTCAGCTGTATCATCAACGTCATCGGAGGATGATGAGACCTGTGGAGTTCGCTCATCATCAAAATTGAATCTCATGGGAGCCATCTTCTCACTGACTTGGCTCTGAGATTTGTGAACATCCTCAGCTGTGTCCTTCGTAGGATCATCATGTTGAACGGACTCAGCTTCATCTTCCGATCCCAGAAATGATGTGTCAATGTTTATTTGGGAGTCTTGAAGGGCACCAATAACTTCTTTTGTGGCAGCACCTTCAATTGAGGAATGTTTTCAGTTTCAACACCTTTACCAAGGGAAGTCTCAACTTCCCATTGGCCTTCAATACCCCCAGCAGTCTCTCTACTACTATCAGTAGGCCTTCAAAGAATCCCTTCGACGGTCTCCGCTATCATAGAATCTTCTATTCTCCCTTCGACAGACTCAGATGTCTTAGAGTCTTGGACATTGGCATCCAAAGGAGTCTCAACCCTTGGATTGCAGTTTGAGCCCCAGTGTTAACTCCGGGGCTTCACCATCCTTTGCCTCAATCAGATGTGAGCGTCAGCCACATCGGCCTTCAAAGCGCTTGACATTTCAATTGAGACAGACTCAATCGCTCGAGCTTTGTCAATGTCATCTGTTGTTGTTCAAATTCTTTCTCACCTTCGCCTCCTACCTTGATCCTTCATTGATGTGTCTCCCACAAAGAACCTCCAACCCAATTTGTGGTGGAGAGAGTTTCTCCTCACCGGCGCACTAGCCGAGGATCGATAGAGGGTCACTCGCTCCCGAGACGCATCTTTGTCCTTTGAGTGTTCAACACGGGGGGTGTGTGAGAACAACTTCTTCAGGGGTAGGCTTAGCATGGGTGCCCAAATTCCCAGCTTCATCGCCATCACCCTGGGAGCCATTTTCTCGATTGCATGGGGACGGGTCGCATCAATGTCCATCGCAATTTATTGTGCCACTCCCAAAGGATCGGTTTGCAGAAGAGTTTGGGAAGACTCTCCTGGACCTTATTGTAAGCTTTTCTCGTGCATGGCTTTAGATTCCTGCGAGGCTTGCTGTATTTCCAACTTCTCAGTTGCAGCAGCAGGATCCATGTCCTCATCGTTGTCTGAGAGCATATCAAAATGCATGTGAGTATGCTCTAGAGAGCCTGTAAATGAGCAAATCTTGGATTTCTCTAACGCTCGGGCTTGCTCGAAAGCTCTCTCCTTTTCTTCCTCTTTGAGAATCCGAAGAATGTCTAAATAGTTTTCTTAATTTAGGGCAGATCAGACATCATTTACGTAGAGGAATCGGAGAAGCTCTTTTCTTCTTCAATGAACTTAGGGTGAGTAAACTGCACCCTTGAGTGATCCAACTTCCATGCTCTCCACTCTCTTAAGCGTCATTGAATATTAGGATAAACTGGAAAATACATGATCACATCATCATCATTTTCATCTTCACCTCCAGTTTCATGAATGGGAGGCAATAGACCTTGCTCTTCCTCAGATGCAGCAGTATCAATTATAGGCGGGGAGACAACTATTTCAACTTTAGGTTCAGTTGTCTCGGCTGCTTCACTTTCCTCAGTTGTCTTCCTTGCAGATGGGTCTTCGGCAGGTCTCTGCTGACCATCATCAGCAGACTGCATCAATTCATCAACAATTTTCGGAGACTACTCTTCTTGATCACCCTAGCCAGCTTGCTTTCTTCGGCCGAAAGACGGATTCAGTTGTATTTTCAAGCTCAGATTGCTTGAACAACCATCTCTTCTTCGGGCGAACCAGTGGAACTTCTTGTTCTATCTTAGCGCATTAATCGTAAGTAGGGATTTGGACACTCTTCTTAGAGGTAGTCGCTTCCTCGACTTGGGCGCTCCTCTTCTTCTTTACGATAGGGGAGGAATATGGTGTTCCTCCTCTATCTCGGATGCGGGCAGAGTCGGCACTGCGCGGCGGTGACTCACCGCATGGGCGGTGAGCTTTGGACTTGGCCGCGGAGCAAGTGCTTTCTTTGTCTTGGTGCAGGGCAGTGAGTGTGCTTCGATACCGCAACTTTCTTCTTTGGTAGAGGGGTCTCACCAAGGCGTCTCGGGATTAGCCGATTCCCCTCACTGTATCGACCTTTCTCGCACGGGCCTTCTTCTCGGGCACGGAGAGGTTTTCCCGAACATCTTCTTGTTCACATGGGAGGGCTTTCCATGACGAAGAGCAATGCCTTTACCTCCATAAGATGGCCAATTACAAGGCCATAGCCCAACGAGCATCCAAAGGATCTGTCCTTCTTAAAGGTCTTGTTCAGCACATTCTGGCAGAGTCTGCTGTAAACAAACTTAGCTCAGTTAACCTTCTTTCCTTGCATAATCGCACCCATCACGATCAGCTTAGTTTTGGACAGCTGATTGAAGCTTGCAAATTTCATGTCAACACATTTCGAAACGACGTCCATCAGCTTGTGATAGTCGCCCTTCAGTGATTCCTTCTTGGCTGTGTAGACCACTTTCGCAGCATACTCAGGCTTGGCAACTTCCTTCCAAGCCGCAGCTAAGTCAACATCAGCTTCATAGATGTCTTTCAAACCCTCCGCAGCAGCAATAAACAAAGTGCTCATCAAGGTCTTTGGCATTGAGTTTAATGACTTCTTGTGGACGGAAGACTTGATTTCATCGTCCTGCACTTCAGCGTTCATGTAAGCAGCCTCTTCAAGGTATGTGTGAGAGTATTCCATTGTCAAAACGTCCTTCAGGCTGGACTTCTCCAACATCTCAGCTATCTTCTGAACTAGGGTTTCATCGACACCCTGTTTGATCATCCCATCAAAATCCACTGAGGCACCAGTGTGGATTTGCTTTGAGAGCTTCACGAAATTGTACTTTGGGGCCATTTTTAGATGTTTCTACCGATCAAAAATACAAAAAACTTGCTTGAGAAATACTAGGGTTTGCACAAGGTTCCAGAGAGAAAATTCTTCCTTTGCTTGAATATGAACAGTTTGCGTGAGGAGAGAGAAATGCAACGTTCCGTATATAAAAATCGTGAAAGGACATATTTCGGATTTTGAAATTTTGATCAAAATCAACGGCTGAGATTAGAACATCAAAACCGCATTTAATTCCCCACATTAAATGCAACAGCATTTATATCCAATCATATGGCTTATCGTGCGGCTTTTTTATCGTGATCGTCATTATTATTACCGACGTCATCCTTAAAAACATTCCCGCTCAATTAAAACGACTGTGTTCTTGTCACTTAGCTCATAAATGATTCATCTTATATCCAAGGTGACTTAACTCGCTTTTTCTTCTCATAAAATAACTCAGCTATCGCCTAACTCGTCTGGTGACTTCCGACCCGACTATTTGTTTCACTTGGCTAAAATGTGAAACTTGCTCTACTTTCATTTTTCATCTTCTTTCCCCATCGATTGAGTGCCTGGAGTTTCCTAACTCACTCAATTAATCCAAACTTATTTTTGAGCTCTTCAAACCTTGATTCACATAGAGGCTTTGTGAATATATCGCCTAATCTTGTTTATCGGTTGAGATGTATTCAAGGTGATGTCTTTCTTTTCAACATTATCTCTTATGAAATGATATCGACATCAATGTGCTTTGTTCTTAAATGCAACACAGATTCTCGAGTGATTGCAATAGCACTAGTGTTATCACACATAATTGGAATTTCTCTTTCTTCAATATCATAATCTCTTAGTTGTTGTCTCATCCATAAGACTTAGGCACAACAACCGCCATGACTATGTACTCGCTTCGGTGTGGATGTGGTGATTGAGTTTTGTTTTTCTCAACCAAGAAACCAATCTATTTCAAGCATTTGACATGTACGAGGTACTCTTTTGTCAACTCTACATCCAAGATAGTCCGATTCTCGAGTAACCAATCAGCTTGAATACCTTCCTTTGGAGACCATAAGCCAACTTCCCGCATCCCTTCAAATATCTTAGGATTCTCTTAGTTGCAGTCATGTGGCTCTCCTTTGGTGCAGATTGAAATCTTGCACATACACCAACTGCAAAGGTGATGTCTGGCCTGCTTGCTGTTAGATAGAGCGATGATCCAATGAGTGCTCTATATCTGGTTTGATCAACAGCTTTGCCATCTGTATCCATATCCATCTTGACTGAAGTATTCATTGGAATTTTCACATAAGACTTCTCTTCCATACCAAATTTCTTCATCAAATCTCTGGTATATTTTGTTTGACTTATGAAGGTTCCATCCTTTATTTGCTTGACTTGAAGTCCTAGGAAGAAAGTCAGCTCTCCCATCATGCTCATCTCAAATTTACCTTGCATGATGTTTGAGAACTTGTCACACAGCTCTTTATTTGTGGACCCAAAAATGATATCATCCACATATATTTGAACAAGCAGTATACTCTCTCCATCTTGAATTCTGAAGAGTGTTTTGTCAACTTTGCCTTTAATGAATCCATTGTCAGTTAGAAATTGAGACAATGTATCAATATCATGCTCTTTGTGCTTGTTTCAATCCATATAATGCTTTCTTGAGCTTGTAGACTTTATCTCAAATAGTTTTCTGCTCAAAACCTGGAGGTTGTTCAACATAGACTTCTTCCTCTAACAGTCCATTCAGAAATGCACTCTTCACATCCATTTGATACACGGTGAAGTTTTTATGTGCAGCATAAGCAAGAAACATCCTTATTGCTTCCAATCTTGCAACAGGAGCAAAGGTTTCATCAAAATCTATACCTTCTTCTAAGCAATACCCTTTGGCTACCAATCTTGCATTGTTTCTTACAACAGATCCTTCATCATTCATCTTGTTTCTGAAAATCCATTTTGTGCCAATAACATTTTGATGGGTTGGCCTCTGCACTAATTCCCATACTTTGTTTCTTTCAAACTGATTCAGCTCTTCTTTCATGGCTTGAATCCAATGTGTGTCATCCAATGCTTGAGACACATCGTTAAGCTCTATCTGGGAAATAAAACAAGTGAATATAGCTTCATGTTGTGCTCTGGATCTGGTTCTTATGCCATCTCTAACATCTCCAATAACTAACTCGGGTGGATGGTCTCAGCCATCTCACATCAGGTTGGAGTAAGTCTGCTGGATTCAGCCGTCTTGCAGCTAAGTTGTCTTGAACAACTCTTTCATTTTCATTCAATTGTAGACTTTCTAGCTGTCTTTGAGATTCAGCTATCTCATCTTCATCTGGGTTGAGTGCTCTTACTTCCACTTCAACATAAGGACTCTTCTGCATAGTTGGTTGATTCAGCTTATCAGCTAACTCTTTAATGTCTTCTCCATTTACATTAGGTTCATCAAAGACCACATGGATAGACTCTTCTGTAACCATAGTCCTCTTGTTCAGCACTCTATAGGCCTTACTCTCAGCTGAGTATCCCAAAAAGATACCTTTAGCATCAAAAGCCTTCAAATTTTCTTTGCCATTGTTATGAATGAAACATTTACATCCAAATATCCTGAAATATCCAACATTTGGCTTTCTCCTAGTCCAAATCTCATAGGGAGTCTTGATCAATTGCATGTTGATCATGCATCCAACATTCAGATAACATGGTCCTTGCAGCTTCCTTGAGGGTTCTATTCCTTCTTTCAGCCACTACATTCTGTTGTGGAGTTCTTGCAACTGATAACTCATGAGAAAATCCATTTTCAACACAATACTGAGTTATTATCCCATTTACAAACTCAGTTCCTCTGTCATATCTTATTTTTATAATGGTTTGGCTCTTTTCATTTTGAACTCTTTTCATCAGCTGAGGTAACTTCTGCAAAGTTTCCTTCTTTTTACACATGAAGATTGTCCATGTATATCTAGAGTAATCGTCTACCACCACAAGGGTGTATTTCTTTCCACTTATGTTGGCTGGCTCAACTGGACCAAATAAATCCATATGCAACAGATGTAACATCCTTGTTGAAGAAGGACTTGACTTATCCTTGAATGAAGACTTTATTTGCTTTCCCATCTGGCATGCATCACATATACTTTCTTTCTTGTATACTGAGTCTGGCAATCCTTCTATAAGATGACTCCTTGCAAGCTTGTTAAAAGTCTTGAAATTTAGATGATCAGCTTCTTGTGCCCCAGCCATCTTGATTCGGTTGTGCTCTTTGCTAGCAGACAAGTGTTTGGTGTAGCAGTGGACCAATATACCACATACATATTCTTCTGTCTTGATCCTTGCAGCACAATTTCATTTGATTTAGCATCTTTAATCTGGCACACTCCCATGTTGAATCCAACATTGTAGTCTTTATCACAGAGTTGGCTGATGCTTAACAAGTTGAAGTTGAGGCCTTCAACATAAGCAACATCTATGATTTCCAATCCATTTTTCTTGATAGATCATGTGCCTTTGACTTCCCCTGGAGCTTCATTTCCTCCAAATATGATTTTGCATCTCTAATCTCCTTGAATCTTGACAGGTTTTTCTTATTTTCTGTCATATGTCTGGAACAGCCACTATCCACGTACCAGGTTCCTTGGCACTCAGTTGTTCCTTGAACCTGCAATCAAGGAAATTAGTTTTTAGGTACCCATACTTGTCTGGGTCCTGAGGGGTTAATGATATAAGATGATCAAACCAACCTATAGCCAAAAGACTTGACTCTAAGAGGTTGCCATCTATCAGTGCCATAATCGTAGTGCACATTAGAAAATTGCTTGGGGATTTTAGGTTCATACAGTTGTCTCTTTTGTCTGTATGCTTGTGTTTGTGTTTTAGCAATTGCTTTCTTGGGATAGTTGTGGTATTTCTGAGTGTAGTGTTTGGGTGCGTATGTGTGCTGATAATAGCTCTTTTGCCTTTGGAATGACCTTTGCTGAGGTTTAGGTCTTTGCCATCTTGGCTTGTATTCCATAGGTCTTTGCTGATGTTTCACGTTATTCCAATCAGCATAGTTTGGATAGTTTCTACCATTCCCATCATGTGTGTTTCTCTCGATGAAATTTATGGATTTTTGGTAGCTCAGTTTTCTTTTCACAGAGTATTTTATGTTTGGAGTTTGCCGAGGAACTCGGCCGATTTCTTCTGTTTGTCCTCTCAAAGATACTCAACTGGTTGTTTTCCTTTCCTTTGTATCCAAGGCCAGCTTGTTTGTGGTTGTGCTTTGGAGTGAATGTGGGTGCAACATTTGGTGTTTTGGATTTTTGAGATGCTTCATTACTTGAAGATCCTTTTTCCAAAATCACTCTTGGAGCTTGACTGTGCACATAGGAATTAAATCTTATGCCTGTCTTATCTCCACATTCTTTTTGACTCATGATAAGATCATCCAATGATTTGGATGCCTTTGTAAATAAGGCAATCACATTTTTGAGATCTTTTTCCCTCTTTTCTATAGCAGCTAACTCTGCTGTGATCTTTGCATTTTCAGCCTTCAGCTTAGTGTTCTCATCAGCTATATGACTCAGAGTACTCAGCTCTTTAGTCAACTGTGAGTTTTGGCTTTTAAGCTGGTTGTTTTCCTCATTTAGAACAGTGTGTGAGGATTTTATGTGTTCAAAATCTTTCATCATTTTGCCTAATGAATCATAAAGATCAGTGGGTGATGAAGTGTGTGTATCACAATCACTATCACTTGAACGAATGAGATGAGTTAGAGTGTACCTCATCTTATTTATCAGGTTGATCTTGTTCTTTAGCCATAAGACAAATTATAGCCTCTTCCTCAGAATCACTTGAGTAGTCACCACTACTCTCTTTGAGTCCGCTCCTTCTTTTGGACTTGATTATCTCAAAGTCTCTCTCGGCAACAATGGCTTTCTTCTTTTCCCGTCTTCTTTCCCTCAAGACTTTTCTATCTTCCTCATTCCTATATTTGTTGATGGTGGGTAGGAGCAAATAATCAAAAGTGTCCTAGTTGTGCAGTTCCAACATAGGTTCTCGGCTCTTTGATGACTCTTTTCGTTCTTGGATTATCTCCGATATTCAACCCTTTGATGCTCGATTATCTTGGGTGGCCTGTCTTCCCTTGACTTGGAAGGAGTTGAATGTCTTCTGGAGGTCTCACCCTAATTTATTTTAGGGTCAATTACAAAAATACCCTTGAGGTTTGACCTAATTACAAAAAAAAACCAGTTAACTTTCAAAATTACAAAAAGTACCCATGAAGTTTTATTGTGTCTAACATTTACCCCTTCATAAGTAAAAGATATTTCAAAACACCCCATAACATTTATAAAAATATTACAATTAGCCCCTTAATTTTAACACTAAATCAAACCTCAGGGGCACTTTTTGTAATTTTCAAACTTAGCTGGGTTTTTTTTGTAATTAGGTCAAACCTCAAGGGCACTTTAATTATGCCTTTCTTTTATAGTTCTTATTGAAGAACTTGTTGAATGTTTTGACCATCAGGGCAATTTCCTCCTGGTCTATAGCTTCCTTTGGTTCAGCTCTCTTTCCATCATTAGCCATTAGTGCAGTTGTCTTGGGTACAGCTGTCTCCTCTTACTCTTTTCTTCTCAGCTCAAAATCATAGGTTTTGAGATATGAGAATAGCTCATGATTGGATGTTTTTGAGAGATCCATTGAATGTCTCAGAGCCATAACCTTCATTTCCCATTCAGCTGGGAGGCTTCTCAAGATCTTCATACACATTTCCTTTTGTGTATATTCCTTCCCAAGAGCTAAAAGCTCATTTGTGATCTCAGTGAATCTAGCATCCAGCTGATCCAAGGTTTCACTTGCAAGCAATTTGAAATTTTCAAATTTTTGAACAGCAACAGTTAGTTTATTTTCTTTAATTTGTTCTGATCCTTCACAAATTAAAGTCAGCTTATCCCAAATCTCTTTTGTAGATTTGCAAGATTTGACTTTGTTGAACATGGCTTTGTGCAACGTCTTGTAGAGTATATCCTTGGCCACATTGTCCAAGTTGTATCTTTTCCTGTCCTCATTAGTCCACTCAATCCTTGGTTTATCAACCATGTCTGGTCTTGCTTCAGCAGCAGCTTCTTCACCTTCAGCTGCGGCTGCTCTTCTTACAGGCGTGTTCACTTTGAGTATTTACAGTGGCCCATCCTCTATCACAAACCACATTTCATTATGTATTGCGACAGATGAGCCTGCATGCGAATTTTCCAATCATCAAATTCTTCAATAGTGAACATAGGAATGCGTGTCAGATTTTCTTCTATGATAATAACTTTGCTTAGAAATGAAAGACTTTGAAACACAAGTGTTTAAAACATTTTTTGAAAATATAGAGATCTAGTTCAGTAACCAGTACGGAAGGCTCAATGAACCAACCACTCTGATACCACTTGTAGGTCCCAAAGGGGTGTGAAGTAAGGTTTAGAAGGAGGGGTTGAATAAACCTTACCAACTTTTCGATTTAGTCCTTTTAAATAAATTCAACAGAGTTGAGTCAAACAATTTGTGTCCTTGATGGACAGCTAAGTTGGCTTTTCAGCTAAGTTACCAACTCAACAGACTCGATAGAGTTATTGATAGTATAACTTGGCTGCTCAAGCCAGATACTTAACTTGGCAGATTGGTTTTTAACAGCGGGAGACTTAACACCCTTAGATTAGATTTTAGTGGGTTTAAATACTTGATTTTAGCACTTAGTTATTTATCGGTTGGATTGCAAATGTGATCGCAGATATAAAATGAATATGCAGAAAGTAAATTTTTGAAAGTAAATGACACAAATATTTTATAGAGGTTCAAGATGGGGTATTTCTTCTAATCCTCTCTTCTCCAACTCTGGAGGAATCCACTATGTAATAGATCAGTTTACAAAGTGGTGAATCCGAGACAACTTTGATCACACAAACGGTGGCTTCTCTTGACTCACTTCTTCATAGGGCGGCTTTGCTTTGCTACTTTCACCACTTCTCAAGTTCTTGGATTTGATCACGAAGCCCTCCAACAAACTTGATAATGGTTCGACCGGAACCTTTCTACAATCCTAGCTTGGAAAGTAGACCCCTTTGATTTCTTCGAAAGTTTCCTCTTCAATGATTTGAAGTTGTCTTTCCTTCACTACTTGTGTTGGATCGATTTCCTTCGAGTTTCGTGCTTGAGGAATTGCTTGAATGTTTTTGAGAATATATTGCGGGTTAAGTGCTTGAATATTGCTTGCTTGTTCGTGGTTCGGGTAACCTCTTCTCAATAACTTCTCACCTTTTTATAGTACACATTTGAAATTTTGCCGTTGAAGAGATAGGCTAATTTCAAATGTCACTTGTGTTCGTTGGCTTGTCTTGGTCCATGATCCTTGATGTTGACCCTTCCTCATATTAAATGTCTTTTCAAAGATTGCAGTGCGACGACACAAGGTGCGATGTTTCCCATTGGTTCATTCCTTTTGCATATTTGGGACTAACACTTTAGGCAGCGGCTTTGACATATTACTATATTGAGTAATATTCTTGACTTTAATCAACGGATCTAAGTCAGTTGTCTTGACTAGACTGTTGTTTGTACCCCAGATGACTTGAGTCAGCTCCACTCATTGGATAACTCAACTGTCACTTCAACTTTGAGACTTGGCTTCCAGAGATGACTTGACCGACACTTACATTTGTTCCCAGTGACTCTTCTTGATCGAGTCCCCGACTTCCTTCATAACATTACTCAGCTGACACACAGCAGAGTCTTTATATAGTCCGCAGTTGACTTCTTGTAATCCTTGGCATAGCTGACTTGACTCAGTTTTTCCAGCTCTATCTATTACAATACAAATTACAAGGAAAATGGGGTGCCAACTTCCTAGTTTAAGTTTTACATGGTATCATCAAAATCTACTCAATAAATTTCCTAACATATTCCATCTGGCTATATGAATAACTATTTGTTTGATTTTTCTATTCTTCATGCTTTGGGTATTGTAGGATGCACCAGGCCGTCCAAGCCGACTACCCTTGTTCGTTGGGTTATGCCTCCTAAGGGCTAGATTAAGATCAACACGGAAGGGAGCGCTAGGGGGGCGCCTGGCCCGTCGGCTTGCAGTGGTGTCTTTCAAAACTGTTACGAATCTGTTGTTGGTTGGTTCACTTTGAAGATGGAGATGGGCTTCGTTTTTCTGGCTGAACTTTTTCTCTATCCTGGGGTTGGGAATTTATTTGGCTCAAATCAGAATCGGAGTACATGGTCTCCATTTTCTTCTTATTTTCTCATAATACTCCTTGGTTTTTCCGGAATCGACTTCCTCAATTATATGTACAGCTTCGTCATATTCAATTTTGGGTCTCTCATGCCTTTCGGGAGGCTAATGGTGTTGTTGATTTGTTTTCTAAGCACGCACTTGGCCTTGGCAATCTTTGGTGGAATTATGCGCCGGATTTCCTTCAGGACGCTATTGCCAAGGACATTTCATTACTTTATTGCCTCAGACGTTAGATTTTATTCCTTAATGACTCATCTGGGTGAGTGGCTTGTGATCCCTTGTTTATTATTTTTGGAGGATATGATTATGTTTTGGCTCTTTTTTCTTGGGGTACTCTCAAAAGGGTTTTTTTCCCACTAGGTTGGATTTTACCTTGGAAGGTTTTATCGATGCCCCACTATTAGGCTAGCCGCTTAGCCTTGTGAGCGGCATTTTTCCTTCTTTGTTTCATTTATTCAGCCTATGGTCTTTACTTTTAAAAAAAAAACCGTCACATACTCTTCTTTTTGGGAAAATCCCACTGTTTATGCTCTTTTCCCTTATTTACTCTCCTAATTGATTTTTTGATTTTTTTACGCTTTGGCATATGTTTTTTGTTATTTTTACGTTTTTTTCGATTTTTTGTTCATGTATTATTTTATATGTTATTTATGTTGTTTCGATGTTGTTTATATTAGTTTCGTTGTTGTTTCGATGTTTTAATACAACTTTTACTTATTTTTTATGCTCTTTTTTGTTCACATGTTGTTTTATGTATTGTTTCTTGGTTGTTTTCTATAGCGTTTTAATGTTGTCGTGATGTTTCTTCATTTTTTCCATGTAGTTTTCAATGTTTTAATGCAATTTTTACCTATTTTTAAACTCTTCTTATTGATGTGGTATTTTCTATATTGTTTTTGGGTTGTTTCTATAATGTTTTTAATGTTGCTATGATGTTTCTTTATTATTTTCATGTTGCATTCTATGTTTCAATGTATTTTTTTTTACCTATTTTAAGTTCTTTTGTTTCTGTGTTGTTTTTTATATTTTTTCGTAATTGTTTCTATATTATTTTTAACGTTATTTCTTGGTTGTTTCTATGTGTTTTCAACATTCAATGGATCAAGAATTGAATTGTGTTTTTCTATACATGTATTGTTTCTATATTATTTTCAATGTGTTTTGTTTAATATGCATTATTTTATGTATATATTTCTTGATGATTAAACAAACCCTAATATGCTCTCTCATCTCGCCTACTTTGTGATCGACGCTGGCCATCTTCTTCGACATGGTTATGTCGGATTCCTTGCACGGACTTACGTCTAATTTCGATCCTCATATTCCACGAACGCACATGTTGACTTCGAGTTACTCCTCTTCACGTACGACGAGTTTACACGCCCTTCATGTAGCACCGGCGACGGACTCCACTCGATCGACAGCTACCCAGGGTTCCGACTTGAATGTGGTTCATCACGTTGAGGCTCCGTCTATGGTGACTGCTTCTCACGGCACTTCCCTTCCTTCCAACTTTGTCCCCCATCACCACCAAGTTCCCAAGGACACTTTTTCATACCCTAGTTTGGGATTGGTGTCGTCGATTGTGTACTTGGCCTCCTCTTCCATGCATGGCAGCCCTCCTTCTTCTCAGCCGCACGCCCATGGGGGTTTGCACCCCTCAGCGGCCTTATCCTATGCATCCCTTCCCCCATGGCCGATGTCCATGGGGGGGCGGACCTATGTGCTCACTTGATGGGGGTCGGCCAGGAGGAAGCATCCCTTAGTTGCCTCCTCCCAGGGGGTGATGCCCCCTGGGATAATTGTGACTCCACAGATCATGCCCAAACAATGGTTCTCAATGATGTCCTCAATTCTTCGGGGCATCCTTCACATGGTAACAATTGCACAGGGACTACATCCAATCATGGTGCTCAAGGAATTTTCCCACTTCCTTCACCGCGCGATTTTACGTTTGCTCAGAAGGTCGCTGCTAAATGCTCTAATATGGATTCGTCTTTCCCTCAACCTCAAGGTAACCCTAAAACTTACTCATCTGTGGTTAATGGTTCAACTAGTTCTATCCCTGAACCGGTTAAAAAAGGAGATTATTATTCTGTCACTATTGATGAGAACCTTTATCAGCAATGTATTTCTGAATTTGCATATTCTTTGATCGGCCGTGTTGTTTTGGGAAAGGGTAATAAGCCTTAGGCTATTTTGCCGCTTCAAAAACGTCTTTCTGATTTATGGGGTATTAAAACTAATTGGAAACTCATCCCTTTGGGCAAGGGCTATTTTTGTATCAAATTTAATAATGCACAGTATCATTCTCGAGCTCAAGTTTGTGTGTCTTGGGCTATTAATTCGGGTACTATTCGCTTGTCTCCGTAGATGCCAGATTTCAACCTCTACAAAGTTACGACTTCGATTGCCAGTGTTTGGGTTAGAATTTTTGAGCTTAATATTGAATACGGGGAAGCTAATGTCATTATGGGAATTGCTAAGGCAATTGGAAACCCAGTCCAGATTGACAATAGGTCTTTGGATGGTTCGTTGGGGCATTTTGTATGGGTTTTGGTTGAGGTGGATCTTGCTAAGCCTTTGCAGGATTATATTATGTTGGAACGTATGGGTCATTGCTCCTTTGTGTCTGTTAGCTATGAAAGACTTATTGAGTTTTGACCCACCTGATGTGTCACGGGACACAATGCAGCTTCGTGTCATCGTATGGGTAAACCTGCTGAGGCATTGACGCCTCATGGATGACCCGCTTCCCAACGGGGACGGTCTAAGGAGCGCAAAATTTATCGTCATGTGCACAAATCGCAGGATAAAGGAAAAACCTATGTTAACTGAATGGATGTTGCGGTTTCTTCTGGGACAGTAGATTCTACTTCACTACATCTGGTTTTGGTGTCCGATGTTTATCATGCTCCGGCCTCCTCAAGAGTGAATTTTGGCAACTTTTTTGTTGCTTTGGCTGAAGAAGAGAATATTGTCGATGCTTCGAACACATATGTCTCAACCTCTCCTCCTCTCTCGGATCCCCGACCTTTGCAGGTGTCTGCTTTGCCACTTTATCCGGCTATACGAAAACAACCTCACACCGTTCAATATTAATTGGAAAAACCTATCAGACATCTCTGTAATTCTATTCGTGATAGATCTCTGGATTCGGCCAGGCAACAGTTACAAAATGATATTGAACATGGTCACATGCCCCCTATCCATAATTTTGCTATTTCTCGGGACTCGTATGGAGCTAAGACTCTTAATGTTGTGGCTGCTAAAAGATGGGTTGATTATGATGATGAAGATCCACACCAAACTAAAGAGATTCGACCATCTATTGGAGCTATTGAGCTTAAGCGTTCACAAAATTTATCTGACGATCCACCTTCCGTGTCTCTAACACGGTCCTCATCTCCAAACGTTAGTCTATGAATTGTTTGTTCTGGAATATAAGAGGGATAGGGTATGTTGCTTCGCGCGATGTTCTTAAGGCTATTTGTCAGCGTCATAATCCTTCTTTGGTTGTTATTTCTGAACCAAAAGTGGAGTTGAGTGCTATTTTTTATTCTTACTGGGTTGTTCTTGGGTTACATTTCGTGGTGCAGAATTTTCGTTCATTTGGGAGATCGGATATTTGGATATATCGGCATTCGAACGTGACTATTCTTCAACATGTTCTTATACTCATGTGGCTCGCCGCTATGTTTGGTCTGATATTATTGGCTTGGGTATTGATGACTTGATCTTATTGGTAGTTTTTAATGCTATTTTGGGTAATCATGAGAAAACTGGCCAGGGGATAGCCTCATTTTCTTCTTGTCAGGATTTTCGAGAGCTTTTTGATAATGCAGGGCTGACTGCTATTCCTACTATGGGTAATTTTTTTACTTGGTGCACTACGCGGTCTCGGCATACCCTCATTCAGGCACGTCTAGATCGTGCTATTGCTACTTCACACTTTATCAATCTTTGGCACAAGGTTGATAATTATGTGTTTCCCCGTATTTGCTTGGATCACCATCCTCTTTTGCTTTCCTGCTCGACTCAGGCTTATCGGGGTCCAAAGCCTTTTCGTTTTCAGCGTATGTGGACCAAGCATCTGGGTTTTTAATAGAATGTTGATTCTTCTTGGGATTTGCCTTGTGCGGGATACAATCCTTTAATTAGATTAATGATTAAGCTCAAGAGGTTGTGTCCAATGCTTCGTACATGGAATATGGATGTGTTTGGGGATGTTAATCGTGCAGTTGATGATAAATTGGAGAAGGTTCGCCAAATTCAATATGATATTGAGACTCTTGGCTACAATGACAACCTTAAGGAGCAGAAGCTCGAAGCTCAACATTCTCTTACCAAGCTTTATTGCTTCAGTCGGAATTTCTTCGTCAAAAGTCCAGGGCTGCCTAGCTTGTTGATGGAGATAGAAACACCACTTTCTTCCATCGTCGATGTCAAGCCAAGGCCACTCGGTCTGGTATTCATGGTTTGATGATTGATGGTTGTTTGTCCACAGATCCTGTTGCCATTCGTAGTCACGTCATTCACTTCTTTGACGATTTATTTAATGCCCCGTATGCATTCCTTCTGACTATTCTCTGATCGACCAGGTCATTAATCCAGTTGCTTCGATGGTTGATAATAATCTTCTAACTTCCTTGACGTCTGAGATGGAGATCTAGGGGCTGTCTTTGATCTTGGTATCAATAGTTCTCGAGGCCCGGGTGGTTTTAATGGGGTGTTTTACTAGCATTGTTGGGATATTTTTTTATGTCGATGTCATTACTATGGTGCGACACTTCTTTGTGTCCGGTTCATTGCCAGATGGACTCAATTCTAGCTTTATGGTTCTTATACCTAAAAACAAAGATGTTAATTCCATTGACAACTTCAGGCCAATCGTCATGAGTAACTTTATTTTTAAAGTTATTACGAAGATTCCGACTTCCAGATTTGGGGGGATTATTAGCAGACTTTTTTCTCCCACTCAGTTTGGCTTTATCCCGGTATGGTATATTCATGATTGTATTGCCTTGGTCTCCGAAGGTTTCAATATTTTGTAGAATAGGAATGATAAGAACATGATTTTGAAGATTGATATTCGTAAAGCATTTGATACTCTGAGCTGGTACTTCTTGATTTATGTTTTGCGTAGGTTTGGGTTCTCAGATAAGTTAGTTGACTGGATTTCAGTAATTTTGCATTCTGCCCGTGTTTCTATCTTGCTGGATGGTTCGCCGGTGGGCGATTTTGCTTGCTCTCGTGGGGTAAGACAGGGGGACCCTCTATCTCCGCTGCCTTTTTGTGTGGCTGAGAAAGATTTGGGAAAATTATTGCTTAATTGGTTTCCTCACATCGGCTCATGCATTTTGTTGCTCCATGCAACATTAAGTTTCCTTCTACGATGTTGTAGGCAGATGATATCATCATTCTTTGTGCGGCTAATTCCGCTAACGCCTGCCATATCTTTCATACACTTCGACTCTATGCTTCTATATCGAGTCAGGTGTTCAGTCCGAACAAGTCCAAGGTATTTTTTGGTGCTTCTGTTTCTCAGCATATTGGGAATCGGATTCAAACTATCATTGGGATTCGTGGGCGATTTCCCAACCACTTATCTTGGGGTTCCAATCTTCAAGGGGGCGCCTAAGTAGGGAGTGTTACAGTCTGTGCTTGACAAAATTATTCTCAAATTCAAATGATGGAAAGGTTCATTCCTTTCGCTGGCAGGGCGGGTTTGTCTGGTGAACTCTGTGATTGCAAGTTCTCTAGTTCATACCATGCTTGTTTATAAATGGCCGATTACCATGCTTAAGCAGTTAGAGAAAGCAGTGCAAAATTTTATCTAGGCGGGTGATATCAATCAGAAGGGGACTATTGTGGTTAACTAGGCTCGATGTTGCACTCCAAGGAAGGAAGGGGGTCTAGGTGTTCGCTTTATTATTATGGCCAACCGAGCTTACCTTATGAAATTGGGATGAAAAATTCTTACCTCTGATTCTGTTGTTCATAATACCCTTCGTACTAGATATTTCTTGGCGAATGGCTCTATTAGAAACACTATTCTGCCTTCTTCGATTTGGGCTGGCCTTCGACCTTTGGTTCAGGACTATTTGACGGATTCACATTGGGTTAGGAGCGCACTCTTCTCGTGGCATTTTGGACAAATAATTGGCTTGGTTATGTTATTACGGACGAATCGGAATCCCCGACGAGTACCGGATTCATTTGAGAATAGGATCTTGGATTTCTATTATGATAACACTTGGCATTTCATTATTTCATTTGTAGAGGCTTATTTGGATATCGTTCGTGATATTGTCCGTTGCCCGCTTACCCCGGATTCCTTGGACAAACGGGTGTGGACGCATTCTATGGATGGGCTGGTGTCATCTAAAGTAGCCTATGCTTTGTTACGGCCTTCTTTCCAGGTTGTTAAATGGGGATCTTGGATCTGGTCAGCTCATATTCTGCAAAGACGATATGTGGTTGTTTGGAGAGCCATCTTCGGATACCTTGCGGTTCTAGACGTCTTAGAATCGCGATTTCATCGGGCCTACCTTCAGACTTTGCTATTCGCACTCGGATTCGATTGATCATATTTTTATTTCTTGTGATTTTGCAGGGACATTGGATTGTTGAATCATTTGTTGTGGCTTTGCACAAAGTCTATAGTTTCAATTAGTTTTTGGTCCAAGTGATGGGTTTTCATTTTTGATCGATTGTTTTTTCTATAAGGTGGCCATTATTTCTGATCGGCTTATTTGGCACATTCGAACGATGTTATTTTTAATGACAAGAAATGGACTACAGCGCAGCTCTGGTCCGATTTAACGATGATCTTGAGTCGCGTGTCTTGACAAAGGTTGTATGAACAACAGTCAAGATGATCTTCTTTGTCTTCACCATTTGAAGGTTCAGGGACGTGTTCCGAAAGCACCACGCATTGTCCCGGTTCCTTGGCATTTACCTCTCCCAGGCTGGATCAAAGTTAACACGGATGGTAGTGCAGCTAGATCCCTAGGACGTCTCACGACAACAGGGGTTTATCGTATGGCCAGGGGCTTATTCAGAGGTTATTTTGTCGAACAGTGTGGTTTGCTGAATTAATGGCGGTGATGCGTGTTATTTTCTATGCTTTTCATAAGGGTTGGACAAATCTTGGGGTTGAATCGGATTCGACTTTCGTGGTGGATCTCTTTCGAGCTCGGGATGGTTCCATTACATGGCGTCTTCTTGGTCAATGGCAATATTCTTATTTTTCATTGAAATTTTATTAGATAAAATATAACAAAAGCGTAAAATTCCGGGAAAATTGGCGGGAGCGTAAAAATGTCCAGGTGGGAGCGTACAAATGTCCAGAAAAGTACCGGGAGCATAAATGTTTCCTTTTTTCTTGAATGTTGGTATTTTTGTCCTTATCCCAAAAAAAAAAAAGAACAAAAAATGATGCGTATGAGCGAGCACATACAATGGCCACGCAGCACACATATTCCACGTATGAAATGTCAAAAAAATATTTTCGTAACTTTTACAAACAATATACAACACATTCAAATCCTAACTATCCAATTTACGCCTGAAATCAGAATAGGAACCCTCTTATAGTTAGCACATGACCCCATAACCACTGCCATTTGACATGCAAACGGCCAGGCATCATATTTGGTCAGTTTACGTGAAGGACGAATGAAGCAATGAAGCCATTTGACATGCAAACGGACAGGCATCATATTTCAGTTGATACAATGAAGCAGTAAATAGAGACCTTTGCAGCAATTCCCAAGCTTTGATGACTTCAAATATAACATCTATTGTCTTCGGCTGGTAAAAACTTAATCAAAAGTTCCTCTTTCTAGAAATAGCTTAACTTTATGCATTAAGCACCTTGGAACTGAAAAATCATCGTCAAGGTTTCTACAGTGCTAACACTTGCCGTTTCCCATTGGTTCGAGAGTTCCAAAGAGTAACTTTATGGCTGAGTCAGGGATAAGAAAATCACTCTATGAGAAACAGGTATAACAACTTTGCAGGAATAGAAAGTTGAATCTTAATCCGTAGTCAACAGGGAGGCCTCTTGAAACCCGACATATTTTACTAAACCATCTCCACCGCATGTAAGGAAACCATGAGAAACAACCTGAATGTCTGTAACTGCAGCCTGCAAAACCAGGGAAAACAATTAGTTCGTCGCTGGAAACACTGAATGTTCTCAAAGTTCCAATAGAGTGATAATGTCATTTAGCCTTTTCTTTTAATTCAAAAATTAAACTTCAGAATTACCCGAACAACTCCACCAAAACCACGAGAGCTAGAGGTTGCAGAAAGGTGTGCCTTTCATGCAATCTTGGCCAGTGATATACTAACTTGGCCCTCTTTGCATCCCAAAGTTTCACATCTCCATCCTTGCTCCCCGTCAAAGAAAAAAACTGGTATTTGGAATTGTAGATATTTTGGTGACACTCCCTTCATGACAAAAAAAAAGAGGTGTAAGTTTGAAGTTCTGATCATGTTTGAACAATATTCAAGTATTATATTAGTCAAAAGTACCTGAGTGGGCCTTTGGTATGTACCAAAGCATTCCATTTCTATTTTGGTCCCCGGTTTTGCTCCGCATATCAACAGAAGAAGAAGCATTTAAGTTATGTTCCCCAGAGTCCAAGTGCTTGTGTTTCTTTGTCCTTCCTGTAGCTATGTAGCGGAAGTCATGAAGTCCAACATCACCACCTTTTCCTCCAGTTAAAATAAGAGGAGAAATTGAACCGCTTCCAATGTCATTGTCGAAAACAGAAAGGGAGCGGGCACCACCTAGAACAAGATAAGACCATTACTAATTTTGATTAAAGAACATATATATCTATAGGAAATGAAGAGTTATCTATCTCAACTATATATATGAACATATAACTCATTCAAAACATGTACTCTTATCAAACCTGATGTTCTCAATGTAAAAGCATTCCAAAAGAAAGCAAATTGTTTGATTGGTACAGATTTCTCAATGAGTCAACCTCATGTTCGATTCTCATTTTGTTTTAATCACATATTCACATGTAGTTTAGTTTTCTCCACCATGTGAATTTCCAAATTCCATTGGCACTTGCCTCGCACTGAAGCAAATGAGCTGACTGGCACTGACATCATTTTTTGCATGTTATGATAAGGAATAAGGTGGATGCTTTATTGGGAATTTCAGGTATTCTTAGCACAACTCGATGAATATGCCTCAAAACTTAAGAAATCTTGGAAATAGTTCACCCAGAAATTTGAAGGAAGCAAACCTTCATGACACATTATCGAAGCTTGAGACGTGGCTGGAGGCGCAAGTGTATCCCATATGACTACATTAACTCCATTGGAGCTGTACCCAGCAGCCGCAACAATAGATCCGCTCGCCGTAACATAAGTGACATCCCTATAAGGACACAACATAATCAGAGAGTAACTAGAGTACAAGGAATCCAGACTCACAAACCATAATATAAAGGATAAATAACAAATATTATTCTAGACATTTAACCTAATCAGAAAAACAGCCACTTGCCTTTCAAACTTATAAATAATCCTTGAGGTTTGTCTTTATTTTACAAATACGCCCCTCAAGTGCAATTTGTAATATAGAAACAAATACCCAGGTGCAAATTATAATTTTGAAAACCAATTTGGATTGTTCTTAATTAGGCTAAACGGGCAATTTGGTAATTCACTCCAATACAAACGCCAGTAATAATTGGCTCTGAGTAACAAAGTATAAAACAAATCCTCAACTGACTAGACACCAGTGCGGAGGAATTTGTTTTTTATGAAACTGACTATTTTCCACCCGCACATAAAAACTAAACGAATCCAGTTACCAGCTAAGAATGTCAATCATCAGTTCGTCCTCAATACATGTTCTACCATTTCTCGAAAATCCAACAAGGATTGAAAGAGGAAGGTATTTGTAGGACTTCAAGAGCTTGCAGTTAAAACTGGCAAAAGTGTTAAACCTAATATTCTTATTTATATATTTCACCTCTGGTAGAAAATCGGAGAAAATTCTAGAATTGATAGAAGATATATGGAGTTGAAGTAAAATAATTTTCTAATTCTGAGTACATATATAGCACAAGCTACATAGTGGTAATGTACGAAACATGTTTCTACATTTGAACAAATTAAGGATTTGCTTTCTTCATCCACACAGTCCCACACAGTTGATAGAATATTATAAACTGATTATGCTCCTACCAAAATAAAAGGAAAACTAATAATAACGATGATGATGATGATGATGATAAGAAAAGTTAAAAAGCAGATTTCATCTGCAGCTTAATTTTCAATGATTACTTACGCGGTATGATTATTAAAGCAGACAGAAGATTCTGTAGGATGAATATTACTCCTTCCTCCAACTTCAAGCTGCCAAGTGCATACAGTTCCATCTAATGCAGCAGTCACAAATCGGTGTCCACAGTGGTCAAATCGCACTGCAGACACAGAGGCAAGAGCATAAGGTGGAGGGACATGTGCAGCTGGAAGTACTCCATATGTAGCAGTAGCTGTGTCCTTGCCAAACTGTCAGTTACCATATTTTGTGTTAAAGTTCTGTGGACAAATAATAACAGCATCTCCAGGAAGCAATTAGATGGAAATTCGAACTATTATGCAAATGAAGTGCACTGGCGGAGGCAGGGGGGGCCAACCTGGGCCCTGCCCCCCCCCCCCTAATTTTTTTTTTTTTCCTATGTAATTTTTAAGGGAAAAAAATTGGTTAATATTTACAAGGATTTTCTTTTGTTTTTTTATCTGGATCACCCCGATTTCGTGTATCGGCCTACCCCGAAAAAATTTCTGGCTACGCCATTGCATGTGTGTACGCAAACATATACCTATCTCTACTATCAAGTGCATTTCATTTAGTGCCTTTGCCTTAACTGTAGTCAGTAAAAGAAATAGAATATTATGCAACGAGGAAAATAACACATCCAGCTGAAGCATTCTCTTCTCGACAGTATGAAGTTGCAATGTGAGCTGCTAATCAAAGTCCACCAACCATTTAGTACAGCATAAATATATTTAAGAAATGTGCAACCATTGATTTGTTCAAAGTTCAGTAAGGTATAACAGAAAACATGTAAGAGGACGAGTAAGTGAATTCTGCAAATACAGTTCACTTTTAAACTACAAATGGACGAAGATAGCGAAAAAATAACTGATTTAAGAAGGCGGCGAATTAAATTTATGAAAATCACTGTATTACCCTACAGCAGATTAAGATGTCAACTGGAGTGTAATTATACATGTGCAATTTGTCCTATCTCGATGAGTAGTGAACAGCTTCATAAAGAATAACAATGCTCTTGCTTAAGCAAAGCAAAAGCCAAACAAATTGCATAACTACAAGAATATAACAAAAGTTAAAAGGGTAAAAAAAGAAAAAAAAAAGTTGCTTGTGGAAGCACATGATTATGATGAATTCGAGTAAGAGAAATATACCTCCCACAAGTATATGTGAGTGTTGCTTGAACCAACCAAGAAGAAAGGCCTAGATGGATGAGATGTGAATGCCCTTGTCCTGACATTTTCCAATGTTGCAGGTGGATCAAGAAACTCATCGAAACTTTCTTGGACCCCCCAACCAAGGCTGGATGATCCCACTCCAGCATAACCAGGAACACCCAAGGGTCCACCACTTAAATCCCTGCCTGGTCTCGCCGAAGCACCTGCACCTATTGTAGCTCCACCCAACCCAAGGTGTGCACCCTTCTTACTCCCCAGGCCCACACCAGGAGAAACATATGTAGGAACTGGGATAGAATCAGAACCTGCCCACCCATTACTGGGCCAGTCAGCTTCTCCCCATATATATTCAGATTTATCACTATGGAGAACAACTCCATCTTCCCAGTTGAAAAATATTATACCCTGAATTGAAAAACAGTAGCATATAACAATCAAGGGATTATATCTTCAATTCCACAGTGCAAGCAAACATAAAATATAATCGAAATGACCTCTTAAATGCAACCAAAAGACACAAGCACCCGTGAAAGCAGAAAATACCTCGTTAAAAGTTCAACAGCGACACCTTATATTACAAATCGAGATAAAATAAGAGTTTAGATGCTAAACAGTAACACCAATTAATGTGAACTAAACAAAAGCCTACGGTACACTTAACCCTAGAAAATTTTAAGAGCTTCAAGGTTAAAGAGAAATAACTTGCCAGAAGCTTCACAAATTGCAAAGGATCCATAGTGACCCTACTAACAGGACACAGCCACAAGCTGCTATACCTTCCCACTCAACCTGATACTTTCACCAGCACCATTGACCAGTCTAGGCTAGTTTGCTCTATCACAGCTAATAAACTAAATAATAACATGTACATTGGGTTTTCCAAATATACAAAAAGTTATAAATAACAACAAATAGCTAAGTTCTCGAAATGAAGCAAGGTAACAGACAGCCTAATATAGCATAGGACTTTCATGACAGTCATGCTAATAGACCACAGATGCAACACATAACCAGAAGGGGCAGATTCTGACCTTCCTATTGCTAGCAAGTGCAGCTTCGCATTGATCAATAGAGTTTATGCACAAAGCCTGCTCCAAAAATTATTATAGATGAGAAAAACCCAAATGTTATAATGCAATTGTAAGATTTAATTATAGCGACAATACAATAGAAGAGGTACCTCCAGAAGTTCTCCATTTCTCTTATATATTTCTTTAGGATTTTGAAAAGGCACAAATTTCTTTGAGTCAACTAAATCTTTGTCACCAGAACTTTTGAAAGGATGATCATCTGGGGCTAGACAAGCTAAAGGTGATCCACTTGCATTACTAGGACTACCAAGTCTATCTTCTTTATCCCAGGTTTCCTCAGATTCAAACTCTCTTGTGATGCTTACATATGCATCACCCCATCCACTAGAAGACTTCTGCTTAAAATAAAGTAGCCAATTACGATATTCTTGCAAAAAAGCTCCACGAATTATTTTTGAATCAGTACAGATATGCCATAACTGTTCAAAATCTAACAACTTGCTGTCATTGTCCAACAAATTTATATTTTCAATCATGTGATAATTATCTTCAGCTCCTTGTTGAGACAGACCATTTTCCAAGTCAAAAAGGCTGGTCCTGTTTAATACATTTACTTCTTGAAGCAGGTATGTTGCAAACTGCTTTGAACAATAAAAGGAAATCTCTGCACATGTGAGCTTTAGAAACTCAACCAAAGTGTTTGAAACCAATACGACTTCTACCTGTAAATTATTGTCCTTGATATCTAATACAGGCAGAGATGAAGAAGAGCAACTTTCATCAAGTACTTCAGACAATATACTGAGTTGATGTTCAAAAATTTAGAAATATGCACCCACAAAGAAGCGCTCGCATGCCAGATCTCGTCATCTGGAACTGCTCCACTCTGTTCCTCCTTCTGTCCATTGATTTCAACATGTCTTACTAACTCAACAGACAGAGAATCATGAGCAAGCATCTCCATAATCTCAGCAGTAAGTTTATTCAGATCCTCCATCTTGATCTCATAGGCCCCACTTCCTCTCATTAATGTGAACAAAATAGGTCTAACAGTTATAAGAAGAGCTTTGAAATTCCTTTGAAGCCAAGCTGAAGCAAAAAGTACATGGTATTCATACAAACCAAGAATAGTAAAAAGTAACTTTAAAGATTCTTTGGAGTAGGATCTGAGAAACAACTGCAACATGGCTCTTAGACACCAAAATGTCCGTGCAATCCCCTGATTGGAAAAACCCCAAGCAGTAAGCCAGCAAAACCTGCCTTCACCAGCAAGGCTATTTCTGGTAAAATATTTTGAGCGAGAGAAGTTTTCACAAGAGGCAACAACATATTTCACATACAAGGATGAGATTTCTTCAGTGGCTTTCAAGAGGAGATTGGACGGACAAAAATACAAACTATCACGTCCATTGCTGTTTTCTTGAGATAGAAATTTGAATATAATCTTGCAATATATACTGTCCAATAAACTCTAGACCATTTTGATGCAAAGATAATACAATCTGTGCACAACCAGAAATAAAGAAAAAGAGAGGAAAGATTAGATAAATCCACACACAGTAAAGTGAGAATGCACCAAACTACTATCATCAACAATAATTACCATGCTAATCAAATGGAGAGGAACCAACGAGAATTTCTGCTGGAAATATGCAATAGCTGCAGTCAAATTGTCTTGAAATTCCTTCAGTAATTTCTCAAATTCCTCACTGTCAACCTCATGGTTTATAAACTCTCCAAAACATGGCCTATCGTTGTGTACACAACTTGGATGTTGTCTTAACAAGTTTGATATGTAAGGCATGGCCAATAATAGCTTACTATGCAATACAATATGGCGAGACATCTCATCTGATATCCAGTTTGAGGAACTGTTATTTACAGATGGCTTCACCATTTCAACAGGATGATTGCACGTTGGGCTATGCATCACACTCCCATTTGTAGGGCCACCAAAGAGGCTAACAGATGACGGAAGGCACTCCAGTGCTTCGAGCTTGTTGGGAAACAAAGAAAAATAATCATTATGAATTATGATTCTTAGTGTACAACTACATCCTTATTACAGGGATAAATATAACATAAGCAAGCAGGTTGAGGATGTTAATAATTACCTTCTCAAGCACCATTCACCATAAACAAAATAAATTGTAGAAGTCTTAGTTATAATATTAAACACCATATCTAGAAGGAACCTATTAAGAAAGAGTTATATACTGCAGCGAATCGCCTTTAATTCTTATCATCAAGAAATCCCAATTGACTATAACTAAAATAAAAGATATGAGTAATATATGAAGTACATCAATCTGACAGGATAACCATAGGTTCTACTATAGCATCTCATAGCGTGGGTCATATATCAAAGCATATAGAAAACAATCGTCAAAACAAAATCTTATACCAAATTTACAGACTGAACTTAAAAAAGAAAACAAGGTTAGTCAAGGAAAAATAGATTGGGCAAAGATAAAACTAACTTACAGGTAGACCACATCTGCTAAGAGAAGTAACATTCATTAAAGCTGCCCACCGACATAGAACAGCAGCATTAAACTCCCCAACAGCATTTTTCATGCTAGTTTTTGTAGCCAACATTAGGCAATATTCACCAATGCTTGGATCCAGAAACGAAGCATGAGAGGACGAGAGGACAGAAATATCAACCTGGGAACTCATTTCGACCCCAAGCATTCTCATAAAAGATTGGGAATAATTTCCCAATAGCCACTGCCCCAAAAAGATAAATGAGCCATCAACATACCAACAAAAAGGAACATAATAGAGGAACCTAAAAGATGAAATAGGTTCTCATACTGAGACGAGTACCATAACTCCCTACCTCTAGCAAACTTGCCATCCAAAAGTCGCCTTTTGATAGTGCAGATGGGAGGAGAAACTTTGAAATAAGATTGCGTTCTAAAGGGCCACCACACCCCTCTATGAGACGACAAATTACAAGAGCAAGCTGTTCATCTCCAAGGTTTTTAGCACAGACTGTCACAGCTGAAGAAGCATCTCCTCCGAGCAAAAAGAAAGCTATTGCAAGCTCTAGCTGATGTTTTCCCATTAACACGTAAGCATTTTTAAGAGCTGCTGCCTTATTTTTATCATCCTGTAAATAGGCAGTTGATAAAACTAGTTTAAATTAAAGACACAATATTGCTGCATCTAGAAGAGTTATTTTTCTAGCACAATCACTTAAATAACAAGAGAAGTTCATTAAAGGAGATGGCATTACCAGGTAACAATGTATTTTCCTTTTGATTTGTTTTACTTGGTGGCACCTTATATGCCATATAATGTGGTACAAAAAGCAGGTTCAAAAGTTCCAATAGAAGATTTTATTCTTTAAAAAACATGTATAATTGCATATGTCATCCTCTGTGAGTTTTACTTGGCCATAAAGTGGCATGGCTTGTTAATCTAATGTACTCGCTACATTATTAATTTCTTCTAACAGCCAAATAACAACCGCACTGCACTAAGGTTAGCGATACCCAAAATGAACAAGCACGTAGGTTCAAGTGATTCATCAAATTCCCAATAAAGGTGGACAACTATGAAAACATTAATGCGTACCTGAAAGTTTCTAGAAAGAAATCCCGCCAATGGTTTATCTTTATCGTCTTTGCTTATTTTGAACAGGCCAGCCAAAACTTGAAGCCTGTTCAAGGTGATGTAAAGGAGTGTACAGGCCTTAGGATCTTTGTTCTTCATATACCGTTGTCTCGCCAGCCGTTCCATCTGCAGTAAAATATATGCTTTCAAATTAAAGAGTACAAAGGATGTAAGGTATCTTTCTCACCCTGTCATTAGGGTAATGTGAAACCATACATACACACACACACACACACATATATGTATGTATATCTTATCCAAAGAGTATAAGAAGTACATACAAAAAATTACATATATACCGTATATAAGAATATAATAAGTATCTAACAATTTCTCAATCCATTTAACATTGGCAATTGCAGGCACATCCACAAATATATGGCTTGCACATGGGGCTGAGTTGACAGCTCATTATACCACTCTAATGGCTGTATGGAAGCCACAGCCAACAGGAATGAGAAAATCAAGGCTACTGGCACAGCTCTCAAACCTCACTGCCACAATTGGCAATCCAAGTCACGGGCAACCTTTTCTCATTAATTTTCATCTATCACACATCAACTCCTTTTTGAAATTTATGGTGTTCTTTGCAAATTCCAAATTCAACTCAATTTGAAAATTACTTTGATAGTTATCATAATGAACTTGGCAGATTAAAGACACATCATGTTCCACTTTATCGTCAAGCTGTCCAATTGATGAATTAGGTCAAACATATGAGAACCAGAACAATCATTGGAAAATAGAGCACAATATAAGTCGAGGAAAAGTGTCCAGTGGAAAGAGACAAGATCAAAGAGCAGCAACCCATCTCACTAAGTTAAGTCTCTTTTTATGTCAATCTACAACATAGATACTTCACAGAACTAACAACTTATCAGAGGAAGAAAAAAGTAAAGAATGTACGCAGTTGATCTGATTACAAAATGAACTGCTACAGGAAACACACAATTTGTTGACTAAATTTAATCCTATGGTACAGCCCAGAGCATGATACAAACAATAACCAATAGCTTAGCAGTACAAAGAAAGCCACACCCAACAGTTCATGTTAGAACTAACAAGCTTAGCAAAGCAAGATGCAAAAGTTTGTCGGATTGTTAACATTGGTTCACATGGTACCTTAACCCGCAACTGTGCAACATTAATATACCAGAACCCAACACCCATACTACGCATTTCTTCCCACGACGGCTCTGTTGACAGTAGAGAGTTAAACAGATTGTCGTGACAATCTGAATGAAAAGCCCACCCAATCAGTCCTGAAGAAGCAACCAACTCTTCCACCGATGGCAACCTACTGAATCTTTTGGCAAAATGTAGTTGTTGAAACCTAACTGCAACCCAAAATCTTCAAACAAAAATGTTGACTAGTTAATAGAAGAATTACCATATTGTTCACAAATGGGGAGAGAAAAAGGCGTGGACACCCATAACAATTGGTAAAAGAAAATGAAAAAAAAGAAGAACAGAAAGAGAAAAGCCACAACACAAAGCTATGCTGCTTAGACACTAGATGAAGCATCCTTGCTTTTTATTCTTGCTTAGTACTTTTTAACAGCACTTAGTGACGTCTTTACAAAGTTTTGACTCCATGATCATGTACAATGATTTGGCTGCAACTAGGTGCTGGTCTGGTTGAACCAACAAATTTCCTTTTACAAGAACAGGTAAAAGAGATGTTGAAGCTTCATTACAACTGAAAAGTAACTGGTCAATATTTGTGGAATGCAATGCTGAGCTCCAAGGCGATAAACAATGATGAACTAAGTTCAGAATAAGAGCAACAATGACTAGTCATAAAATGTTAATGTTTCTATGACGCAATTCATGTAATAAAAGTACCTAAAGAAGAATTATAAACGTCATCTTCCACACGAACCCATTTTTTTCTTAACAGTTGCATATCCATCTTTGTGTTATCTACTGCATATTTATGTGACAGTTCATGGTTCAATGCTTTCACATAATTTTACCTCGTTTAACTCATCCCGCGGGATCATTTTTCCTAATGAATATATAGACAAGATGGCATCTTCCACGAAGATGTGAAATTAAGACAATATCTGCAATTAATCCGAAACCAGTCACACAAAATAAGCAGTGAAAGTAAGAAAGTGCAATCATAAGAGACAATAATATGTTTGTTGAGGGTTGTGAAAACAATATGCACTATCTATAATATCACTCTACAGTCCGCGGAGCACACAAAACTTGCCTAAGTAACATTGTGGCCCCTAGTTGCAGGAAGCACCACTGGAAGTAGCCGTCTAGTGATGGTGATTAGCCTCTGTCTTTCAAGTTAAAGCCTCTATTCCAAATACAGGTACAAGCACCAGGTGTAATGTTATATCATGAGGGGATAATGATTTTGATCTTCCTTTTTTAATCCCACTTATTTTTGGTTTATATGTAAGTTTGTTTACAGAATTCCAATTACCATTTTCCGAGAAAAACCATTATATCCAGCCCACGGCAATTCACACAATTTTTTATTGTAAGAGCCCATTATTTGACAAATTGGGCAGGACAAATCAAAAGCCAGGGCGCACAAATTGACAGGATCCAAACATACCTTCGACCAGGTTCATCAAGACTTCCATAAGCAGAAGTAAATTGAGGATTACTGACTTCTTGTAGAAGATCAATTAGGGCAAGAGCCTGCATCTTTTCAACTTTAGTTGTGTGTGTATAATCATACAATCTCTCAAAACTTTCAACGAAGTCATTAAATTCAGATCTTGATGAAGATGAAGATGAAGTCGGAGCAGTATTTGTAGCATCGTAACCACCAACAGGAACAAAGTGTGATAACCCTGATTGAAGTTGTGAACTACTCCACTGAAATAATTTATCACTTGAACTAGGTGAGAGAAGGCCTTCAAGATAATTTGACAAGGAACTGGTGAAATTATATTGCTGGAAACTTTGGCACCATGTCTTTGTTTAGACAAATTGCTAGAAGAAAGGTGCTTGACGAGATGGCGCAAAGCAATAAATGCACGCTTCCAGTTACCTAAGAACATAGAAACAATCTGTAAAAATAAAAAATAATGAAATATTTGAGATTTTTTTAATTTAAATGAAAATACCAAAAGGATCCATTACTAGAATAAGATGAATGCAGAGTATGTGAGAACCTAGCTTTCAAAATATTATCTAAAAAATAAGCAAAAGTTCATAATGCCATCAAAGATGGTGAGTCTATACAGAATACTAAACAAACTAACAAAAGAATAGAAAGATCAAATATAAATTAGTATAAAGCATCAATAAGCACACTCATCGAGGGTGCTTGATTTTTCGAAAAGGTCAACAGTTGAAAAATAGTCTTGTGTTTCATGCAAATAGATGTGTTTCACATATTATTGAAGTTGTATGGAAGATCATATTTTAAGTGATAAGATAGTTGAAAGATGATCAATCCGGTGATGAGTAGGGGGTGTAGGTGGTGATACTCTGTGACAGAAAAGTGGAATAAAAGGAGTTCTGTGCATTCTATAGAAATTTATGGGTTTAACAAATACATTTGATTTATAAATTCATTCCTCATTGTTGTACATGCTCATTTAAGCATTTAACCATTAAGTGTATCATTGAGCATCAGATTTGAAGAAAGAAAGAAAAAAACAAAGTTCAAAAACATAAAAATACTATTAAAAATTCGCAACCAGAAGTACCTGAAGATAAGTTGATCAAGAGTGCCTCAGGATGAAATATAGGAAGAGATCCTCCTATGAATTCTGCTATTTCTGCCATGCTGCAAAAACATATTCCTGTAACTAAATTGTACATCCATTGACAGCTTTCAGCATTTACAATTGACTTGGAATCATATTTAGTATTCATCTTTGCAGAGGGCAGTGACTGATGTTGTCCTCCAATGACCTCTACTGGTGGTATTTCATAATGGGTAAAAACTGAAGAAAGCACATGATTGTTGGAACCAGCATTGTCACATAACAATAAAAAGTGACTGAAAAGAGTAAAATACTCGTTGTGAACAACCACAAGTATGCCCTTAGGCCCCCAAAGGAAGTCAGAAATAGCAGGCAAAGCACTAGCAACCGCAATGCAAAACCAGGCATTTCCTTCCAAAGGCTTTTCGCATTTCAAAATATCTTGACCCCACGGCGTCTCGAAGCATATACCCTTAATTCATTTCGTAAACAAACCCCAAGTAATGAATGGCCATTTCCCAACCTCAACCAATTTAAAGCAACAATCTCCCCCTCAACACATAGTTTATCTTCGAGCATAAAGCACCCTGAACTCTGGACATGCATGCATTCCCATATGTGAACTACACTAGAATAGTTTGGGTGATTGGTTGTGGAGGCTGTTGCAATCTTTCGACCACAAGTGCTAGGAGCTACTGCCACGATAAGACCGTGGTCGGTAGTAAGGACACCAACAAGACCCCAGTATGTATCTGAGCTCAAGGATTGAGCTGGCATGCTCCTCCACAGTTTTAAACTGCCATTAACGCAACCAGTTACCATGTGATATGCATAGCAGCAGCTGTCCATTCCATCGACAGAACTCAGCTTCTGCTCTACAGATAAAACCAAGTCACTTGGGCAGACCACACCACAACTTGTAACCTTGTCATCATTGTGAGGAACAGGAAAGACTGACGAGCAAGGATCAAGTGAAACGTAGTATTTCTTACCAGAAAAGTAGCATTCAAATGTTTGCAAATGCTCTTTCTGACAGCTATCTTGCAAATCATAACAATGGATGGTTATTTCCCAAGATAAAGCTCGGAAACCATCCATCCATAATGCTACCAGAAGAAATTTACTAGAAAAAAGTTCCCATTACAGCTAGAGGGCAAAGCGATCGAGCAGAGTCTACTTAGCCTTTCTTCATGACCTTCAGTCCTGAAGGGAATAGAAAATAAATTGTGAAAACCAATTTTTTCTTCATTATTTTTCAAAGTCACTATACAGCAATCGATACCGTCTGCATGTCCCATGAGAAGAACACGACCCTCACCTAGCACTGTGGGAGCCCAACTCAAGCACGTGTAATTTGGAGAGTGATTTGAAAAAGAAGTTTTTCCAGAGAGTTTCCAAGAGGGAGTCGATGTTGGCAGGCCTACATGACTATTGAAAAAGGTTGAAAATGACCAAAAAAGAAGCATTCCGTTTCCATCTAAAGAAGCAGCAAGTTCAACTTCAAAAGAAAAGGGATGAATTGCTATTTGTAATATATTTCCAGTGTGACCCTCAACTTCTAGTACTCCTTTGGCACAAGCTGTCAAAGGGCTTTCAGTATGACTGTCATTAGCAGATTTCCCTTCTATGCTACTTGATGCTTGAGAATATAGCTGCGTCCAGGCAAAAGAATTACAAGGTAACAATTGAACCAAAGAGCAAACAACTGGCGGCCCAGAAACTCGAGTCCTCATCATCAGAACTTTACGAGCAAGCAACTGACTTGCTTCCATTTCAAAACCGACTAAATCCTGCTTCTTCCATAAAGTAACCCTTGGGAATCTCAGTGGAGCAAAATCATCAAGACAGTGAATAGTCCACAGGGTTGTTATTCTTTTAGGACCAAAGCCAATTAACCACTCACACCTACCAGCAGTATCATTCTGAAGATCTTCTAAGCATGAATAATAGCAAATTTCTCCATCAATAATAGCCACGCCTTCAACTTCTGTTGCCCAACTTACAAAGACATCGGACCCTAGAAAACCATTCAGAGTTTGGTTTACCTCTATTACAGCAACGACACAAAAAGATAACTTTGTTGCTTTTTGGTCACTATTATCCTTTCCAGTTCTTCTAATCCTCCCATCATCAATTTCACCCCATAACCTGACAGCTCCATCAAGGCAGCAAGTTAACAACACAGGCCTCAGTGCATGTCTGGCATGTCTGCTTGATGGTTTTCCTGTTGATGGCCTCCACTGTATCATCCTAACAGGCATCGGATGATGCAGCTCAGCTTGTAGATATTTGGAATGCCCGACACCTTGAAAAACTAAAACACATTGTCCTGCATCATTGGGTGGAAAAGATGAACCTCCAACTTGCAGTTTACTCCACGGAGCTGTTGCCGAAAACCCATTGGCAGAACAGGTGGTAGAGACGAGAGCTTGAGGAACATCTGGTTTGAATGACCAGGCTATTTCCCATAATTTTTCCTTCCTTCTCCACATCACCACCTCAATCCCTCCTGAAATTATTCCATCTCCTGAACCTGTCCATAGGATAGCCTCCACCTTCACCGATTGCACAAGTATTGCAGTCTGGCTCCAACAAAAAGAACCTGAATCTCAGTAAATAAGTTCATATTCGACTTCAAGACAGAGAAGGGGAGAGACACAAAGAGAAGGAGATATTAAACTTGCAGCTTGCCTCAACTAAAGGAATCGCTCAGTATTGGTGGCTAAGACTATCATATAGTTTGTTAATGTGTCATAGATTTGGTTAAAATGTGAGGAAGATAGAATGATTATTATCAATATATAAGTATAGATAATTGTTGTTCTGCGTCAGATCTTATGAAAAGTGTTGCGTGTGTGAGAAGGAGATATTAAACTTGCATCTTGCCTCAACTAAAGGAAGCGCTCAGTATTGGTGGCTAAGACTATCATGTTGTTTGCTAATGTGTCATAGATTTGGTTAAAATGTGAGGAAGATAGAATGATCATTATCAATATATAAGTAGCGATAATTGTTGTTCTGCGTCAGATCATATGAGAAGTGTTGTGTGTGTGAGAGTTAGAAAGATAGACAGAGAGGTTTTGAGTGAGCAAGCATCCTAACAAACACACTTGTACAGGCGCATTAACAGCAGTTTGCAATTCTTCACATTTCAAACTCACTAGATTGGCATTTGTTTGTCCTAACTTATCACATTCAATGACCACCAATTGCTGCTCTTTCAATATTCACATTTGGATCACGAAAAACAAATCAATCTCCTGTTTTATCCTGGCTCTTTAATCAATATTGCACTATGAAATTGCAAAACCAAGAGCGGCCCATAAACCATTCACTATCATAACCAAAAAGCGTTTCCAGCATTTAATTTCACATATACCTAAGTAAGATGCCAACCCTATACATACTGATATACATCTAATTTTCAAATTCCACAATAATTTCCTCAGGTATTCAAATATAATAAATTCCAAAAAAGGGGGATGAAAACTACACAAGTATGAAGTTGGCGTTTGAAGTTTTATCCTACTTACAAAATTTCAAGTTCCATATGTTTAATTATTTATTTTACATATGCTTAAATTGAATGGACATCTACACACATTCACTTCTCATCAAGGCACGATCATTGCAACAGGAACTCAAGAACACTAAATTATGTGGAAAAGAAAGGAAAATAAAAAACAAACGAAAATTAACTTAATGCCTAACATTTTATTTGGATTATTCGAAACATCCTGGCTCCACATGTTTAACTCACGTTTCATTAAAGTTAACAAACCTCGAAATTTATCATTTCAACAGAACTTCAGAACAATAACACGAATCGAAAATCCGACGAGTACGAACTTACTGCTCGAAGTTTTATCTTCATTATATGTTAACAACACAATACAATCACCAAATGCCACGGCAAGTTCACCGGCGGAAGGCGTGGCAGGGGACCAAGAGATGGCGGAGACATATACGTCGACCTCTCGAGATAGCTCGATTACTTGCCGATAAATCGGGCCAATTTTTGTTTCGGCCTCCAGTAGAGGGTTTGGGAAGTGAGAGATGACTAGAAGAGAGGAGGCGCCGTAAGCGATCCATGAGTGCCCGGCGAAGTCCAATAGAAAGTCGACGTTGGCTTCTGAACCGGGTCCAGATCGGGACGGGGCGGGTGGAATTATCTGGGATTTGATTAACTGTAGCGGAAGGTTGGAGAAGATATCGAGTGACGGTGGTCCGGTGGAAGCTGGAGTAACCTCTCGCATCGTTTGGGGAGCGGGGGGGTGCGGTAAGAAGTGAAATTTGCTATGAGATTTTGTTCCAACGGTTTTTTTTATTTCAATTCTAATAAAATTGGAAGTTGAAGAGATTTTCGCTCATGCAATTATACTGCATAGTAGAGCCATTTGTTATTCACAAAAAATAATGTCTCACAGTCTCACGGGTGTAACAGGTCAAAATCTATTAGACGGATCCTAAAATCGACTCAATGATATTTTGTAAAATTAGGCAGGGTATAGAATCACTAGAACCATAAAAAGTATTAGATTTCTTTTGGAAACTATTAGCAGTCCTTCGAAAAAGTATTAGTATTTTTTTGGAGAATAATTTAATAATTTAATAGTCCTCCTAAAAGATATTAACTTTTTCCACGCAAAAAGTATTAGTAATCTCCCTAAAACATATTAGTAGGTGCC
This sequence comes from Rehmannia glutinosa, assembly GCA_016081115.2. Classification (NCBI taxonomy): domain Eukaryota; kingdom Viridiplantae; phylum Streptophyta; class Magnoliopsida; order Lamiales; family Orobanchaceae; genus Rehmannia; species Rehmannia glutinosa. Next base: position 48,602,135 of record CM071927.1, read on the forward strand.
CTCAAAAGTATTAGTTTTTACCATGACAGTTTTTTAGTATTCTCTTGCAAATTATTAGTATTTTCACTAAAAAGTATTAGTAGTCTCGTTGAAAACTATTAGTTTTTTTTCCTGAAAAGTTATAGTCAGTTTTTTTCCCTTAAAAGTATTAATGGTCTCCCTAAAAAGTATTGATTTTTCTTTAAAATATTAAGTAGCTAGTTCCCTAAATTTCAATGCATACTTTTCATGACAAATTAATCTTTACCATTTAGCAACTGAGGTCAATCCCATTGGAACCTTTCCCCGGTCACCAATCCCATTGAAAACTAACCTCACCACTTTCTTGAAAGTGAAATGCAAATAATTTGACATGGCTCATAAACGAAATCAGTATGTTAACAATCTCTAGTCTAATTTGCTTCAGCCACTACATTGCAGTAAGCTTAAATTGAAGAGAAATATATTGTCAATCAATTCAAATCTTTCAGCCGCTAAAGAAATCTCCTCCACCACCGAAAAAAAAAAAGATCAATTCTCTCCACCGTCGTCAACAAGATTTTGTCTGCTTGATGCAGTGAGTTTTGCGCAAGCACCGCTTGGTTAGGATTTTGGTGGAGGGCGGCGATACATCAGAGATATAGAAGGGTGGCGGTGATTGTGGTGGTTGATCTGATGACGTGACGGAGAGAGAAAGAACATTGTGCGGGCGACTGGGGAGGAAATGACGGCCGACCGGAGCATTTGGCAGAGATCTTTGACTTGCTCACCAATAGAGCTGGCAATGGGCCGGTCCGGCCCGGCCCAAACCCAATTCCCAATTCAAAAGGAGGGTCGAGCCGGTTCGGGCCAATTTTCATCGGGCCTTAATTTTCCTAGCCCAACCGTGTGCCATCGAGCCAAACCAGACCAAGTTAAATATTTAAAAAAAAAACAAAAAAGCTATTTTTTTAGGGATACGGACACTATTGCCCCACAAGTCGGAAGGAAAGACAACTTTTTACGCTCCCAGGCATTTTTTGGACATTTTTGGCTCCCGCCCCTTTTTTGGACAAATTTACGTTCCCGCCAAATTTTCTGGACTTTTTTACGTTGTTGTTTCAAGATTGTTTCAAACATGTTTCATCTAATAAAATTTTATTTAAAAAATAAATTTTGCGCCCGTTAAATGATCAATTTTATACTCGAAATCTTATAAAAAAACCGAGAAATATACACATAAAACAACACATATTAAACCAAACAAATTGAAAATAATATAGAAACAACATGAATAAAAAAACACAAATCAAATTTTGATCCAATGCATAAAAACATAAAAAAAAACATGGAAACAACCAAGAACAATATAGAAACAAATTAGAAACAATATAGAAAACACTATATTAACAAAAAGAGCTTAGAAATAGATAAAAATTGTATCGAAACATCAAAAGCTACGTGGATACAACAGAGAAACATCATAACAATATTAAAAACAGTATGGAAACAACCCATAAACAACTTAAACAATATTGAAAACACCACATGAATAAAAAAAAACTTAAAAATAGGTAAAAATTGTATTTACACATTGAAAACTACATGGAAACAACAAAAAAAATTATTAGAACATTAAAAATATTATAGAACAACACAGAAACAATAGAAATAATGTACAAAGTAATACATGAACAAAAAACAACATAAAAAATAGGTAAAAGTTGTTTTGAAACATCGAAACAACCAAGAAATAAATTTAAACAGCATCGAAACAACATATATAACATATAAAGCAATACATGAACAAAAAAAATCGAAAAAAATATAAAATAACCAAAAAATATGCAGGAGTGTAAAAAAAGAAAAAAAAGTACAAAAATGATAAAAACGTAGTAAACACAGTCTTTTTTTTCCAAAAATTGAAGTATTTCCGATAATTTCTCTTTTCTTACTCCAAAAAAAAAAGCTATTAAAAAGCCAAACAATGTATAAATCAATCAAGCCCATCATGTCAATCACCTTCCACTTAACTTTTTTTCTTTTTAAAAAAAAAACACTACCCGACTATATAAACCACATTATTAGTAGATTGGGGGGTCGAACATAATTGTTCTCTTTACCTGGGAGGATCTGGTTGTACGTCGTGAGACCCCGCCGTAACACCTGGCCGTCGTGCACATCCCGCGGTTTACCTTGGCGCAAGAATGAGGAAGCGGAAATTGTCTCGGGATAGTCGGGCAGTAAGCTGCTCGAAGTTATCAAAAAAAAAAAAAAAAAACCACATTATCAAAAAGCAAAAAAATAAAAATGTTATTCAAAAAGCCAAAAGTTATTATACTAATCAACCAAACCCATCACCATCAACTTGTGGCTTTGTGGGTTGACTACGTGAGTGAGTTGTACGCTAGAGTATTGGACCAACTCCAAGGAAAAACATTTATTGCATGCTTTTTTAATTAAATATTATTGGGCTCGGGCCAACCCGAAAAAGACGGGCTATTTTGGCCTAAGCTCGACTGGCCCGATGGGCCCATTGGACGTTCCATTTAGGTCCAATTTTTCTGGGCCTTAAAAACAAGGCCCAACCCAGCCCTATATGCGGGCTGGCTTGGCCAATTTTGCCGGCTCTATTTGCCAACCTAAGAAGACAATTTGTGTAATTTTTTATGTGCGTGTGTTTTTCCTTTTGGGTTGGCATGGTTCGGATGTTGGGTGGATATGGGTTGGTAGTCAGGGTTTTGTCTGATGGATTAGATCCGTCAGACCATCTGATAGGAGACTACCTCTTTGTTATTATATATTTTGTATGTTAATCAAATAAAAAGTTTATACACGGGAAATTTGATAAATTGGCCCTCTACCTACGGGTATTTTTTAAAAAATACCCCGAACGTATTAAAACTTGATTTATGCCCGTCAAAAGTCCGGTTCCTTCGCGAACGAAGTTCAGAATCAACAAGGGTTCGTAGAACGAAGGGAGTGTACAACTGGGGCCTATACCTCTACTGCCCACATCATTACCTACCTAACTGTCAACTTCACTACCCACCAAATTCTGTTTGAAGAAAAAACCAAATTCACAATTTTTTTGCACATTTTAAGAACAATTACAACTATATACTCTTTCTTTATACTATATATAATAATGTCAAATCATACTCGTTCTAAAAAATCATAAAAACTTGACCAAATATTTTGTATCTCGGAGACCCATACCACAATTTACGTCTCTAAAGTTTTTTTTTTGTGATTCGATGTTGCTAGTAAAGTTTTGTAGGAGTTTGCTCCTTGTTTCCCGCTTCTCTCCTGCGTTTTTATCTTTTTTCAATATAGTTTACATCTATGAATAAATATTGGTTTTGATGGTCTTCAATGTATTTAATTGAATTTGTGGTATATTTGAAAATGATGAATTGGCCAAGCTTTTAGGGTTTTAGAATGTGTATAATTTGAAATTATTATATATAGTATAAAGAATGAGTATATAGTTGTAATTGTTCTTGAAATGTACAAAAAAATTGTGAATTCGTTTTTTTTTAAACATAATTTGGTGGACAGTGAAGTGAGCAGTTAGGTGGACAGTGAGGTGGGTAGTAGGGGTGTAGAGGTATAAATCTAGTTTTAATACTTTTGGGGCATTTTTCAAAAATACCCCTAGTTAGAAGGGCAATTTATCAAGTTTTCCTTTAAACGTTGAATCGGCAAAAAGGAAAGTAATAATTTGAAATGAAAGAGTATATTAATTTGAATGTAATCAGGTATATAATGTGTCCATTTGTTATTGAAATAGCACGTTTAGTAGGGACCATTGAACTAAAATGAAGATTTTGTGCTGTTATTCATATAATTTTAATGTATCGCTAACTAAATATAATGGTATTTGGTACTTTGTAGTATTGTAGTTATAGTTGGATTAAGGGCGTGTTTGACCGAGCTTATATTTCATAACATGTTTGAGAGCTTTTAAGCTCTTTAACTTTGTTTGGTAAACTTAAAAAGAAAATCTTGTAAGCTCCCAAATAAAGATGATAGGAGTTTATATTAAGTCGTTTTTAAAAAAGTTGGGAAATTCCAAATATTTTTCAAAATAAGATCTTATTTCAACAACTTCCTTTAGTCTTGACTATTTTAATTACAAATTTGTCATTACTAACATCTTAAAATATCCACCATCTTATTTTATTCAAACATTTGAATAACTTATTCGTAAATTACAATCTAACATCTTATAAGCCCCTCATTCAGTAATATAGTGGAGTAGGGTGGGTTCTTGAGGCCATCGGTCTCAAGTTTAAATCCCCACCTCTACAACATTTAGTCAAGTCTATCACACAGAGCTTGCCCAATGCAGTTTATCTGGCTGGTGTGGTTTGCAGACTATTGCGTCAAGTCCGAGGGTTTACCCAATGCACACCTGATGGGTAGTGAATGTAGATAGAACTGACAATTTTTAGCCTGACTCGTGGGCCAACCCGACCAATCTGAGGATAGGACCGAACTTGGTTACTTTTATGTAAGCCCGAAAATGGTCCTGGTCTACTTTGGCCTGACCCAGAAGGCCTCACTAGCTCGATACATTTTAGGCATAAAATGGGTTTTGGGTTAGGCTGGGCCAAGAAAAATGGTGGGTCGAGCAATTTTTGGGCCAGCTCGACCCGACCCAATTTTCTGATGGCTTGGGACCAGGCTAGCCCAACCTGAGCATTTGACCCACTCAGTGCGGGCTCTCTTGTTATCGGGAAAAAAAAGATCTAACATCTTATAAGGTCTAAAAATATCTTATAAGATATAGGAGATTAAAAGATCTTTTAAATAAGTTTATCCAAATGCTGAGCTTATAAGCTCTTCAAAACATCTTATAAGATGTTTGAGAGCTTATAAGCTGTTTAAATTTATTTGGTAAACTTTTTAAAAAAAGATCTTATAAGATCCTAAAATGAGATGTTAGGAGCTTATAAGAGCATTCCCAAGAGATTCTTTAATTTAGAAATACTCTTTATTTTGAAGAGTGAACCACAAAAAATTATTTCCGACAAACTCTTTATCTTAACTCTTTCACTCTTAAATTTGGAGAGCTAATACAACTCTTTATAATTAATTGCTTAAATGACTTTTTGCACTTTTGAATGACCCTTTTGATTAGAAGTTTCTAAAAAGTAACATAAATTTGAAATAAAAAGCCAAATACAAAGAGTATGCTGTAAAATATCAAAAATATCACTCTTTAAATTTAAAAATGCTCTTTATATTACAAAAGATGCTCTTTAAATTTAAAGAGTCTTGTGGGGATGCTCTAAGAAGTTTTTAATAAAATGTTGGAAATCTCAAACTCTTTTTCAAAATAAGATATTATTTCAATAATTTTCTTTAATTTTGACTATTTTAATTACAAAATTGACATTACTAACGTCTTAAAAACTACACCATATTATTTATCCAAACACTTCTAGGGTATTTGGCTGAGCTTATAAGCTCTCAAAATAGCTTATAAGATGTTAAGAGCTTATAAGCTCTTAAAATGTGTTTGAAATTTTTTTTAAAAATATTATAACTTCTAAGACAACGTTGTTAGAGAGCTTACAAGCTCCTAAAATAAGTACCCCATCCCCATCTTTTTTTAGAAGAACGTAAAAGCTCCTTATATTAATCATTCAAAACACAAAAATATCCTTTATAATTTTATAGCATCCCAAAATTACCCACCACAATCAGCTCCCAAATCTTTTTTCAAATAATCTCTCCCAGAAAGAATTTGGATTCTCTCTATCTTCGAGAACCCTTACAATTCTCACTACCAAAATTCAATCTTCTTGTTTTGCATTGTGGCCATCTCTTCGCTGTCATTGAGATTAAACTCTAATATCCCTGGTAAGTTCTTATTTATTTTAAATAATATATTGCAATTTATTGAGTTTTGTTGTGATATATATATACCCAATTTTTTGATGTGAGTAGGTTTATATTTTGGGTTTGTTGTTTTCTTGCATATCATTTTTTATTTGTGTTGGGAGGATAATTTTTGTGTTTAATCAGACTGCATATTTGATTGTTAATTTGGTGCTTTGGACTTTTAACTAATAAGAATATTCTTGATTTACTTGGTTGGATTGGAGCAGTGGCAGAGCCACATGCATGCTTAGCGGGGGCCTGCACCCCCCAACTTTTTACTTTTTTTTAGTATCTATATTTTTGTTATTTAGTACTTTGGCCCCCCTCATAATTTTGTTGAATACAAATTAATGCATAAATTTTAGTAAGTTAAATTGGAGATTTTGTGGGTCTTATTTTATCTTATTATCATCTTAGAAATATATTTTTATTTATCAAAAGATGGGTCTCTCATAATTATTTCTTTGATATATATTGAAAAGAAAATTACAAAAAAAAAAAGCAGCTACACGTACAACCCTATGTAACCCATTTAATTTTATGGTGACATATTAATTTTTAATATTTTGTGATGTTTTAGTTTGGTTATATGATGATGGAAAATTTATTAAATGCATTTTTTTAATAATATTTTAATATTTAATGTATTTTTATTTGTAATTTTAATTTTTTCTCCATTTTTTAAATTTGTTTTCGTGTCAACTTTAAATTATATAGGTTTTCCGTGGCGTATCGGGTTACCCGTGTCATAAATAGGTTGTGTTCGTGTTGTGTATTTTGACACGAATAATTAAACAAGTTGTGTTCGGATTCATGTCGACTTGTAATACATGTGTCGAACACGACCCATTTTCTGAAAGTGACACCACTACTATTGGCCCCCTTACCAATGCAGATCGGCTCGCTGCTCCCGGATTATAGCTTTCTAATTTTAGGTATATGGAGAAAAGATTACTCGGTTTCTTCCTTCATTATGTGAAATTAACATATATTAATATTGTAAGCTATGGTTTTGTATGTGTGTATGTTGGGAAATTTATTGCTTAGATTTTGATGAATGCCATGTAAAACTTAGAAAATGAAGTTGGCACCCCAATTATTGTTGTAAACTGCTTTGTAATAAATAGGGGTCAAGCCGAGTTAAGTCGCCTATGCCCAAACATGCAAGAAAACAACCGGAGACTAGAAGGAAGACTCCGCGAGACAATTTGGGTATGGCAAAGAAGAGAAGACGGAACTCTATCAAGGAAGGAAGCAGTGAGATGCGGTGAGTGGAGTATTAGTCAAGTCAACTCAAGAAAAGCCAAGTCTCAAGTTGAAGTGGGAAGAGTCATCCGATGATTGGAAGTCGACTCTAAGTCACCTGGGAAAGCAAGGAAATGCAATCAAGTCGAGATAATCGAAAGAGATCCGTTGCACGTAAATCAAGAGAATTACTTAAACAAGTAATATCTCCATGCTACTACCTTTCTCGAAGTGCTCATCCCGAAGCGTGCAAAAGGAATAAACCAATGGGAAGCACTACACCGTGTCGAACTCCGAAAAGGTGAAGAATAATTCATATGAGGAAATGGCAATTCCAAGGATCGCAACAAGACAAGCCAACGACCACAAGTGACTTTCAAAAATAAGCTTATCTCTTCAACGGGCGATTTTTGAAAGATCACTATAAAAGGCCGAGGAATGACTCACGAGAGCGATGAGGCAGAACCACAAACATTCAAGCAATTATTAGAATCAGTAACTCCGAAATACTCTCAAGTTATTAAACGCTAAATCCTCAAGCCTACACTACGAAGAACATCAATCCAACACTCACTGTGAAGGAAAGATAACTTCAATAAGTTGAAGAGGAAATTATCAAGAATCAAGGGGTCTACATTCCACGAAGGAGTGTAGGAAGGTTCAAGGTCGAACCAAGTCTTTAGCTTTTGGAGGGCTTCGTGATCAAATCCAAAGAGCTTGAGCAAGTGGGTCGTAGTAGCAAAAGGCACCGCCTGCCTGTGAAGAAGCCGAGTCGTACGAGAAGCTTGGTGAGTGATCAAGGCGTCTCGCAGATCGAGTCCCAAAGGATCAAGTCATTTGTGTGATCAAGACTTGATCCGGGACATTACCACTTTGTATCTTGATCAATACCTAGTGGATTCCTCCAGGAGTTGGAGAAGAGAGGAGTAGAAGAATTACCCCATCTTCGAACCTCTATAAAAATCTTATTGTATCATTTACATTTTAGCACTTTAATTCTTGCATCATATCCTTTTTTAACTCACGACATATTTGCTATCCATTAGATAATCTCTAAGTACTAAATCAAGCTCTAAATCTCTACTTAACCAAACTTAAGGGTGTTAAGTCTTCCATCGAAAACAAAACCACAGTTGAGTTAATTTAGACTTAACAATTTGAGTTATTCCATCAACTCGATCGTTGAGTCGCGTTGAGAGACTAACCCCTTGATTAACTAAATTGTCATTCACCAAGGACACAACGTGTAGTATCAACTCGAACTTTTAAAAGGACTAAATCAAAAATTTGGTAAGGTTTATTCAACCCCCTTCTAAACCTTACACTTACACCCCTTGGGACCTACAAGTGGTATCGAGCGGTTGGTTCATTGAGCCTTCCCAGTTCTTGAACTAGATCTCCAAACTTTTCAAAGTCGCTTTTGTACTTAAACTTTCAAAACTACCTTTATCATTAAAATTTATTATCATGGAAGCAAATTTGACATGCATCCCTATGTTCACAATTGAAGAATTTGATGATTGGAAAATTCGTATACGTGCTCATCTATCTATCAAAGATTACATGATGAGATGTGGATAGTGATAGAGGATGGGCCACGCAAATCTTAAAGGTGAACACATTGTAAGAAGAGTCATGAATTTGAAGGTGAAGAGGATGTTGTCCCTAGACACTGCCATGGTTGAAAAACCAAGAACCGAATGGACAAATGATGATGAAAAAGATACAACCTGGACAATGTAGCCAAGGACATCCTTTACAAAACCTTCGACAAAGCCATGTTCAATAAAGTCAAATCATGCAAAACGGCCAAAGAAATCTGGGGACAAACTAACACCGATTTGTGAAGGCTCGAGCAAATCAAAGAAAATAAATTATCGGTGGGTGTTGAAATTTGAGAACTTCAAAATGATCTCAGGAGAAAACCTGGATCAACTGGATGCTTAGTTCACGAAATCACCAATGAGCTATCTCGCACTTGGAAAGGAATATACACGAGAAGGAAATGTGTATGAAGATCCTAAAAGGTCTTCCGGTGATGAATGGGAAATGAAGGTCATGGCACTAAGACATTCTATGGACCTATCAAAGACATCCAACCATGAACTATTCTCGGACCTCAAAGCCTACGAGTTTGGAAATGAGAAGAAAAGACAGGAAGAGACAGTTGTACCAAAAAAATTGCTTCTAATGGTTAAAGATGGGAAGAGAGCCGAGGTCAAAGAAGTCATTGATCCGTAAGAAATAGCCCCGATGGTTAAAAGATTCAACAAGTTCTTCAATAAGAACTACAAGAGAGGCAAGGGCGAATCTTCCGAAGACACTCAGCTCCTCCAAGTCAAGGGAAGATAGGCCAACCAAGAGAACAGATCATCAAAAAGTCAATATCAAAGGGTGACAATCCAAGAATGGAAAGAGCGATCAAAAGGTTGAATATCTATCTTTGGAATCGTAGACAACCAGGTCACTACGCCATTGATTGCCCATATCCTCGTAGTCAACAAATACATGAATGAAGAAGAAAGAAAGGTCTTGAGAAAGAAGACAAGAAAAGAAAAAGGCAATGTTGGTCCGCAGAGACTATCAAAACGACCAAGTCAAAAGAGACAATCGATTCGAGAGCGGTGAAGTCGACTACTCAAGTGACTACGAAGAAGAAGCCCCGATCCGCTTAATGGCCAAGGAACAAGATCAACCTCGACCAAGAAGATGAGGTACACTCCAACTCATCAAACTCGATTCTAGTGATAGTGACTATGACACACACACTTCATCACCCACTAATCTTTATGATTCATTAGGCAAAATGATGAAATATTTTGAACACATTAAATCCTCACACACACTATTAAATGAGGAAAACAAACCTACTAAAAGCCAAAACTCACAACCGACTAAGGAGCCGAGTACTCTAAGTCAAATAGCCGATGAGAATGAAAGTTTAAAGGCTGAAAATGCTAAGCTAATAGCAGAAATAGTTGCCATAGAAAAGAGGGAGAATGACCTCAAAAATGTGATTGCATCATTCACTAAGGCATCTAAATCATTGGATGATCTTATTATGAGTCAAAGAGAATGTGGAGACAAGACAGCTTAGGATTTAATTCCCTGTGCTATGTCAAACTCCAAAAGTAATTTTGGAAAAAGGATCTTCAAGCAATGAAGAGTCTAAAAAATCCAAAACTCTAAATGTTGCACACACATTCACTCTAAAGCACAATTACAAGCAAACTGGCCTTGGTTATAAAGGAAAAGGAAATGAAGTTGAGTGCGCTGAAAGGACGAGTGAGAAGAGATTCGTCGAGTTCCTCCGCAAACTCCAAAAGAAAATACTCAGAAAGAAGAAGCAGAGCTACCAAAACCCTTAAAATCTATAAAAGAAATACATATGATGGGAATGGTAGAAAATATCCAAGCCAAGCCGATTGGAATGATGTGAACTATTAAAGATTATGGAATATAAGCCTAAATGGCAAAGGCCTCAGAACTCAAAGAAAGGCCATTCCAAAAGTATAAGAGCTTTCATCAAAGACAAATATGCACCTAGGCACTACACTCGGAGACACCACAATTACCCAAAGAAAGCGATTGCTAAAACTTATACACAGCATACGACAAAAAGATTTGTATGAACCTAAAATCCCCAAGCAATTTACCAAGATTAATTATGATTATGGCATCGATAGATGGCAACCCCTTAGAGTCAAATCATTTGGCTATAAGTTGGCCGGATCATCTTACAATTATAACCCCTCGGGACCTGACAAAAATATGGGTACCTAAAACTTAATTTCCTTGATTGCAGGTGTTCAAGGAAAGCAAGTGAGTGCCAAGGAACCTGGTACATGGACGGATGGCATGGTTATTCCGGACATATGACAGAAACAAGAAAATCTGTCAAAATTCAAGGAAGTTAAAGGAGCAAAAGTCATATTTGGTGGAAATGAAGCTCCAGGTGAAATAAGAGGCATTGGATCTATCAAGAGGAACGGATTAGAAATCACGAGATGTTGCATATGTTGAAGGACTCAACTTCAACTTGTTAAGCATCGATCCAACTCGTGACAAGGGCTATAATGTTGGATTTAACATGGGTATATGCCAAATCAAGGATATCGAATCTAATGAAGTTGTGTTGCAAGGATGCGATGACAAAAGAACATGTATGTAGTAGATTGATCAACCGCTACACTCAAAGACTGTCTATTAGCAAAGAGAATCAAGTTGGTCGGGCACAAAAAGCCGAGTCACCTCGAATTTCAAAACGATTAAAAGCTTGCAAGAAGTAATCTTGTGGAAGGACTTCGGACTCAAAGATATCAAGAAGGAGAGTATATGTGATGCATGTCGGAAGGAAAACAAATCAAATCATCATTCAAAGAAAAGACATGCCCATCTTCAACAAGAATATTGCATCCGCTACATATGGATCTATTTGGCCCAAAAGAGAACCAAAACTAGCATAAGTGGAAAGAAATACACTTGGTGGTAGTAGATGACTACTCAAGATATACATGGACAATATTCATGTGTAAGAAGAAAGAAACTCTCGTAAACCGCCACGGTGATGAAGAGGATTCAAAATGAGAAGAGCCAAACCATTATCAAAATAAGATCAGACAGAGGAACCGAGTTTGTCAATGGAATAATAACTCGATTGTATTGAAAATGGTATTGGTCATGAACTATCTGCTGAAAGGACTCCACGCGTGAGAATGGAGTTGCGAAAGAAGGAAGAACTCTCAAAGAAGAAAAGGACCATGTTAGGTGGCAAGCAGGTTACCAAAAAGATTTTGGGTCAAGCAATAAACACAAAGATGCTACACTCAAAATAGATGCATGATAAGCAGAGGTGACAAAGACTCCTATGAGATTTGGACAGGAGAAAACAAAATGTTGCATATTTTAGAATATTTGGATGTAAATGCTTCATCCATAACAATGGCAAAGACAATCTAAAGGCCTTCGATGCCAAAGCCGATGAAGGTATCTTCTTGGGATACTCAAAAAGCAAAGCCTGAGTACTCAACAAAAGGACTATGGTTGCGAAGAATCCATTCATGTGGTATTCGATGAGCCAAATGTAAATAGAGAAGACATTGAAGAGTCACCGATAAGAATCAATCATCCAACCATACGTAAGAGTCCCTTGTCAAGTCAAGTCGGAACTATAAACTCGAAGAAGATGAGATAGCCGAATCTCAAAAATAATTTGGAAAATTTGCAGCCTAAGTGACTACGAGAGAGTCGATCAAAGCAACACACTGCTAGACGATCGAACCGCCTAACCTACTTCAACTCGATGTAAGATGGTGAAAGACCATCCACGTAACTTGTCATTGGAGATATAAGAGAAGGTGTCAAAACAAGATCCGTAACTCAACAAGAAGCTATGTTCACATGCTTTATCTCATAAATAGAGCCCAAAGATGTGCTACAAGCATTGGACGACACACATTGGATTCAAGCTATGCAAGAAGAGTGAATCAATTTGAAAGAAATAAAGTATGGGAATTAGTTCAAAGACCCACACATCAAAATGTTATTGGTACTAAATGGGTGTTGAAACAAGATGAACGAGGAAGGTTCCGTGGTAAGAAACAAAGCAAGACTAGTAGCCAAAGGATATTGCCAAGAAGAAGGAATAGATTTTGATGAAACATTTGCTCATGTAGCAAGATTGGAAGCTATAAGGATGTTTCTTGCCTATCTTCGCTCACAAGAATTTCATTGTATATCGATGGATGTAAAAAGCGCATTCCTAAATGGTTTATTGGAAGAAAGTGTATGTTGAACAACCTCCAGGATTTGAGCGGAAGACTCTTGGAGATAAGGTATACAAACTCAAGAAAGCCTTGTATGGATTGAAACAGCACCCGTGAGCATGGTATGATACCTTGTCACAATTCCTAACCGAGAATGGATTCACAAAAGGAAGAGTAGATAGAACACTTTTTTTAATCCAAGAAAAGAGTATATCTTTGCTTGTTCAAATATATGTGGATGACATCATTTTTGGATCCACAAACAAAGAATCGTGTGAAAAATTTTCAAACCTCATGCAAAGTAAATTTGAAATGAGCATGATGGGGAGAGGCGACATTCTTCCTTGGACTCCAAGTGAAACAATCAAGGATGGAACCTTCATAAGTCAAACAAAATACACCAGAGATTTAATGAAGAAATTTGGTATGGATGAGAAGTCTTCTCGTGAAAATACCAATGAATACATCATCAAAATGGACATGGATGCGGATGGCAAGCCCGTAGATCAAACAAGATACATAAAGACTTATTGGATCATTGCTCTATCTCACAAAGAAGCGGGCGGACATCACCTTTCTTTGTAGGTGTATGTGCAAGATTTCAATCGCTCCAAAAGAGAGCCATATGACAAACAGCCTAAGAGAATACCGAGATACTTGAAAGGAAGCCAAAAGTTGGCTTATGGTATCCAAAGGAAGGTGGATTCAAACTAATTGGCTATTCGTGACTGACTATCTTTGGATGATGAGTTGTCGAGGAGGAAGAGCACCTCGGCACATGTCAAATGCTAGGAAACAGTGATTTCCTGGTTTAGCAAGCAAAATTCAATAGCCACCTCTACAAGCAGAAGGAATACATCACATTGCGCGGCATTGTTGTGCCCAAGTCCTATGGATGAGACAACATCCGAGAGACTATGAAGTTGAAGAAAAAGAGATTCCAATTATGTGTGATAACACAAGTGCAATTGCAATCACTCAAAATCCGTGTTGCACTCAAGAACAAAGCATATCGATGTCGATATCACTTCATAAGAGATCATGTTGAAAAGAAGGACATCATCTTGGAATATATCTCAACCGATAAACAATTGGCCGACATCTTCAAAAAACCATTATGTGAATCAAGATTTGAAGAACTCAAGCATGAGTTAGGGTTAATTGAGTGAGTGACACTCGAGAGGAATCAAAGAAAAGAAATGGAACACGAAAGGGAAAAAGAGTTGAACTCACAAATCAGCTAAGTGAATCACCAGATCGGAAAGACAATTTACACCAAGTCGGTGGTGAAATTTGAGTCACAAAGAGGATGTGAGAAGAAGAGTTAAACCAGTGAGGGTAAAAGTCGAATCATTTATGAGAAAAGTGACAAAAACGCAATCGTTTTACTAAGCGGGAACTGTTCATTTCTCTCTCGAAGCAAAGGCAAAAATTCTCTCGAAACCCTATCTATCTTCAAATCAACCTCTAAGTTTTCTTCGGTGAAATCTCGAAAAATGGCACCAACCTATGATTTTGTCAAGTTAGGAAAGCAAATCCACACCGGGTCTTTGTGGATTTCGACGAAGATGGTGAAACAGGGGTCCGACGACACCCTAGTGAAGAAAATTTTGAGAAATTGGAAATGTCCGGCTGAAACCGTTTCGACGTTGGAATATCCGATGACCTACGTGGAGGAGGTCGCACAATTCTATGTGAACGCCGAGATTCACGATGAAGGGATAAAGTCATCTGCTCACGAAAGAAGTTCACCATCTCTCGCCAAGGATTTGGTGAACACCGCCACTACCGAAGCGGAAGGAGCATCGAAATCAACGGCCGATGTAAACCTGGCCGCCGCTTGGAAGGAAGTAGCCAAGCCCGACTATCCGATAAAATAGTTTACACAACAGCAAACAAGAGGCTTGTTAGAGATTTTTCTAACCGCAAGTCTACGGTGTCAAGTTTTAATATAGTGATAGAGAAGTAAGGTTGTCGAATCCACAGGGAATAATTATCGAATTATTGCTAAGTACTATAATATAGTAGTCTAACTTTATTTAGAAATTCAATAATTGATGGAGTTGATTATACTAAAAATACTAAAAATAAATTAAGACTATGAAAATATCAATGAGTTTATCCAAATGATTAAATGAATTCTAGAGGTATGATGAATCTAGTTATCCCTTATGTTGTCAATATGGTTTATCAATCATCAATTATCAATTTATAAGTCAAGATTTCTACAATAATCATTCCTCTCTCAAGTCTGCTAAATGATTTTAGATTCAATTGGAAAATCAATATCTCTATAAAAATCACCAATTAAAATCTTAATAAAAGCTATGAATCTTGATAAATGACTTCAAAGGATTCATAAATCTCTCAATTCTATGAAATCCTAGGTTATGCTATTCCAAGGTCATGTATTCAATTACCTCTCTCAAGTGTCAAATCAAATACACCAAACAATCTAAATTATTGATCAAGTAATTTAGAAGCAATAGATCCAAATAGCACAAATAAATTGATAGATCTAGATTGACAAACCACAATCTCAAAACATAAGTTCAAACATAGATTACATCAATCCTCTAGAATTATAGAGTTTAGCTCATAATTAAAGAAAATGAATCCATGAAAATACAACAATACATCTTACAAGATATGAAGAAAGCAACAAAATAAGAACAAGAGTTGAGGATCTTCTCTATTTCTAGATGATAGAAGCCTCCAATCTTCTTCTCCAAATTCTTCTCAAAATGCTCAAATTCTTCTTCCTTGTCTTGTAGCTGTTTTTATTGCCTTCCCAAGGGTTCCAAGATACCCTAATTTCAAGCCCCAAGGATGGTATTTATAGTACACAAAAGTCCAAGAAGGGGGTAGGTGAACATAGGATTTTTCGCCCCGGGGCCACTGCGGCGCCAACAATCTCATCCTATCGTTTATCGCACTGCAGGCGGGGCGCCCGCTAACGCTTATCGCAAATATCGCACGGCGCAAGGCAAGGCATGCATATGGCGCCGCGGCGCCATCAACATACGCACACACAATCCGCCTGGCGCCGCAGCGCCACACGTTTCCGGCCAGCCAAAGATTCTGTCGCGGGCGCGAGGCGCCAGGCGCAAGCCTGCCGCGCCCGCCCGTCCTGGCAAAATGCGATTTTTCCTTCTTTATACGCGATTTCTTCTTTCTTCAAGCCCTTTTTCACCGTTTTCTTCATCTCTCGGCTACCAAATCAGATTGACTCTACATCGACTCTAATTGAAATAAATAAGACTCTAACGACTCTAAAAACACCCAAAATAAAACCAAATTCTACTCTAAAATATCAAATAAGTTGGTGAAAATACCAACTTAACAAGTCTTGAAGGAGGATTATCACAAGTCGTTGGACATAGTTGCCAAATGCATAGACATCAAATTTGGGCTTTGACCACCAATCACAAAAGCAAAGTTGATCGTAATGGCTGCGATTATTGAAGAAAGGAAAATAAATCGGGCCGAGTTTGTCTACAGCAGAGATATGCCGAATGTAGGGAACAAATCCTTCAAGGAAGATGGCACATTTGGAGGATCCTAGGGTATGGCCAGTGATTCGGTGATGGAGGTGAAAGGAGTCCTCTTAGACATGGAAAGGCGTTCCATGTAAACAAGAGGATGTTCGATCAAACCTCTCGGCGCACGTAAGAGAGCCTACGCCAAGAGAGCCGACACAAGTGAGGGGGAATCGGTGACCCTCAAGATACGATTGTTTCCTCTCCACCAAGAAGAAGAAAGCGCCCTGCGTACTGCTAAGAAGATCTTTGCTCCCGCAAAGAAAGATAGTCAAACCTCGCTCCCGCCGCAGCCGAGAAGTCACACCGCCCCCAGCCGTGTCTCCCGTCTCAAAGTGGTCGAGAAGGACTCTCAACTACCTTCTCCGATCGTCAAAAGAGGAGATCGATAAGCCAAGACGGCTAGCTCCTCGGAAGAAGACACCAAAGACCTGGCCCCGCCGCCAAGACTGGAAGAAACTCTCTCAACGAGGAAGTCCCTCTGCAGTACGAACTAAGAGACGACGAAGAATCATCAAGCGATCCAAGCTTGAGAAATCGGGCCGAGCCACCACTCACCGAACAAATACTTAAACTCTTGAAGCAAAGAGAGTCCCCTGATGTAATTGATGAAACAGACTAAGTCTGCTCAAGACGATCGCAGAGGCAAATCAAGACGCCTTTTGTAGTCCGCGCAGTGAGACACAGAAGAAGAAGCCGATAAAGCCGATAGTGATGTGATGATCCTATCCCACTTTACCCGGACATCCAAAATCGTCTGCGAGAGTGGAGAAAGTGGAAATTGAGTCGATCAAGGGAACAGTTCAACGGCCTAAATTTATAGAAGAGGAAGAGGAAGGCTGAACTTCCTTGGAGTGACCACCGTGGTCCAAGATGGATGAAGAAAATCGCATGATATCTTGCAGATCTTCAAGGACAAGGAGAAGGAAAGAAGCAGAGGAAGGCGAGGCACGTGAGAAGGCGGCCAAAGATCCGCCCTATCACCGCACACGTAACACACACATCATCTCCTTGATGTCTTATCTGATGCTGATGAGGATCCGCATCTGTTGCCACCACGGAAGAAGTGCAAATGCAACAAGCATTGCACGAATCGAGAATCCTTCACGAGAAAAGATTGATGGAGGGACCAGGAGAGTCCTCCAAAACACAACGGAAAATTGATCCAATGGGAGTGGTTGAAGAAATCGCCACCGTTGTTCTTTGCCACCACTTCCCACTCACTCGGAAGAAGGAATTAAGGAATTGGCGATGAAACGGGTTAGTGGGGACCCCGGATTGAGCCAACCCCTAATGAAGGTGTCTTACCACCGCCCCAACTTGTGAACACTCGCAGAGAAACAGTAGGGAGTTTGGAGACGAGTGACCCCATTCAAGTCACTCACCGGGTGCGCCACCGAGGGGAAACTCCCTCCACGGCTGCGGCAAGGTCGGAGAATGCCGCAGATGACTCCACAATGAATCCAGGAGGCGAAGTGGAGAAAGTACAAACACAAAACGAACATCAAGTTGCCATCAACGAAGCTCGGATAGTTGAGATCGTCTCGGTGATGTGCCAACCGCTCTCAAGGCTAATGACGATGTTGATGCGGTTGAGGCACATGAAGGAATGTACGGGAGTTAACACTGGCGATGAAAGTGCAATCCATGGGGTTGAGACTCCAATGGATGCCACCACGAAGACCCTAAGAGTGTGACATCGCCGAAAGGGAGGTCAAGGCCTCACTGCGATTGAGGCGTAGGAGGTAATGAAGGCCCACGGGAGGTTGAGACTTCCCGGGGTAAAGAAGTCAAGTAGAGAACATCCCTCCCGCTATCATTGATCCATCTCGAAAAGGAGATAAGCGCGCTTCATGATTCCCAGGATAATCGATGTAACCTTTCCGGGATCGGAAGGCGACGAAGAAGCCGAGTCATCCCCCGTGAGATCCAAAAGACCATTGCGGATGTTCTAGCAAGCACGAGCAAGTCGATCTCAAGACTACTCGTCAAACTTTCAATTTTGATGATGAGCCACCAATGGAAATCTCATTATCGTCCGATGACGCTCCGATAAGGCCGAGGACCGTCTACTCGATTGGCGAAACCCACGTGAGACCAACGAAGGCTGTTGAGAGGTGAGGCTTCAGCAAGCCGGGTCCACTTCACAACCCGGGTCACCAAACAGAGTCCATCGCGCAGGGCTCCCCTGCCGCAACAGTTCGACTCCAAAAGGAACTTCACGCGCACCTCTCATCATTGAACAAATCCCGGTTGGCGTGATGATTCCTTTGTAGAATCATTTCCTTTCTCCTTGAGGTACTCGCCTCTGTCATCTCGTCGGTACCATCGTTCGGTGACTATGACTTTGTGTGCGTGGCCATCGGATGCAACGAAGAAGAAACAAATTTGAAGTTTGGGAAGTGTTTAAGGAATTATTTGCTGAAATTGAACGGATGGAGAGGCACCAGGCCTCTATGGACATGCGGATGGACAACATAGATGCCAAACTCATGGCGACTTGAGAGGCATAACGGTCGAGGATAAGGGAATGGTGGCAACAATAACAAACAATGCGTGTGGAACAAGGTTAGATACTTCAGGACATTGTTCAACAAGTTTTTGGTATGGAGAGTCGAGAATGCCGATGCAAAAACGAAATTAAGAGAACACATTGAGCACATGCATGAAGCTCACACTGCCGAGATAAAGTCTGCTGCGTGAGCAAAATAAGAGTGATCTCCGGTGTCTGGAAGAAAATATGAATAGAAAATTGATCTTCTCATGGCTGAAATAAAGCTAATTTGTGAGTCCAACGCTACTCGCTCGAATTTCATGCCGCATACTCCACAATGACAGGACTCGAGACGAACTCGACTATCGCCAGGCTCGACTTCGCTTGCGGTTTGTTTCAGGCGTTCCTCTCTCCTTTGATGATGCGAAAAAGGGGGAAGAGGAATACCTTAAAGCACAAAAGAGATCTCGGAAGGTGAAAAAAGAGGATGCTGTTGCGAAGAGAAAGTCGGTGAGGAAGTGTTGAAACAAAAGAAAGGAAAGTCCGTTGAGGGGGAAGGATCGAAAGATGTGACCTTGATGATTGCACAAACCCCCAACAAAGTCTTGTCTGGTGACATTATCGCAAACAAACTCGATGACTTTCCGCCACTCCAACACTCTGCTATATCTATAATTTGAAAAGAGAAAGACAATTGAAGCGAGGATGGAGGAAGTGGAAGGAAGAATGGATGCCCGAGTTATGAACATCTTGAAACAACATGGAGGCATTCCGGTGAGAGCGAGAGACACTTATGCCATCTCGGATGTCGGGACGAGCCACGATCGTTGATGAATTTAAAACGCTTTCGCATCCGAAGGATACTTTGCAAATATGTGTATGGCTCAAGCTTGGGACTTGTACTAGGAAAAGGGTCTCACGTTATGTGAAGAAGGCGACGAGCAAGGCGATGACTACGGCGATCGCTCTGCTGGTCACTCCGGTCACTCATTGAAAGAAAGAAGAAGACCAAAGTCAATACACGCCCGGAGGTAGAGGAAGAAGCGGTGGTGGAGGAAGAGGTTTGGACTCCAGGCCTCGCCCAAAAACATTGAATACGTAGATCCAGGTAAGAAAGGAGGAGGGATCTCTTGGGTGAAGTCTTGACCAAGTAGCAAATTTGCAAGTGGCTAAAAGTAATCCGAGTATGCGAAAAGAATAGAAAGAAGAAAACAAGAGACAAACTCAGCTATGGGAGGAAAGACAAGAGAGATTAAGAAGAGATGAAGGCGCCAGGAAGGCATATGAAAAAGAAGAAAAGCGGTGACGATGAGAAAAAGAGAAGAAGAGAAGAAGATCTTGAACAAGATGAAAGAAGGAGACAGCGAAGGAGATGAAGTGTTGTTGTCCACCCCTTCATGCATTTTATTATGTAAATACATACTATGTAAGTCTTCTGCAATAAAGCTATAAAATCTTTATTTTTCTTGTATAGACAAATGTTTGCTCTGATACACCTTGTAAACAGTTGTGTAAAAGAACAAGAATGTTATGATCAATAAAAGGATTGATTCTAAGCATACATTCTATGTGAACACACTATCTGTATGTATCTTTGCTATTTACATTTTTGAATGGTTTAAGTTTTGGCATCATCAAAAAGGGGGAAATTGTTGGGAAATTTATTGTTTAGATTTTGATGAATGCCATGTAAAACTTAGAATAGGAAGTTGGCACCCCAATTATTGTTGTAAACTGCTTTGTAATAAATAAATTTGGTCAAGTGAGTTAAGTCGCCTATGCCCAAACATGCAAGAAAACAATCGAGACTAGAAGGAAGACTCATTGCGAGACATTTGGGTATGGCAAAGAAGAGAAGACGGAACTCTATCAAGGAGCGGTGAGATGCGGTGAGTGGAGTATATCGGTCAGTCAACTCAAGAAAAGCCAAGTCTCAAGTTGAAGTGATGAAGAGTTATCCAATGATTGGAAGTCGACTCTAAGTCACCTGGGGAAAGCAAGGAAATGCGGTCAAGTCGAGATAATCGAAAGAGATCATTTGCCACGAGTAAATCAAGAGAATTACTTAAACAAGTAATATCTCCATGCTACCTTTCTCGAAGTGCTCATCCCGAGGAAGCGTGCAAAAGGAACAAACCAATGGGAAGCACTACACCATGTCGAACTCAAAAAGGTGAAGAATAATTCATATGAGGAAATGGCAATTCCAAGGATGCAACAAGACAAGCCAAGCGACCACAAGTGACTTTCAAAAATAAGCCTATCTCTTCAACGGGCAGATTTTTGAAAGATCACTATAAAAGGCCGAGGAATGACTCGAGAGCGATGAGACCGAACCACAAACATTCAAGCAATTATTAGAATTGTAACTGAAATACTCTCAAGTTATTAAATGCTAAATCCTCAAGCCTACACTACGAAGAACATCAATCCAACACTCACCTGTGAAGGAAAGATAACTTCAATCAGTTGAAGAGAAATTCTTGAAGAATCAAGGGGTCTACATTCCACGAAGGAGTGTAGGAAGGTTCAAGGTCGAACCAAGTC
Organism: Rehmannia glutinosa; assembly: GCA_016081115.2. Taxonomy (NCBI): domain Eukaryota; kingdom Viridiplantae; phylum Streptophyta; class Magnoliopsida; order Lamiales; family Orobanchaceae; genus Rehmannia; species Rehmannia glutinosa. Next base: position 48,623,575 of record CM071927.1, read on the forward strand.
TTTAGCTTTTGGAGGGCTTCGTGATCAAATCCAAAGAGCTTGAGCAAGTGGGCTGTAGTAGCAAGGCATCCGTCTGTGAAGAAGCCGAGTCGCACGAGAAGCCACCGAGTGATCAAGGCGTCTCGCATCGAGTCCCAAAGGATCAAGTCATTTGTGTGATCAAGACTTGTATCCGGACTGCATTACCACTTTGTATCTTGATCAATACCTAGTGGATTCCTCCAGGAGTTGGAGAAGAGAGGAGTAGAAGAATTACCCCATCTTCGAACCTCTATAAAAATCTTATTGTGTCATTTACATTTCAAAGACTTTAATTCTTGCATCATATCCATTTTAACTCTTTGACATATTTGCTATCCATTAGATAATCTCTAAGTACTAAATCAAGCTCTAAATCTCTACTTAACCAAACTTAAGGGTGTTAAGTCTTCCGCAAAAAACAAACCACGAGTTGAGTTAATTTAGACTTAACTAGGTGAGTTATTCCATCAACGGCTCGTTGAGTGTTGAGAGACTAACCCTCTTGATTAACTAAATTGTCTGTCACCAAGGACACAAATTTGTGTAGTATCAACTCGAACTTTTAAAAGGACTAAATCAAAAATTTGTAAGGTTTATTCAACCCCCTTCTAAACCTTACACTTACACCCATTGGGACCTACAAGTGGTATCGGAGCGGTTGGTTCATTGAGCCTTCCACACTCAGTTCTTGAACTAGATCTCCAAACTTTTCAAAGTCCGCTTTAGTACTTAAACTTTCAAAACTACCTTTATCATTAAAATTTATTATCATGGAAGCAAATTTGACACGCATCCCTATGTTCACAATTGAAGAATTTGATGATTGGAAAATTCGTATGCGAGGCTCATCTATCAAAGATTACATGATGAGATGTGGATAGTGATAGAGGATGGGCCACTGCAAATCTTAAAGGTGAACACAAATTTGTAGAAGAGTTGCATTTGAAGGTGAAGAGGATGTTGTCCCTAGACTGCCATGGTTGAATAACCAAGAACTGAATGGACAAATGATGACAAAAAAAGTTGGTGTTGGATCGATTTCCTTCAAGTTTAGGCTTGAGGATTTGCTTGAATAACTTGAGAATATTTTTGTAGGTTACACTCGAATAATAGCTTGAATGTTCGTGGTTGAGTAACCTTCTCTCAAAGTGATTCCTCGGCCTTTTATAGTGAACTTTTAAAAAATGCCCGTTGAAGAGATAGGCTGATTTTCAAAAGTTACTTGTGTTCGTGGGCTTGTCTTGTTGCGATCCTTGATGTTGACATTTCCTCGGATTAAATGTCTTGCGGCCTTCCGGTTCGACCACAAGGTGCAAGTGCTTCCCATTGGTTTATTCCTTTTGCACGCTTCGGGATCGAAAGCACTTTAAGACATGGCATCATGGAAATATTACTTGTTTAGGTAATATTCTTGACTTCGCGGCAACGGATTCTTTCGATTGTCTTGACTTGATGCGCTTTTTCCCAGGCGACTTGAGTCTGCTCCAATGATTGAAAGACTCATCTGTCACTTCAACTTGACTTGGCTTCTTGAGTTGACTTGACTGACACTTCACACAGCTGTATCCAACTGATACTCCTTCAGTCGAGTTCTTGACTTCTCCTTCTTGCCATACTTGTTTGCTTCATAGCGGAGCCTTCATTTTAGCCTTGATTGACTTCTTGCATATCCAGGCATAGCTGACTTGACTCAGCTCGTACAACCCTATCTATTAAAATGCAAATTACAAGGAAAATGGGGTGCCAACTGTGACGCCCACCCATACTGCTACTATTAAAAAATAATAGAAGACCAAAGGAAAGGTGACCCACGAACATAGCCCAAGAGGTCGTCATCCATGTACATTGTCCTCAATAACCTGTAGGAGCTCCAACAGCCTATCCAGTAATCCCATGTAAACCAACATCATCAGGCTCACCTACAATGCATGAACTACATGAGCTAAAGCTCAATAAGTAAAAATCATGCATGTCAATGAAGTGACATGAAATACATAAGTAATTGAATCCAAGATACTCTTTCGAGAATGCATGCTGATGAAATAAAGTATTTCAACCAAACTCTTTCTTTTTCTTTTATCGGGCCCTTCGCCCCCTACTACGCACGGAAAGAGCTCAATATCAATTTTTAGATGGCGATAACCGATTGACACACGCAGGGCCCATCCTCTTGTGACCGAGATGTCCGCCCCATGCCCGCACCGCGATCCACAAGAAGTCATCCCACTCGTTGCACCAACCACAAGTGGTACTATCAAGTGGACCATCCTCCCGTGACCACCAGGCGTCCGCCTCATGCCTGCCCCTGCGATCCTCCGGGAAGTCATCCCACTTGCGGTACCCAAACATCATATACATAAGCCACACAGGCCTCGGTGCACTAGTAGCGGCCAACCGAAATATTTTCTTTTCAAGAAAATCATGTCGTGCATGCCTCATTTCAACAATACTCACATGTTGTGCATGCACGTGCGAATGCCAATGAATGACATGCTCAATGAAACAATAATCATCACACTTCAATATCCACCAAGCAACATACGAACATCAAGGTTTCCATAATGCATCCATCAAGATATAAGAATCGCATTAGTATCAATAAGACAGGAAATACTATGTTCATGCATTGTAGTTGCAGATGAATTTTCACTTACCTTACATCGAGTTTTGCATCACCTATAGGTTTGTCATTGTAACTTCCCCAACTTCGGATTATTAACAATCTGTAATGACATAAGATATTAATTTCTAAAATTCAACCAACAAGTTTATCGTCCTAACTTTATAAAAGCCACGGAGCCTTAATATAACTTACCCACCAAATATGAATCTTATCATTAAATAACCCAACTAAACTTCCTAAATGCCTGAACCTTTTTTTTTCTTTTTAACATAGCTTCAATTTTCTAACTGGTATACTATAATCTCCATATTAATTCTTTAAATATTAATCATCATCCTAACACCATTGTAAAAAGTGTTTGGAGCTTAACAATAAAATATCTCACTTTAATACATGTATTATAATCCCAGTTAATTTATGTACGTACTCTTCAAGAGAATAAATTACATGTCATTCCCAACTATTTTGCAATAATTATTACATATTAAATTAAATAATTAAACATATATCTATAATTTTAGCATTCCTTCACAAATTGAAACCTGTTTCTCCTAAAAATACAATTATCCCTAGCATTATTATCCCAAATACTTCATTGAATTACAATTTGCTCATGTTAGATGTTATTCATTGAGACAATACTTGTAAGCAATAATTATATTTACTTCACAATTCCATTTATAAATTAGAAATTTAAAGAGAAAAAAGTATGAATTCCTATTTTACTTGTAGAATTGAAACAACACCTCTGAATCCTCTTGTCTCCTCTCTCTCTATTTATTTTTCTTTTATCTTAATGTAAAGCATATGGTTTTCTTATTATTTATTACCAATTAATTATTATAAGTTTCATATGGGTTCTTGCTCACTACAAAACTAAAATTGGCATCTGGCTAATGCATATTAAAATAACCATGAATTAAATATAATTAAAGGAAAGAAAACTAATATGAGACTTTACCAATTGCAGTACCCTTCGAATTTGTCACCTCTATCTCTCTACTTTCTTTACATTCCAGTCGTATGTTTTAGTTTGTGAGAATTAACACACACACAATACCAAAATTTGTTCTTTTAAAGTTTTAGTCGGTTAAGGGCAGAATAGGTGTAAGTGGTAATCTTGCTACACGTGTACACACAATCACATATAGGTACAATTAGTCATGCATCTATATTTATCATTTTATAAAGTTAATATATGATTTTGGTCTAGTATTTATCTTGAATCGTATTTCAATTTATAATTGACTTTATTACTTTTATTACTACTATTATTATTGTTATTCTCAACTAACCATTTAAATAACAATTTATTTATTTATATACATATATATATATATATCAGACCCCATTTTTTTTTAAAGCAATATACTAAATTGCTCAAATATATTATATTTCACCAGATAAACACGTCAATTCTACTTCTCCTCCTTGCCATACTCAAATTTGTTTCAATGTGAGTCTTCATTTCGATCTTTAGTTGACTTTGTATATCCAAAAGCATAGCCGACTTGACTCACTGCACAACCCTATCTATTACAATGCAAATTACAAGGAAAAATGGGGTGCCAACTTTCTAGTCTAAGTTTTACATGGCATTCATCAAAATCTAAACAATAAATTTCCCAACAATTTCCCCCTTTTTGATGATGCCAAAACTTAAAACATACATACAAAATGTAAATAGCAAAGATACATACAGACAATGTAGAAACAGAGAATGTATGCGTAGAATCGATCTTTTTATTGATCATAACATTCTTGTCCTTTTGTTGTTTACAAGGTGTATCAGAGCAAACATGACATTCTATATCTACACAAGAATATAGAAATTCTAGATTCTTATTCAATGTCTGTAAGACTTACATACATATGCATTTACAATAGTAAAATACATGAAGGGTGGATAGCAACACTTCATCGCCACGCCGCCTCCTTTCCTCTTGACTCTGTCGTCCTCCGATCTCTCTCTTTCTTTTCTTCTTCACCGCTTCTTTTTCTCATAAGCTCTTCTCGGCGCCTTCATCTTTTCTTTTCCTTTCTTGTCTCTCTTCCCATAGCTGAGTTTGTCTTCTATTTTCTTCTTCAATTCTCTTTACATATTCAGCATTGTTCCTGGCCACTTGCATGTTGGCTACTTCGTCAAACCCAGCCCAATAGATCCCTTATTTCTTACCTGGATCTATATATTTGATGTTTTTGGGTAGAGGTCTAGGTTTGAAACCTCTTCCTCCTTTGCTTTTTCCTCTTCCTCCGGGCGTGTATTGTCTTGGGGCCTTCTTTCTTCCCAAGAGAGTGACCCAGAGAGTGGCTGCCGGAGTCCTTTGCCGCCATCGCCTTCTTCGCACAACTTGAGTTTCCTAATACAAGTCCCAGCTCGGGGCCATGGTCATGTTCTCAAGTATCCTCGGATGCGGCGTCTTGAATTCATCAACAGATTGAAGGCTCAATTCCGACGCGTCGAAATGGCATCTCGTGTCTCTTTCTGCCCGGAATGCCTCCTCATCTTGTTTGAGTATGTCCATCGCACGGGCATCCATTTTTCTTTCAATCTTCGTCATCTCTCGCTTCTACTATTTTCCTCTTTTCGACATGGGCACAAAGAGAGTGTTGGAGCGGCAGAGAGTCACTCGGGAGTTTGCCGATGATGTCGGTGTGACAAGTCCTTGTTGAGGGGTTCTAGCAACCATTAAAGTCATGTCTTTCGAACCTTCCCCCTCAACTGATTTTCCTTTTTCTTTCTTCTGTTCTTCAGCTGTCTTCTCCTTCATAGCTGCGTCCTTCTTCTCAGTTGCGGACCCTTTCAACGTCTTTAGGTATTTCTCATCCCCCTTTTTGGCATCATCAAAGGAGAGAGGAACCCCTGGGAACATACCAGCAAGCATGAAATCTAGGTTGCTGATAGTTGAGTTCTGCTTGGATTCTGCTGCGGAGTATGCTGTCTGAAATTTTGAGCGGGTGACTCTCGATTCGGCTGTCACCAACTACATTTCAGCCATTAGAAGGCTGAATTTTTCATTCATATTCTCCTCTACGCGCAGAAGTTATTTTCGATGAAATTCTCGCAGCAGTTCCATTTCAGTGGTATGAGAGGCATGCATCCTATCAATATTTTCTTGCATCTTCTTTTTCATGTCAGCATTGTCGGTGCTCCAGATCAACATTTTATTGTACAATTCTTTGAAGTATCGAACCTATTCCACACGCATTGTCTGCTGCTGTTGCCACCATTCCCTGATTCTGACCACTATTCCACGCAAATCGGTGTGAAGATTTGCATCTCGTTATCCGGCCCGCATATCCAATGAGCCCTGGTGCCTTTCCATTTTCTCTATCTCGCAAAGATTGCCTTGAAGACTTCTCGAACCTCGATTGTCACCTCTGTCTCACGGTGGCGGCAAGCAAACATCAAAATCAAAATCTTTGGGACGATGGTATCCGTAGGAATGATTTGGATTAGGTTTATGGAAACGTTATTGATCTCTAGCTGATTCTTCATCAAGATCAGGCAGCTCTAGTGAGAAAGGGAACATTTGTTCAAACGCATCATCACGGACATAGGGAATCTGTTCAACTGTGACTTGTGGCCGTGATGTGCCCGGTTGAGTTGAATTTGCTACAGCGTTGGGAGCCTGCGCAATTGACTGTGATTCAGCTGGGGTCTTTTGTGGTATGGACTTTTGTGGTGAGCCTCATTGTCTCAACGACTTAAATCGGTCTCAATGGTTTTTCCATTTGAGTTATCTATTCCTCGGCCATATCAGTAGCGTCATCGGAAGATGATGAGATTTCAAGCGGTGGCTCATCATTGAAAGTGAATGTTTGACGAGTGGCTTTGAGATCTGACTTACTCGTGCTTAGGAGAACATCCTCAGGTGAGTCTTTTGGATTCGCAATGGGGATGACTCGGCTTCATGTTTACCTTCGGATCCCAGAAAGGTTACATCAGGGTTATCCTGGGAATCATGAAGTGCACTTATCTCCTTCTCGGATGCATCAATGATAAAGGAGGGATGTTCGTGCTTCCTCGCTCTTTACCCTGAAGTCTCAATCTCCCGTAGGGCCTTGATCCTCTCAAGTCTCAACTGCAGCAAGGCCTTGGACATTCCCTTCGACAGACTCATCTGTCTTAGGGTCTTCTATGGTGGCATCCATAGGAGTCTCAACTCCGTGGATTGCACTTTCATTGCCCACAGTGTTAACTCCCGGGCGAGATCTATCTCGTGCCTCGATCGCATCGCGGCATCTCGCTGGCAGAGCGGTTGGCACTTCACCGAGACAGTCTCAAGCGTCCGAGCTTCTTCAGTGACAACTTGTTGTGTTTCTATTTCTTGTTCCTTCTCCACTTCGCCTCCGAGATTCATGGTGGAGTTGTCTGCAGCAACCTCTGACCTAGCTGTAGTGGAGGAAGTTTTTCCCTCAGCTGGCACACCAGCTGAGTGACTTGGATTAGGGTGACTCTTCTCCAAACTCCCTGCTGTTTCCTGTGAGTGTTCAGCCGTTGGGGCAGGTGGTAAGACACCTTCAGTAGAGGTTGGCTCGACTTGGGTTCCCAAGTTCCCAGTTTCATCGCCAAGTCCCCTAGATCCATCCTCTAAGTGAGCTGGGGAAGTGGTTGCAGCAATAACAGTAGCAATCTGTTGTACCACCCCCAATGGATCGATCTCCAGCTGAGTTTTGGAAGACTCTCATGGTCCTTCCGTCAGCTGTTGCTCATGCATTATCCTGGATTCCCGCATGACTTGCTGCATTTCAAATTTTTCTGTATCAGCAGCAGGGTCCAGGTCCTCATCACTTTCTGAGAGTATGTCAAGATGAGGATGAGTATGATCGATGGTTCGGTGAGAGGACAAACGCCGGCTTTCTCACGAGCTTGACTTCCTCCGCCAATCTCTCATTCTCCTTATCTTTGAAGATCTCGCAACATATCTATGCAGTTCTCTTCATCCAAGATTGACCATTTGTGGTCAAACCGAGGAAATTCATCATTCTTCCTCTTCTTCGATAAATTCAGGTCTTTGGAACTATTCCTTGAACGACTCGGCTTCCACTTCCTCCATTATCACAGCACGATTTTGGATGTCTGGATATGGTGGAGATAGCATGATCACATCATCATCATCATCTTCCTGCTGTACTTCTTTCTCAGGAATGGAGGGTAGCAGAGATTGCTGCTCTTTACCCTCGCCGGCGTCGTCGTAGGTGGAGACACGATCTTGTCGACAGGAGACTTGTCTCATTTGTTACTTGCTCCTCACTGCTTGCCCATCCCTTTCTTTGGGTCTTCGACTTGCCTCTTTGATCGGCCTCAGCAGACTTGGCGGTTTCATCAATAATCTCGGAGACTCTACTTCTCCAATTTGTTTAAGATCCGATCTGTTCTGTTGGGTGGGTGGCAGACTCATTTGTTTTCTCAAGCTCGAACGCTTGAAGAGTCTTCTTCTTTTGGTCCTCACCGAGGAATTTACGGTTCGGATATAGTTTCCTCGAGTGGGCGGCGCGGGGGCGGTTCTACTTTCTTTTTCGAGGAGGCTGGCTTTCTTGGCTTGTCGAGTCCTCTTCTTCTTGACAACTGGAGAAGGTATTTGAGGTTCCTTCTCAGGTGCGGCTGCAGGGGTAGGAGACACGGTTGCAGGGGCGGGTGACTCGGCTGCAGGGGACAGTGCGATTGTTTTCTTTTATTTCTTTGCGCAGAGTCTTTTTCCGGATGCGAGGGGCGACTTTATTCTTGGGAGGAGACAACAATCTGTTTCCTCAGGGGGTGGTGATTCCCCCTCATGGTATCCGCTCTCTTGGCATAAGCTCTCTTCTGAGTTCCGGAAAGATTTGATCGGAACATTTTCTTATTGATATGGAACGTCTTTCCATGTCGGAGTGGAACTCCTTTCACCTCCATCAACCGGCCAATCACAAGGCCATATCCCAATGATCCTCCAAATGACCCATCTTCCTTGAAAGACTTATTTCCAACATTTTGGCAGAGTCTGCTGTACACAAACTCAGCCCAGTTTACCTTCTTCTCCTCCATGATCGCAGCCATCACGATTAGCTTAGTTTTGGACAACTGATTAAAGCTTCTAAATTTGATGTCTACACACTTGGTAACAATGTCCAGCAACTTGTGGTAATCTTCCTTCAGCAGCTTCTTGTCAGCTGTGTAGACAACCTTCGCAGCACATTCAGGTTTGGCCACTTCCTTCCATGCAGCGGCCAGGTTAACATCGGCCTCATAGATCTCCGACACTCCTTCCGACGGCAGCAAATAATGCTCCGCTAGATCTTCAGCAGTGATTGTAAACTCCTTTTCGTGAACAGATGACTTGATGCCCTCGTCGTGAACTTCAGCATTCACGTAGAACTGGGCGACCTCTTCCACATACGTCATCTGAAACTCCATCGTGAGAAAGGGTTTTAGTCCAGATTTCTCCACTTTCTCAGCTATCTTCTTCACAAGGGTTTCATCAGACCCCTGTTTGATCATCCCTTTGAAATCCACGGTTGAACCAGTGTGGATTTGTTTTCCCAACTTAGTGAAATCATAAGTAGTTGCCATTTCAGTGATTTTTACCGAACGATTTTTGAGAAACTTGCTTTGAAGATTGATAGGGTTTCGAGAGAAAATTACAGTCTTTGCTTTTGGAGAGATGAACAGTTTTGGTGTAGTGTGAGAGAGAAGCTGAACAAAATGGTATATGTATGGGTTATGAAAGGACATGCATACGGTTTTTGAAATTTGATCGAGATCAACGGCTCAGATTTATCACGCCGATTAGCATTTAATTGCTCGCATTTAATGCGGCAACATTTATATCCAATCATAAGCTTTGTCGTGCAGCTTTTGACTGTACCTGTCATTATTACACTGACGTCATCCTTAAAACATTCCCACTTATTAAAAATAACTGCATTTTTGTCACTTAGCTCATAAATGACTCAGCTTACTCCTTAGCTGGTTCAATTCTTCTTCTCTCTTTTCACCTAGTGACTCAGCTGTCAGCTAACTCGATACAGCTGACCTTCCGACATAGCTGATTCACTTAGCTGATTCACACGCTTTGCTCTATTTTCACCTTTTCACACTCCATCTCTTCTCCTTGAGTCTTCTGAGTGTCAACTCAGCTCAATTAACCCTAACTCATGCTTGAGTTCTTCAAACCTTGATTCACATAATGGCTTTGTGAATATGTCAGCTAATTGTTTATCAGTTGAGATGTATTCCAAGGTGATGTCTTTCTTTTCAACATGATCTCTTATGAAATGATATCTGACATCAATGTGCTTTGTTCTTGAATGCAACACAGGATTTTGAGTGATTGCAATAGCACTTGTGTTATCACACATAATTGGAATCTCTTTTTTTTCAACATCATAATCTCTCAGTTGTTGTCTCATCCATAAGACTTGGGCACAATTTGCCCTTAACTATGTACTAAATTTCGGCATTTGTGGATGTGGCTATTGAGTTTTGCTTCTTGCTAAACTAGGAAACCAATCTGTTTCCAAGCATTTGACATGTGCCTGAAGTGCTCTTCATGTCAACTCTACATCCAGCATAATCAGAGTCTGAGTAACCAATAAGCTTGAATCCACCTTCCTTTGGATACCATAAGCCGACTTCTTGGCATCCCATCAAATATCTTAGGATTCTCTTAGCTGATCATATGGCTTTCTTTTGGTGCAGATTGAAATCTTGCACATACACCTACAACAAAGGTGATTTCTCGCATGCTTTGTTAAATAGAGCAATGATCCAATAAGTGTTCGTATCTTGTTTGATCCACAGGCTTGCCATCCGCATCCATATCCATCTTGATGATGTATTCATTGGTATTTTCACGAAGACTTCTCTTCCATACCAAATTTCTTCATTAAATCTCGGTGTACTTTGTTTGACTTATAAAGGTTCCATCCTTGGTGTTTAACTTGAAGTCCTAGAAAGATTGTCGACTCTCTCATCATGCTCATTTCAAATTTGCCTTGCATGAGGTTTGAGAACTTATCACACGACTCTTTGTTTGTGGATCCAAAATAATGTCATCCACATATATTTGAACAAGCGTATACTCTCTCCATCTTGAATTTCGAAAAGTGTTTGTCCACTTTGCCTTTGGTGAATCCATTATCTGTTAGAAATTGAGATAATGTATCATACCATGCTCTTGGTGCCTGTTTCAATCCATATAGAGCTTTCTTGAGCTTGTACACCTTATCTCCAAGAGTCTTCTGCTCAAATCCTGGAGGTTGTTCAACATAGACTTCTTCTTCTAAAAGTCCATTTAAAAATGCACTCTTCACATCCATTTGATATACAGTGAAGTTCTTGTGTGCAACATAGGCAAGAAACATCCTTATTGTTTCTAATCTAGCAACAGGAGCAAATGTTTCATCAAAATCTATACATTCTTCTTGGCAATACCCTTTGGCTACCAATCTTGCTTTGTTTCTTACCACAGAACCTTCTTCATTCATCTTGTTTCTGAAAACCCATTTTGTGCCAATAACATTTTGATGGGTTGGTCTTTGAACCAACTCCCATATTTTGTTTCTTTCAAACTGATTGAGCTCTTCTTGCATGGCCTGAATCCAATGTGTATCATCCAATGCTTGAGACACATCTTTAGGTTCTATTTGGGAGATAAAACATGTGATCATTGCTTCTTGTTGAGCTCTGGATCTGGTTCTTACACCATCTCTTACATCTCCAATGACTAGCTCTAGTGGATGGTCTCTCAGCCATCTCACATCAGGTTGGAGTAATTGTTGGTTCGATCGTCTTGCATTTGTGTTATCTTGAGCGACTCTCTCATCATCATCACTTAGTCTGCAGATTTTCCACTTGTCTTTGAGATTCACAATCTCATCTTCACCTTGATTAATTGCTCGACTTCAGCTTCAACATAGGGACTTCTTCGCACAGGTTGGTGATTGAGCTTATCGGCTAACTCTTCAATGTCTTCTCCATTTACATTAGGTTCATCAAAAACCACATGGATAGACTCTTCGTGATCAAAGTCCTTTTGTTCAAAGACTTATAGGCTTTGCTTTCAATTTGAGTATCCCAAGAAGATACCTTCATCGGCTTTAGCATCAAAAGCCTTTAGATTATCCTTGCCATTGTTGTGAATGAAGCATTTACATCCAAAGATTCTAAAATATGCAACATTTGGCTTCCTCCCCGTCCAAATCTCATAGGGAGTCTTTTGTCACCATTGTCTATTTATCATGCATCTATTTTTGAGTATAGCATGCAATGTTTATTGCTTCACCCAAAATCTTTTAGCACTGCTTGCTAACATGGTCTTGCTGCTTCCTTGAGAGTTCTATTTCTTCTTTCTCGCAACTCCATTCTCGCCTGTGGAGTCCTTGTCATGAGATAATTTGTGAGCAATACCATTTTCAATACAATCGAGTTATTATTCCATTGACAAACTCGGTTCTTCTATCAGATCTTATCTTTATAATGGTTTGACTCTTCTCATTTTGAACTCTTTTCATCAGCTGAGGTAACTTCTGCAAAGTTTCCTTCTTTTTACACATGAAGATTGTCCATGTATATTTTGAATAATCATCCACCACTATTTCTTTCCACTTATGCTGGCTGGCTCAACTGGACCAACTAGATCCATATGCAACAGATGCAATATTCTTGTTGAAGATGGACTTGACTTTTCTTTGAATGATGATTTGATTTGCTTTCCCATCTGGCATGCATCGCATACACTTTCTTTCTTGTACACTGAGTCTGGTAATCCTTCTACAAGATTACTCCTTGCAAGCTTGTTAATTGTCTTGAAATTCAGGTGACTCGGCTTCTTGTGCCACAAACAACTTGATTTGTACTCTTTTGCTAGCAGACAAGTGTTTGGTGTGGCGATCGACCAATCTACCACATACATGTTCTTTTGTCTGGATCCTTGCAACACTACTTCATTTGATTGATTGTCTTTGATTTGGCATACTCCCATATGAATCCAACATTATAGCCCTTATCACAGAGTTGGCTGATGCTTAACAAATTGAAGTTGAGGCCTTCAACGTATGCAACATCTGTGATTTCTAATCCATTTTTCCTGATGGATCCAGTGCCTTTAATTTCCCCTGGAGCTTCATTTCCTCCAAATATGACTTTTGCACCTCTAATCTCTTTGAACTTTGACATATTTTTCTTGTTTCTGTCATATCCGGAACAACCACTATCCATGTACCAGGTTCCTTGGCACTCACTGTTCCTTGAACACGCAATCAAGGAAATTAGTTTTTAGGTACCCATACTTGCCTGGGTCCCGAGGGGTTAATCTTGTAAGATGAACCAACCAACCTATAGCCAAATGATTTGACTCTAAGAGGTTGCCATCTATCGTGCCATAATCATAATCCACTTTGGCAATTTGCTTGGGGTTTTGGTTCATACAACTGTCTCTTTTGTCTCGTATGCTGTGTGTGTGTTTTAGCAATTGCATTCTTTGGGTAATTGTGATATCTCTGAGTGTAGTGCTTGGGTGCATATGTGTGCTGATAATAACTCTTTTGCCTTTGGAATGACCTTTGCTGAGTTCTAGGAATTTGCCATTTAGGATTGTATTCCATTGGTCTTGGCTGATATTTCACATTATTCCAATCAGCTTGACTTGGGTAGTTTCTACCATTCCCATCATTTGTGTTCCTTTGACAGAACTTCTGGGGATTTTGGTAGCTCTGTTTCTTCTTCACAGAGTACTTCCTGTTTGGAGTTTGCTGAGGAACTCTGTTGGATTTCATCTCAGCTGCCCTCTCAACATACTCAACTGGCTGTTTTCCTTTTCCTTTATATCCAAGGCCAGTTTGTTTGTGATTGTGCTTTGGAATGAATTTGTGTGCAACATTTGGTGTATTGGCTTTTTGAGATGCTTCATTACTTGAAGATCCTTTTTCCAAGATCACTCTTGGAGTTTGGTTGTGCACAAAGGAATTGAATCATATGTCTGTCTTGTCTCCACATTCTTTTTGGCTCATAATAAGGTCATCCAATAATTTAGATGCCTTTGTGAATGAAGCAATCACATTTTTGAGATCATTTTCTCTCTTTTCTATAGCAGACTATCTCTCGCTTTATTAGTTTAGCATTTTCAACCTTCAACTCTTTGTTCTCATCGCCTATGTGACTTAGAGTACTCGGCTCCTTAGTCATTTGTGAGTTTTGGCTTTTGAATTTGGCTGTTTTCCTCATTTAATAGTGTGTGTGAGGATTTAATGTGCTCAAAGTCTTTCATCATTTTGCCTAATGAATCATAAAGATTAGTGGGTGATGAAGTGTGTGTGTCACAATCACTATCACTAGAATCGAATGAGATGAGTTAGAGTGTACCTCATCTTCTTGGTCGGAGTTGATCCTGTTCTTTGGACATTAGACAAATCATGGCTTCTTCTTGTAATCACTTGAGTAGTCACTTCACTACTCTCTCGAGTCTCATTGTGTCTTTGACTTTAGCTTTGTTTTGTGATTTCAGCAGACCAACATTGCTCTTTTCTTTTCTTGTCTTCTTTCTCTCAACTTTTTTTCTTTCTTCTTCATTTCTGTATTTATTGACTACAAGATATGGACAGTCAATATCAAAGTGTCCTGGTTGTCTGCAATTCCAACACAGGCTTTCAACTTTTTGATCAGCTCTTTCATTTCTTGGGTTGTCAGCTCTTTGATATTCGACCTTTTGATATTCTGCTCTCTTTGGTGGCCTATCTTCCTTGACTTAGATGAGTCGAATGTCTTCGGAGGATTCACCTTTGTTCCTTTTGTAGTTCTTGTTGAAGAACTTGTTGAATCTTTTAACCATCAAAGCAATTTTCTCCTGGTCAATGACTTCTTTGGTCTCAGCTCTCTTCCCTTCCTTAACTAAGAGTGCAATTGTGTTTTGGGTACAACTATCTCCTCTTGATCCTTTCTTCTCAGCTCAAACTCATAAGCTTTGAGGTCTGAGAATAGTTCATGATTGGATGTTTTTGATAGGTCCATTGAGTGCCTTAGAGCCATGGTCTTCATTTCCCACTCAGCTGGGAGGCTCCTTAGTATTTTCATACACATCTCCTTCGTGTGTATTCTTTCCCAAGTCTTGAGAGCTCATTTGTAATTTCGGTGAATCTAGCATCCACCGGGTCCATTGTTTCACCGCAAGCATTTTAAAGTTTTCAAATTTTTTAACAACAACAAATAATTTGTTCTCCTTAATTTGCTCAGATCCTTCACAAATTAAGTTAATTTATCCCAGATTTCTTTGGCTGTCTTGCAAGATTTGACTTTGTTGAACATGGCTTTGTCCAAAGTCTTGTAAAGTATATCCTTGGCCACATTGTCAAGGTTGTATATTTTTCTATCATCATTTGTCCACTCACTCTTGGCTTTTCAACCATAGTCGTGTGCGGGAGGAGCGACCTCTCTTCTTCACCATTGCTTGTGTTCACTTTCATTTTTTGCAGTGGCCCATCCTCTATCACTATCCACATCTCATCATGTAAAGATGATAGATGAGCCTGCATACGTATTTTCTAGTCATCAAATTCTTCAATGGTGAACATAGGAATGCGTGTCAAATTTGCTTCCATGATAATAACTTTGTTGTTTTAAAAATGGCTTTTGAAAGAACAAGTGTTAAAAACTTCTTTGAAAGATTGGAGATCTAGTTCAGTAACCAGTGCGGAAGGCTCAATGAACCAACCGCTCTGATACCACTTGTAGGTTCCAAGGGGTGTGAGTAAGGTTTAGAAGGGGGGTTGAATAAACCTTACCAACTTTTCAACTTTAGTCCTTTTAAAATAACACAGAGTTAAATACACAGCTATGTCCTAAATGGACAGCTAAGTTAGTTAACCAACAGAGTTAGCCACTCAAGGGACTCAATTTAGTTGTTGATAGAATAACTCATTTGTTTAGTCTAAACCTTAACTTGGTCATTGTGATGAGATTTTCACGGAAGACTTAACACCCTTGAAATTGGTTTAAGTTTGTTTTAACACTTGGTTTTAACACTTTGTTAATTATCAGTTGGAATGAAAATTATCAGCAGATGTAAAGTGATATGCAGAAAGTAAATGCTGAAATGTAAATGACACAATAAATTTTATAGAGGTTCGAAGATGGGGTAATTCTTCTAATCCTCTCTTCTCCAACTCCTGGAGGAATCCACTAAGTATTGATCAGAGTACAAAGTGGTTATCAGTCCAGATACAAGTCTTAATCACACACGGTGACTTGATCATTTGGGACTCGATCCGGAGATGCCTTGGTCACACGGTGGCTTCTCGTCCGACTCGAGCCTTTCTTCACATTTGGCGCTACTTGCTACTCACTTGCTCAAGCTTCTTGGATTTGATCACGAAGCCCTCCAATGACTTGAGACTGGTTCGACCTTGAACCTTTCTACAATCCTCCTTGGAATGTAGACCCCTTTTGATTCTTCAAAAGTTTCATCTTCAACAGTTTGAAGTTGTCTTTTCTTCACAGCTTGGTGTTGGATCGATGTCCTTCGAAGTTTAGGCTTGAGGATTTGCTTGAATAACTTGAGAATATTTTTGTAGGTTACAGCTCGAATAATAGCTTGAATGTTCGTGGTTCAGGTAACCTTCTCTCAAAGTGATTCCTCAGCCTTTTATAGTGAACTTTCAAAAATCTGCCCGTTGAAGAGATAGGCTGATTTTCAAAAGTCACTTGTGTTTGTTGGCTTGTCTTGTTGCAGTCCTTGATGTTGACATTTCCTCGGATTAAATGTCTTGCAGCCTTCCAGGTTCTGACACAAGGTGCAGTGCTTCCCATTGGTTTATTCCTTTTGCACGCTTCTGGGACTGAGCACTTTAAGACATGGCAGCATGGAAGTATTACTTGTTTAGGTAATATTCTTGACTTACGGCAACGGATTCTTTTCAATTGTCTTGACTGATCGCTTCTTTTCCCGTGCGACTTGATCGCTCCAATGATTGAAAGACTCATCCGTCACTTCAACTTGACTTGGCTTCTTGAGTTGACTTGGTGACACTTCACATACCGTATCGGTGATACTCCTTGATTGAGTTCTTGACTTCTCCTTCTTGCCATACTCACCGCTTCATAGCGGAGTCTTCATTTTAGCCTTCAGTTGACTTCTTGCATATCCAGGCATAGCTGACTTGACTCAGCTCGTAGAGCCCTATCTATTACAATGCAAATTACAAGGAAAATGGGGTGCCAACTTTCTATTCTAAGTTTTACATGTCATTCATCAAAATCTAATGAACAAATTTCCCAACAAGCAAGAAATTCAAGAAAGAAAAATCTGCAAAACAAAAACTTTTCTCTCTCGAGCTTATATCTGAATTCCTCAAGCTTCATCTAAAATACCTTATCCAACACTCTAGTGAAAGATTAAGGTTGTGTCAACTGTTGAAGAGGAAAACTTTGTGAAAATAAAATCGGGGTCTACATTGCCTTGAAGTGAAGGGGTGTAGTAAGGTTCCTGTCAAACCAGAAGACTGGAGACTACAAGAGGGCTTTGTGAACTAGTCTTGCATCAACCAGTGAGCTGAAGTAGCTAGAGGAGTCTAGTGAAAATCGAGTCAGGCAGGTGGGCTATGTGAACAAAGCTGCTTAGACTGTTTGTAACTTTGTATTTAAAGTCACTTGATATATACTTAGCGGATTCCTCCTGGAGCAGGAAAAGAGTGGATTAGATGGATTACCCCACCCTTGAACCACTATAAATATTTGTGTTATTTAAATTCTGCACTTTACATTCCTATCATTTATATTGCGCTTAACTTATTCAAATAACTCTCTAAAATATTAAGTGCTAAAACACTAAAGGGTGTAAGACTTATTGTTATAAAAAACAAAGAAAATCGATTTTTAAAATTGTTATTTTTAGTTGAGTTACTCATCAACAATGACTCTGTCAAGAGATATAGATCTATGGTTAAATCTCTCTTTGAATATCGACTTAATTGCCAGCAAGGACTTATCTGTTTAAGGAAAACTCTAACTTGAAAAAAATTGCAATGTCTATTCAACCTATAATATATATATATATATATATATATATACATACAAACATTTATTTACATGATTAATGAAAAAGTCATTAGAGAAACGGGTAGCCCCTTTCACGATTGTTGGTTTCCTTTAATATTTTAGCATACTCTTATGTTATTTCACAGTAGATGGATTTTTCTAGGGGGAAAATTGAACTATCAACATATTAAATTTATTATAAGCATTTATTATTGTGTAATATATTGGATTACTTCTTTTATTTATGATTGACAATAAAAGCTTGTAGATGGATAATCAAGACAATAGAAGTAAAAGAGTTATGCCAAATGTAGTTTTTGGTAAAAGTAAAAGTAAGTGTGCATCTAAAACAAATCAATCGACTGAAGGACGATACTCTGTGAAGTAGGATACTTTTTTAAACCTTAAGTTTGTTGAGGTCTAGGAATAAGAAATTGGAAAAAGTAATAGGCCAAATAGCCATTACAAAGTCAATGGATGGAAAATATAGTTCGGAGACTCAATGAATTGGTTGGGAGAAGTTTTGTTTACAAGCAACTTCGAAATTGTTGGTATTCTATGAAGAAAGAATGGATACTATTTAAGAAAATAATGTACGAGACTGGAATCAGTTGAAATCCCATGAACCACTCAATTGATGCTTCAGATGAGTGGTGGGAGGGAAAACTCGCGATAATTTTTCTAAAACATTTATTATTCAAGTCAATAGTATATTTCAAAACTTTATATTAGATTGACTTGGTATACTTGGTTATTGCATGATAATACTTGGTTATTGCATGAAAATGGAGATTATAGCAAGTTTATGAATAAATATTTCTCTTTATTTTGGTTCGGATATGATAATCTATTTTTGGATATTCATGCAATGCGAGAAAGAGCACTAGTACCAAACTAAAAATCTGGGAATGAGATTAGTGGTGGAGAAGTGATGTTTGATGATAATGGGGAGTCAAATGATTTTGAAGAACACGTGGAAATAGGCGATAGTGATGACAATAATTACATAGAAATAACTAACTATAACAAAAATTATTAAATGAAGGAAGCAAGTAATTTTGTCAATGAAAATATATTCCCATCCTTCGCACCAACTAAAATAAAAATTAATGGGGAAAAGCAAGTAAAGGGAAGAAAAAAGTTTCTGGGACAACTTCACAAAAGGAAGATATTCAATCTCTTTTACAGTTCGTAGAAAATAAGAGTTCTGGCACATCTGCACCTTTCACAGATGTAAGTATTGTGGTTGCAATAAAGATGTTAAACAATATGCATGGAATAATACCAATGAGTGATCTTTAGAATTATATTTGTAACCTATTGAGCAAAAAAGATATGCGAGAAGTGTTTGTTTATCAACCTTCTCATGAATTTCATTTATCTTGGCTAGAATTTAACTATGATCAGTTCAAGAACAGTAAATGATCTTATGATGATTTAGATGTCTTTTCTTTTTTTTTGTTTGTCTTTTTTTTTTTCTTTTGTTTTTGTTTTTTGGTTGGAGTTAGACTAGTGAATTCTACATTGACTCGTGTCTTTTGGCTTGGTACTTTGACGTGGAAATGTTTATATAAATAAAATTTATCATTTGGAGTTCTTTACATGTTTAGTATTTTCATATATGCTCATCTGTCTTTTTTTTTGCCTCATTGTTTTATTGTGCTTTTGTATACTTGTGATGTTAATAATGATATATTAATTTTTTTCTCATTACTTTTTTTATAGCTCAATTGAGCCTTGGGATATCAGAGATTATGATTCTATAGTATAACAAATTGTGCTTTAATTTATCCAAATATTTTTCTTGATGAGGAAACTAACAAAGATGATAGTCGGGCTCACCAAAAAGTGGTTTGGTTCGTCTTATGCCAAATAACAACACATAGCATTTTGACATATTATGATAATTATATTCATAAGATTCCATGTTTAACATCTATGTGAACAAGTCACAGATTTTGGACCTGAAAAAAGATGTTATCAAGTTTTTCGCCTAATAAAACCTGTGTTTTTGGATTTATGCAATGAATTGACCCACAAATATGATCTTCATCCAACAAGAGGAATGTCTATCTTTGGGGAAGTGGAGATTTTTCTTATTACTTGTGCTCATGGTGTTGATAATAGGCTGATGCAAGAGATATATACATTCAGGTAAGTGTAACGACCGGGAGCTATCCCAAACGGACTCTTTCCTTAATCCTTTTCCTTTGGGCTTTCCATCTGCGTCGCCACTCATGGTCTTCCCACCCCTGGAAGTGGGTTTCATGCCTTTCCCCACACTCGAACCCAAGACCTCTAGGAACTCAGTACTTTAGCACGGAGGTCTGGTTCGAGGTGGGGAAGGCATGAAACCCACTTCCGTCGGGATGGAAGTTCATGAGTGGTGACGTGGATGAAAAGCCGAAAGAGAAAAGGTTAAGAAAAGAGCCCGTTGGGATATCCCCCGGTCGTTACCAAAAAAGGAGCTTGCTAATGATATAATTAGACTACATTCTGAGTATAATGAGGCCAACGGATACCATATGCCTCAACATCAAAGATACATACCATTTTTTAAGGTATATGATATTTTCAATTACAAATAGTAAGATTACATGCAGATTCTTAAACTTATAAAATAGTTATGAACTATTATATATTTCTTTTTAATGTTATGGTTGATAGGATTACATTGGAGCAATTGATGGCACACAAGTTAATGATTGATTACCACAAAAAAAAAAAACAATACCATATATAGAACGAAAAGGATATCCCACACATAACATTCTTGTTGTTGTAGATTTCAATATATGTTTTACATTTATTTGGGTTGGATGGGAAGGGGCTGCTCATGATTATAGGATATTTGTAGAAACTATTTGTAGTCCGAATCTCAATTTTTCTATTCCAAAAGGAAAGAAGTATTACTTAGTTGACTTTTTTTAGAAGAAAACTTGAATTAACTCGGAGGGCATCTCCGAAACAACCAAGTCCACGAACGCCCCAAAATAGGAGCCGCGACACAAACAATTTTACTTATGCCGGTTTACCAAGCTGGCCCATTTATCCATCAAATAAGCATAGATAATATAATCAACCTAGTCAGAGCACGGTTCACAGCGGAAAACAAAAAATACAATTCAACATCATCAATCATTCTTATGGGTCCTACGCCCAAATATTACGAACTTGAAATTATTTGAAAGACATAACTATTAAAAAATAAGTCCAATCAGTCCTAAGCCAGTCAAAATTACAATCAAGAAACTACTCTGTTGCTTGGGAGTCCTCATCACCGTCCACCTGGTACGGGTCTCATCCTCTGGTTGTTAAACATGCGGGGGTGAGACAAAAATTCTCAGTGGATAGGTGCGGGTGTGCGAGTATGGCTTACAACTGTGCAGGAAAATAGTTTCATGGAAAATTAATGCAAGAGTCGTGAATGCAACATCAACATACTTTTAATAAATAACAATTATCCATGTATCCAAGTATGTTCAAAAAAATTAGCAAGCAGTCAAGCAGAAGTGGTTGCGCTTGAAAGTATGACGCCAACCAATATTTGTTCAAGGGGTTGCGCACGAAAGTGTGACGCCAACTAATATTTGTTCAAGTGGTTGCGTACGAAAGTGTGTCCACCAACTATCCAGCCTTATAAGTGGATACGTGTCTATCAAACATCGGCTCCCTTGACAAATCACCTTATCCCTCCAATGGATAGGGCCGGAGTCAGTATCCAAGAAGGCACGACGTCTCCAACAGGAAGGCTAGCAAGGCCCGAAGATCGTCATGATTATACCCAAAACTATGACCCAATCACCCATCGAACTCTCTTATTCGACTCGAGGTTGGAATTTGGACGGTGGAGGCTGGTACGGGACTGCAGCCAAGCGAACCCATCCCATACACGATTTATCCATTCCAAAGACACAGTCAAAGGTTAACTTATTCAAGTGCTTCAGCGATTCATGGCAAGTTAGTAAGAAAAACCGGAGTGATCTAGTCACGCAGTGTCCAATATCGAGTTTAACTAAGTTAAAATTCGCGGTCTAGTTACCAAGTGGATAATCTAGCCAGAGATGATATTTGGTTCGATAAATTATGCACAAATCCGTAGTTTCAATAATATAGATTTATTCAGGGCGAGAAAGTCTCGTTATTTATCACGTATTTACTCGGGTAAGGAAGCCCGATTAATAGCTTGGATAAATAATTAAAAATATAATTTTTTGTTGATAATTATTATAAAATATACCTTAATATAATATAAGTAGACTAAAGTTGAAAATATAAATTTTCTAGGTCCTTAGTAATTTTTATTAAAAATATATCCTTTTACTAAGAAAGATACGGTGTTTTAAAAATTTGATAAGTTTCAATATCGGACTTGAAAAAGAGTAAGGTCAAATTTTCTAAATATTCCAGAGAGTTAGATTTCCAGAGACTCGAGGTCATATTTTTTAAATTTGCAGATTAGTCCTCTATCTTCCAAAAAATATGCTTTTTGACTTGATATTTTAAAAATAGGTATCTCTTAAACCGGGAAGGGTATTGATGTGATTCCAAGCTTAAAATTTTTCTTAGGACAATAACAATTTGTGGTAAAAGCAGTTTTGAAAATTTCGCAGGTTAGATACCCCATTTTTGAAAATTACAATTTTGGAAAGAATGAGTTTTATGATGAAATTGGATCGGTGAGTTGAAGTCTGTGTTCTTAAATTCTATTTGCTCAAGTCAAGTCACTTAATCTAATTTTTTTCTACCCTTACCAAAGAGCCTACATTACAAACAAAGAAAAAGTCATTTTTTATTCTTAAATTGTGCACACTTGAGTGGTAGAGATGTTAAACGATTTGCAAGCCTATAGTAGTTCTACGTCATTGAATTGATTTGAGCGTATACACGTCCTATCTACTTTGAGAGTTGAGTGATACACTACTTCTTGTGAGTTGCGATGTCGATTACCCAGATGATATTAATTATGCCAAATTAGTAATTGATGACTTTTTGGTGATGAATTGTATGTTTGCTAGAGTATGGATTTGATTGAGATTAAGTGTTTATAGTGTTCTTGTGTGTTTTATTTACCCCATATGATTATTTTTCTTAGTTTGCTCGAGGACGAACAATGGTTTAAGTTTGGGGGTATTTAATATGTGTAAAATATACGTGCATTTAGAAGCTTATTATTTGGATATATATTTGTATTATATTCTTCATGCGTGGATAAACCCTCGGGCTGGACGTACTAGCCTGCAAACTACGCCAACCAGGTAAACCACACTAGATATATTGATATATTTGCATGTATATTTAGTGTGTTTTAGTTAGTTTCCTTTGTTGGGTGTGATACTGCGTATTTTATATATTTTTGTAGAAAACGGAGCTAAATAGGACAAAAAGCGATAGCACGTTCCAAAGGACTTGTCAAGAGCCAAGGTACGAGCAAAGATGTGAAGGAAAGAAGCATGGACGGTCCAACAAAAGGAATTACTTTCGAAAACGTCCAAACGCGCCACTACAAGAAAACTATTAAATTCCAACAAAATAGAAAACTGTTGGAATTTTTAAAATTCCAACAGAAATTCCATTGCTATATTATACCGTTGGAAAATTCCAATGATAAACAAAACCGTTGGTATAAAATATTGGAATTCTTGTTCGAATTTAAAATTTCAACGGAAATTCCAATACCACAACAAATCGTTGGAAAATTCCAACATTAATAAAATCGTTCGAATAAACCATTGGAAATACTATTAGAATTTAAAAAATTCCAACAGAAATTCGATCACTAAAACATATCATTGGAAAATTCCAACAAAAATTTCGGCAGTAAACAAAATATTGGAATTAATATTTGAAATTTCTGCTGGAGTTTTTATAATTCTAACGGAAATTCCAATAGTACAACATGTTATTGGAAAATTCCATTGGAAATTCCAATACTACTGGAAAATTTCAATAGGGGTTGAAAGATTTGATAGTATTATCTATATCGATAAAATATATCTTCACTTCTGGAGTCAATCATATTGAAACTACGCAGTTAAACGTGCTTGGCTTGAGACAAATTGATAATGTGTGACCTACTGGGAAGTTAAATATATTAGATAATGAGATAAAATAATTGAATATTCCAATGGATATATACCATTGGACTAAATTCCAATGGTATAACTCCGTTGGAATAACCGTTGGAGTTTTTTCCAACGATTATATATATTTCAATGGATATACCCTTGGACTAAAATCCAATGGTATAACTATGTTGGAATTAGTGTTGGAAAAAATATTGAGTTTTTTTCCAACGATTGTATATTCCAATTGATAAATGACGTTGGAAGTATCGTTGGAATATTTTTCCATTGGAAGTTCCATTGGAATTTTGCCATTCCAATGGCCATTTTACCAACGATGCATATTATGTTGGAATTTTCGTTAGAATCGACAATTCCAACGGTAAATGGCCAGATTCCAACAGATTTTTCTCGTTGGAATTTTTTTATTTTCTTCTAGTGCGCTCACAGTTTTCAGCACTAGCAGGGTTTAGTATTTTGACCATAACTTTCTTTACAAAATTGATATTGAGCTGATTAAAGTGGCTATGCAAAGCTAAGAAAAAGGGTTACAACTTTCGTGAGACTCTAAGAGCAAATTCACATGTTTACAAGTCACATGGACCATGTGAATTTACACGACACGACCATGTGAATGGTTAAGGTGTGAGTTTACACGTCCGTGCGATTTTCTTTTTTGGAGATAGATTACACGACCCATCCGTGTGAATGGTCCTGCGGCTGATTTTTAGTTCTAATCCGTTCGGAAATCTACAAGTGATCTCTCAAAGCACCTATATAAATGGGACCAAGACATGGACGAAATTATCACTTCATACAAGTCATTACATCGAACAATACACCAAAATACACTAGGGTTAGACAAATCTATAGTCTTCTGAGAGAGGAGGGAAATCTACGAAAAACACTACAAGGCCTTTCGCATCTACGGAAGCACAAGGGTTCGAAGGCTGGAAGGAGGATCCATACTGACAAGAATGGTTCTATCTTTTTAGTTTAGATCTCTTGTTTGTACTTAAACGATGTCAAACTATTTGATTTCAACTTTGTCTATGAATTTGTTATCAAATATGTTGGGCTAATCATTCTGATCCTAGGGCATAATCAAAACTGTGGATTCATGTTAAATCTATATTGTTTGTTTTCTTAATTGGTTTATGTGTTCTATTATATGAATTCGAATGCTTAATTCTTATAGATTATCTGATCAATAATTTGCATGTCATATTTGTTAGTTCATAATTCGGGAGATGAGTTCTAACGAACAAAAATCGAGTTCAGACATAAATGGGTGTAACGTGTCAGTAGACTTATAACTGTTTGTGGGGAGTACTTCAATTCAAAGATCTTTTGGGAGTTAATAGTAATTATAACGTGTTGGGAGACCTACAATTATTATTAATTAATTATTTATGCGACATCCGGGAGGGGGAATAAACTAATTTAGGAATTGAACCCATAAAAACACATAAACTGGTTTTGATAAAACATTACTTGGATTTAATATTGAAGAAGCATGTTGAGATTATGTGCCTAGAGATGCTTTCGTATTTGTTGAAAACTTGTGGAGTTTGGATTTTATCAAATTATAAATATTTTTACTTGTTAATTTAGGGTTTAGATTAGATAATAAATAATTTTGTGATTTTTGACCACTTCAATAAAATTGGAATAAGATATTTACTATAGCCTAAGTGTTTCGTATTCAATCCCTGAGGAATACGAACTTATTCGATGCTATCTCAAGCTATATCTTTGTCAGACACTTTGCGAGTTTAATGAAAAGATTTTCACGATCAGACCTCCGTCTACTTTTGGAACTTTTTGGGTGGAAAATGTTTCTTCTTCCTAACTAGAGGGTTGTAGTTGAAAGATTTTGGGAAAGCTTTTTGATGTTATATAATTTGTGGAAGATTGAAATAATTTTCAGTTATTGTTGTGTATGTTCTTTATCTATTCATTCAATTTCCTCATTTACTAATTTTAAATATGTTTAAGATAGTTCGTGATAGGTAATTCATGGAGAATATTGTAATTTATGTTGAATTTGAATGATGTTTTTGTAAGTAATAATTATAATATATAGTTGGCATGAGTTTTTTTGTAATCTATTTTTAATAGCCAATGGACTTGCTTGTCTTATCATAATCTATGAAGAATGCTATAAGGGTGTTTTTAATATTTCAAGTCAATTTTTCGATGACGTCAACCAATTTCATTAGGTCAACTAATAATTATGGTAATATTAGATTAAATAAAGCTTAAGGGTACTTTTTGTAATTTTAAGACCACTAAGTTTTTTTTTGGAATTTCCCAAAACCTGATGAGTATTTTTTGTAATTAACCATAAAAAATATTTCAACGACTTCCCAACCAACCGACAACAAAAATGATCCTATCAATATTAGTGGATACCTCATCCCGTTTTAGTTTATCATGTTTTTAAATTTCTTAAAATCTTAAAATTTTAAAATATAATATTTGATTTAAAATAATATTTTGACGTCATTTACTTTCCATATTTTGAGAATAACAGTGTAAAATCATTGGAAACTACAAGCTATTTCAACGCCACTTGCTATGTGCAAAATATCAATATCTATCTGGCGCTGAGATGACACATGGGTGAGTGTTTGAATTATCTACAAACTTATTAATCCAATTCATCTCTTACATTAATGATCTTGTTGATGCTATTCTCGTGGTTCATGCTATACCTCATTTCCATTTTCATTTAAGGGTTCCGTTTTTTTATTTTAAATATACATATATTTGATATAACATTTACTATCAAATATTCTATTTTTCTATAAAATGAAACATTTTCTCCCTAAAAAAAAATGAAACATTTAATATTTATCCATTCATCAAATAAATGTACACATTATGTAGCATTAATATTAGTTGTTACCTCTGTCAAAAAAAAAAAAATTAGTTTGTTACCTGCTCAAAAAAAAAAACCCAAGGGCCAAGGAGCACGGGTTATAATGGCATTTCCGTCATTATGCAGAAATATCAGGGCGAAGAACTTGATCCAAACATTAGTCTTCTCAAATTCTCCCTCCCACGTTAACCGCCAAAAAAAAAAAAGTTTTTCTTACAAGTAATCGCCTGCATTTCTCTCCATTTTCCCTCCATGCGGACTGTGAAGTTGAATTGTTCAACGTTTCTCTTGCGGTGATGACCTCTAAGCGAATTTAGAGTATATTAGATGAAATTGTACTCAAACTAAACCGTAGAGAAATTCCTCACTCCTTTCATAGGCACAGTGCTTTCTGCATGAACATGCGCCCGATTATATTCCTCTATAATTTTCTCTCACTAGAAACTCTAGAGTTCCTTTACTTTTTCTATCTGCACAATGTCTCCGGCGCAGAAACTCGAAATTTCCTGTGATGATCCCGAACAGAAAACCACACCGGGAAATCTGACGCCAAACGAGACCGAAATTCTGGAAACGGTCGCCGATGCTTGGAATAATATTATCCGCGATGTTTCAGGTGCTCGAACTGATTCCAATATCCCAGCAAACTCCGACGATAAATGTGGAAACTTCGCCGACGATTACGTTAACATCAAAACGATGTTGCAGACCAGTAGCGATGGTGGAGGAGCAGAGAATGGAGATTCGGAGGAGGTGCCTAATAGTGGTAACGGTGGTGGAGGTAAGGCGAGTTCGGTTCTAAAACCGTCGCCTAGTGTGGGAATGAGTTTGGAAAATCTTATGGAAGTGCCGATCGGCAGCTCCGGTAAGAACGGTGGCTCGGAGAATGGCTCAGCTACGTCGATGATGGATGAGGCGTGGGAGCAACTAAGCAGATCGTACGTTTACTTCAAAGGACAGCGCGTTGGTACACTCGCCGCCATTGATACCGGCGGCGAGGCCTTGAATTACAATCAGGTAGTAATATAGCGCTCATTACGTGAACTCAAACATTTCATACTTGCGTACTTGTGTACGTATAAATTATAAAATTTGTAAACAAGCATGACTGTATTTTAACACTACTATGTAATCTATCTGTTTGATATACTTTTAGCGTTTCGCCGACGACCTTTACTTCCTCCGCTGGTATGTCTGTGATGGTGTCATTAATTTTCTTGTTTTGATACTAACTGAAACGTATCTGATTACAAATTGTGGGGAATTTCTACAACATAGATTTGTGAAATTTTGTAATCCAGGTAGGTGTTAGAAAGTGTCTAGTGAAAGTGCTGTTATGCGTATTGCTCTTTCTAATAGATCTCCGTAGCTCATCTTCTCGGGTTTCTGTTCTGGTTCACTGATGTTTTCCGTTCTATTTTCCTTTCTCCTGTGGGGCTTCAGTTTCATTTGTTTGTATCTTTCTTCTTGTCATGCTTTGGCAGTTAACATATTCTCTCAATGGATCATAATTTCTTAATTAGTAGCGTTCTATTTTTCAATTTTAACTGCTCATCGATATTACAGGTTTCAAACGTTAAAAAAACTGTAAATGCTTTTAAGTAATTGTTTGAAATTCTTACTGATGTGTAATGAAAGCTCTGGTTCTTTGATAGTTATCTGCAGTACTTAGCAGTTCTGACCAGCTTCTATCATTGACAGGTTTTCGTTAGAGACTTTGTTCCCTGTGGGTTGGCCTGCCTGATGAAAACTGATGCAGATGTAGACATAGTGAAAAACTTTCTGTTGAAGACTCTCCACCTTCAGGGATGGGAGAAGAGAATTGATAACTTTACACTTGGAGAAGGTGTAATGCCTGCCAGTTTCAAGGTTATTCAAGACCCTAGCCGTCAGAAGGAGGTTCTACAAGCAGATTTTGGAGGCACTGCAATTGGAAGAGTTGCACCAGTGGATTCTGGGTTCTGGTGGATTATATTACTGAGGTCATATACTAAATGCACACATGATTACTCTCTTTCAGAGTTACCTCAGGTGCAGAGAGGAATGAAACTGATACTTAACCTCTGTCTGTCGGATGGATTTGATACATTTCCAACACTCTTATGTGCAGATGGATGTAGCATGATTGACAGACGGATGGTAACTTCCAACTCTGCATTTTTATGTACCCATCTTGTAGTTCAGTTTTTAAATTTATAAATGTTGAAGAGAGTTAGCTTAATGATATCTGTATATGCTATTAATTTGGAGCACCTTTGAAGTGAGATTGCAGATGCTCCAATTGGCCAGTCTGTAATATCTGTAGTTTCTGATAATCCTCAATGTCTCTTGCTCTAGAATCTTGAATGATTTTGCTAACTGTTGCATTTGGATTGATTATAAGCTTTTGCCTGCATTTTCGGCAGGGTATTTATGGGTATCCAATTGAGATCCAGGCACTGTTCTTTTTGCGCTGAGATGTGCTAGACAATTGCTTAAGCCGGAGCATGACGGTAAGGAATTGATCGAGCGCATTGATAAACGGATCACTGCTCTGAGCTATCATATACAGAACTACTACTGGCTTGACTTCACTCAACTGAATAACATTTACCGTTACAAAACCGAGGAATATTCTCACACTGCTGTCAACAAATTCAATGTCATTCCCGAATCTATCCCAGATTGGGTATTTGAATTCATGCCTCTGAGAGGAGGGTATTTCATTGGAAATGTAAGCCCAGCTCGCATGGATTTCAGGTGGTTTTTGGTCGGAAATTGCATTGCTATTTTGAGCTGTTTAGCAACACCGTCACAGGCTACAGCAGTTATGGATTTGATTGAGGAGCGCTGGACAGACTTGATTGGTGAGATGCCCCTGAAAATTGCATATCCAGCTCTTGAAGGACATGAATGGAGGAGTGTAACTGGGTGTGATCCAAAGAACACAAGATGGAGTTATCACAATGGTGGTTCTTGGCCAGGTTAATCATCCATTGACTTGGTGCAATGTTTGCTTTGAAGCATTTTATCTTGTTATTACTTATAATTCAAAGATCAATGTCACAAGAACTTTTTAGTTTTTAGATTGACTTCAAATAAAAATTAAATGAATCATGTCTTATATATTAGTACTTGATTTGTTTAGTTTTTATGGATAATGAAGTCAATCTAAAAAGTTTTTGTTTTAATTATATTATGAGCCAGATAGGATGCATGATTTAGAATTTGATTGCGGCTGTAAATTTGACTAATGATGTTTAAAACCAAAACAAACATATTGTGCACGTGCTGCTGTTTTTACATAAAGAGATAATGGCCATGCCTACTACTATTGTAGCATGTAGTATCACTGAGGTTTCTCTTCTGTTTTTCGAGCATGATAGTAGGATAAAAATGTGTATGCACCTTAAAAATAATTTACAGCTAATGATGCGTATGGTTTGGTATTCGTTTTGTAGTTCTTCTATGGCTTCTCACAGCAGCAAGCATTAAAACTGGAAGGCCTCAAATTGCAAAGAGAGCAATAGAGTTGGTGGAACAGCGCCTGGCCAAAGATGGATGGCCTGAATACTACGATGGCATCACTGGGCGGTATATTGGGAAGCAGGCACGGAAATATCAAACATGGTCTGTTACAGGATATCTGGTTGCAAAACTCATGATAGAGAATCCATCCAATCTACTTATTATATCACTTGAAGAGGATAAAAAGATTGCAAAGCCAAAGCTCACCCGTTCTGCCTCATGGACCTTCTAGTTTAGATATTTTGCAATCTGGAACATAACAAGCTTTCGAAGTAAGGCTTCTCATTGCTTTTCCTTTTGTTTTGATTCAATGGTTTGTAAGCACCATTAACATCTGGTATCTGGTACAACACATTTCTATTGGTTTTGCACAATTCTCTATTGAGTGGACGAGAACAGGACACACTTGAAATTTGTGTTTGCATCAGTATAATGAGATGAACATGAAAACTGCTTAGCTGCATGGTTTAACTGACAATTACTGTATGCTTTGCAGAAAAAATTCCTACTGTCTGTTTTAGTGAACTTCCATTATCTGCTATAAAATGCATTTAAAAATCTAAATTCACATTTCTGATGACTGATCTCAACGACTTAATTTTCCCGTTGTTTGAACAGTATTTTAGGTTAGGGTCAAAGTACAAAATGCTGGGATTTTACTTGGTTGGACTGAGAAATGTTGTTTCTCAGTTGTGTTTCTTATGATTATAAAACAGCTGATGTGTTTTTCAATGCTAGATTTCAATTCTATACAACAGCTCTTGTTCTGGGATATGAGTTTTCCACTGGAAATTCTTGATTGTTTTTGCATATCTTTATGGACTTGTTCCCTTTGACTAATGTCTAGTATCCTTTGATAGCTGTTATAAATTATAACTATGTGTACCGTATATGATCCACTTACTACCGATCTGGTGTGCAGCGTGGGAGAGTAATATGATATCGCACTATCACAGGTCCTTTGAGGCTTTGGTACAGTTGTAACTGTAACTTATCTTTTGAGAAAACTTTTAGACCGTTTTATATCTTTTAATAATAATAATTTTGAGGCTTTGAGCTAAACGTGGGTCCAATTGCGTTATAACTTATGTCCGGGTAAGGAGATGTTACCCAAGTGGCTGGCTAGAATTTCAACCCCCTTGTGATTTTGTCAGTGTCCATTATAACATATGGATAAATTTAAAAGAAAAAATCAAAATGGGACACATGTCACAATTCTAGGGGAGTTGGACATTACCCACTTGGGTAACATCTACTTGAGTCTCCCTCTTTGGGACGAGACCTATTCCACAATCACTTGTATACTTATGATATTATCTTGTACACATGTCAGACATCCAATACATGAAAATATGGAATATAAAGTGTAATAAGATTATGGAATACGAAAAATCTCAATCCCTCCCTCTCCCCTTATTTTAATTTGGCATTGATCATTTGTAGCACAGGTCTGTCTTTAGTCTGGTAAATAGGCGAATTATTGAAGACCTTTGCTTTCGTTCCAGCTAATCCCATTCACAAACAAAACCGGCCGTTACAAGGCAGTGAATATTATTAGCCTATAAGATTCCTCTCCACTGGTTGTCAATTTCATAAAAAAAAGTCACGCCACTTGTGACTTGTTCCTCTTGATGTATCTCATCCCACCCACCCATTCAGTTTCGTTTTCGTCCACATTATCCACAATCCATCCCTCTCTGTAAAAAAAAAACAAAATCTTTGGCTGACATTTAAACATAAATAAATAAATGCAGTCGAATGAGGCAACGGAGAGCAGCTGCGGATTCATGAAGTGCGAAAAGCTGGACAGAGTGGCGAGCTGGGTGGGGGCGAGTGTTGCTACGGCGTTCTTCGTGTCGCTGGAGCGGTGCTCATGTGTCAAAATCTCCACCGTCGATTCTGACGTCGATGAAGAGGCCAATGATCGCCCCCTTATGCTCACCAAATACCCTTCTTTCCTAACCGACGCCTCCTCCCATCATGGTCGCACCACCACTAACTACAAGCTCCCTATGCCTGTTCGTACCCCTCTTTGATCCCGAGTAGGTAATGCGTAGTCGGACACCATAAGGAAGTGGCCGTCACGAAAATGGGGTGAGTCGGATAAAAAACCAAGAAAAATCATATAAATACAAACTAATTTTTTTTAAAATAAATGATTTTTTTCTTTAAAAGAGGGGCGGGGCAGGTTGCCCCCCTAGCTACGCCCGCTAGTTAGTAGGCCAATATAGCTTCTACAACTCTAAATAAGTATTATGGAAGTGTCCATTTTTGAATTCTTTTTGACTCGTATTTTTTAGGTAATGTATTTGTATTTAGTTATGGACGTTTTGACCATTTCAAATTATTTGGCCGAGCTAGCTTTTAATCTCCAAAAACAGGCTATCATAAATAAATTGATTTTTGTTTTCTTTCTATTGATTGATTATGCATGGATCAGTGAAGAATCTGGAGGGGAAATTCATGTTTGTATTCGGGATTGGTTAATGCCACTTATAGCAATTTGATTCTAACTTTTTCATCTTTGTTGACAGGGCGTAGCCATTTACCTACCCCTAATAGCCAAATTTTTTTCCCCTCATTTTCCCCTAGCTCAATTATTTTTTCTCTTTAAAAAACACATATAAATTTTTTTAATTTTTTTCCTTTCGAAAAAGCGGAGGACAAAAAAATTTGGGGTGTCTTAGGGGCCCCCAGGCCCCCCTATCTACGCCTATGTTTGTTGACGATTGTAGTCTTTTTTGCCTACATATGCATCTTATTATAAGCGTGTCCCGCATATGAGAACGAACCCGTCAATAGATTCAATTTTGTTGGCAATCAAAAACTATTTTCCCCATTTGGCCTAAAATCAGTATCAATTCGGAACATTGACTCATTGAGTTTCAATGCTATATCTAATGTTGTTAGTTAAAATGTTGTTATCACAAGTGATACTGCAAAAAAACGCATATCACTTCAAGTCAATGTTTTTAAATAATAGTCCAACTTCTTTTCCGGAGCTGGTAATTTATTTGGACAAGAATTTGCTTGCGACACCGGCAAACGTTAGACAGACCCCGGGGTTGTCTCAGGGGCCTCCGGCCCTTCGACGTCAAGTCTACAAGTTGAAGAGAAAATTCAGAACAAAAGACAACAATTGAGAGTAATGATTTCGAATACTTAACAAATAACGAGGGACCTATTTATACCTGGGTTGATGGGTCACATGGACCTTGTAGGATGAAGTGGGCGCGCAGACCGAATAATTATATTTGCGATCCACTAATAATTAATAATATGGAATAATTAATTAAATATTTTGGAATTAAATAATGAGTAAAATAATAAAACTATACTAATTGGAAAAGTCGAATTTGTCCATAACAGGGGGGATCCGCAACCTTACACCATAAAGATTTTAGAGCATCTCCAAGCCACCTTCATTTTAACGTCAGCCGCAAAAAAACTTCAAATTGGAATCTTCAACCCACCTCCAAACTCCACGCCAAAACAAAGTGTGTGAATAGTGCACCCCTTCATGTGGTGGTGACAACAAGATATACTTCTATTTATCAACAATATCGTTCACACCTCTAGATCTTTTTTTCCTTTTTTTTATGTAAGTTGTATGTTTTGTCTTTTTTTTTTGTTTTGGAAAATTTTTTTGAGGAATTTTTTTTAAGTATCCACTATGGATAGTCGGTACTCTTTTCTACCCATCAACATAAGAAAACTCTTTTCTACCAAATTTGACCCAAATGACCCTCCTTTAATTTGGGGTTTTTGAATTTGAACCGAAAGCAATAATTTCCCTTTTGAAAACTGTATAACTCCCTTTAGAAATCGTATATACACCATGTATGTACACTCCCTACAAGACAAAAATAACATAAACAAAAGAAAAGAAGACAAAACAAAAACCAAAACCGAGATATATCGTACTTAACATATCGTGCCTACACACCATGGCCGCCACCGACGAGACTAACACCGCCACCGCCGCCGCTTTATTCTTTGTCGCCATGATGTGTGTAAAATATACGTGCATTTTGGGGCTCAAAAGGATATATATTTAATGCATTTGCACGCATATTTAGTATTTTTTACTTGGTTTCCTTAAAAGGGCATGATACTGCGTATTCTTGTAATTTTTACAGGAAACATAGCTTAAAATGAAGATATATCAGTTGGAATGCCCGACTAAGATTGACGAATGCAAAGAGAAGATCAAAACGACGAAGAAAATGGACAAAAATACTTCACACAGCCGGACCGTGTGGTATCACACGGCCGTGTGGAAATGCCAGTGTGAAACTACACAACCGTGTGAAGTTGGGCAAAACAGGGGACGTAACCAGGGCCACACGGCCGGACCGTGTGATCCCACACGGCCGTGTGGGAAAGGGTAGAGAACCGCACCACCTGCCCGTGTAGGATCACACAACCGTGTGGAAAAGGTTTAGCACAAGACCACACGACCGTGTGGTGCCACACAGCTAGGCCGTGTGGGACTCTGTCATGACACATTTTTCAGAGTTCTCTTCCCGTTCCAACTCTACAAGTGATCTCTCCAAGAATCTTTAAAAGGGACCCAAGGCTTGCACGAAAATATATCACTTCATACAGATAAAACATATCAAATTACACATGAACGCAAGAATCGAAGATCTTTTGAGCAAAGAAGGCTAGGTCACAAAGAACACTACAAGGCTTTCGCATCTACGAGAGCACAAGAGCTTCGAAGGCTTGGAAGGAGAATCCATCCTGATAAGAATGGATTTTCTTTCTATGTCTAATATCTCTTGTCTGTGCTTAAACAATATCATAATATTGATTCGAATTTGTCTATGAGTTTGTAATCAATGTTTGGCATATCTTTCGGATCTTAGGGGCATAATCGAAATTGTGGATTCATGTTAAATATGAGTATTTATTTTTTTAATTAATTCATGCTTTCTATTTGGGAGGTGAGTTCTAACGAGACAAAAATCGAATTCAGACATAAACATGGTAATGTATCAGGAGACTACTTCTGTTTGTGGGGAGTATTTTAATTCAAAGATCTTTTGAGAGTTAATAATAGTCGTGATGGACCGGGAGAACTCAATTATTATTAATCTACTATTTATGCGCCACCCGTGAGGGGGAATAAACTATTTTAGGAGTTGAAACCATAGAATTGCACGAATTGGTTTTTAAAACTTTAATTGCATTTAATATTGAAGTAACATGTTGAGAGTATGTGCCTAAGGTTGCTCCTATAGATGTTAAAAATACTTGTGGGGTTCACAAATTTATTTATTTTTCCTTTTAGTTTCGATTTTTATTAATACTCAATATTCGGTCGCGTCAATAAAATTGGAATGCGATGTTATTATAGCCTAAGTGTTTCGAATATCAATCCTTGAGGAATACGACCTTGCTTGCCATTATTCTATAAACTACACTATACACTTGCAATTGTATGAACCAAATATTTTTGGCGAATAAGTTTTTGGCGCCGTTGCCGGAGATTGATTAGATTCTACTTAGATATAGTAATAAGCAATTCAATCTTAATTGAAGCATAATTTTTCATTTTTTTAGAATTTTTGAAAATAGTTCGAAATTATTTTTTTATTTGTTCGGTTCTAACATTATTTTTGTTAAGTGCTGATAGTGCATGATCACGCGTTCCAGATCAACCCAACCAATACCCATTGATTTGGAAATCTAAAAGACAGCAAAGCAACTAAGGAAAAGAGCCAAAGCAATGGCGGATGGGACAAATCCAAACGCAGTGGAGAGCAGAAATAATGAGGAGCGCCCACCAGGGGCCGGCGTCTAGGACCGAATTATGGAAAGGCCCGCGAGAAGGGCAGTTAGGGACTACTTCCAGCCGAAGATAAGTCAAACTTATGGGGGTGTGGCCCGTCTGCCGATCAATGCGAATAATTTTGAACTAAAACCAGCATTGTTCCAGATGGTGTCACAAAACCAGTTTGGGAGTAGAGCCGTTGAGGATCCAAACGCGCATCTGGTGCACTTTTTAGAAATTTGCGATACTGTTAAAATGAATGGTGTTTCGAGGATATCATTCAATGCCGTCTTTTTGCATTCTCTTTACGCGATAAGGCTAAGGGATGGTTATGCTCTCTAACACCACCAACCGCAAATTGGGTAGAACTAAGTCAATAGTTTCTAGCCAAATACTTTTCCCCCAGTATAACGCTGCAACTAAAATCTAAAATCGCCAGTTTAGGAAATTAGATGCTGAGCCACTATATGAAGCATGGGATAGATTCAGGGAATTGCTAAGAAAGTACCCTCAACACTGATATCCCGACTACCAACAGGTTCAATACTTCTATAATGGTTTAAGTGGAAACACAAGAACAATTATAGATGTTGCATCTGGGGGTGCACTACTAGGGAAATATCATGAGGAGGCACTAGACTTGTTAGAGGAGATGGCGAACAACAGTTACCAATGGCCATCCGAGAGATCCGAGGATAGACATATCGTGGAAATTCAGGATGAGGATAAGATCGCCATACTCACAGAACAAATATCCATGTTAAGTATGAAACTGGATGCGATGCAACAAGTAACCTCAAGAGAGGTAGCAGTGGTTGTGGAAGAAACAAATTTTGTAGGACAACAGGGATATAACAACTACATAAATAATCGACACAACCTTACTATAATCCAGGGCTACCAAAGGAATGTAAAACCATCTCTAGAAGAGATGTTAGCTTCATTCATCGGAGAAACTCGAGCTCGACTAAACCGGGATGAAGCCAAGATAGTAGAATCGAGGATCGGTAACTCAATTAAATACTAACAAGAATGATAGATTGAAATCTTTGGAAAAGCAGGTGGGGCAGATTGCTACACCAAAAAGGTAAATTCCCGAAAGATACAATGACAGATCTGGGAGAACAGTGCCAATCCATTCGCCGAGGAGTGGAACAAGTTATGAAGGTCCAAAGATGTCAATTGATCAAGAAATAGAAGCAATTGAGGAGCAGGACACGGCAGAGGAGGTGGCGCCACCTCGTGGAAAAAGAAAAGGTAAAATCTGCTCCAACTATTGCAAGAAGCGAGGTACCTATCCCTTTCCCGCAAAGGTTTCAGAAAAAGAAATTAGATGACCAATTTCTAAAATTTTTGGAAATTTTTAAGAAAATTCAAATCAATATACCTTTTGCCGATGCACTAGAACAAATGCCAAACTATGCGAAATTTCTTAAAGATATCATGGCAAAGAAAAAAAAAATTTCGGAATATGAAATGGTGAAACTGACAGAGGAGTGTAGTGCAATTATTCAAAGGAAGTTACCTCAAAAATGCAAGGGTCCCGGAGTTTCACGATTCCACGCGTAATAAGGGGAACAACATTTAATAAAGCACTATGCGACTTAGGTGCAAGCATTAACTTGATGCCGTTATCAATATTTCGAAAACTGGGATTAGGCGAAGTAAAGCCTACGATAATTGCCCTACAATTAGCAGATCGCTCGGTAACATATTCAAAAAAGGTGGTTGAAGACGTGTTAGTGAAGGTAGACAAATTCATCTTTCCAGCAGACTTCATTATGTTGGAGATGGAAGAAGACCGAGAGGTCCCATTAATTCTGGGAAGACCATTCTTAGCCATATTGCGAGTAAATGATGAACACATATTATTTTTAATTTACAAAGTTATGCAATTTCATGAAAGCATCGAACATTGTAACATGATTGATGTGCAAACCCCATGCATGGAAGCTGAGTTTGAACAGGTTATGATGAAAGACGACCTTTGGAATGGTGCTTAAGTCACTCGATGGAATCCCAAGGTATGTGTTTGGATATTACTAACAATAAGGTTATCGATTTTGTGCTTGCCTTAGATTCGTGCGGAAGAGAAAATTCGTAAAAAAAGATTCGAACACCCCACGACCGACCATGTGGAGCAAAGCATAACCTGGTCATGCGACGCACACCTCCAGACGCACATGACCGTGTGAAGCAACACGGTCAGGCCGTGCGATATTCTGTATTCGAAGACCTCCAATCACACGGCCGTGTGACACAAAATGATCGGACCGTGTGACCAAGGGACGACTTCTCACATGGCCAACCCGCACGATTAGTCTCCGACGTCCTAATCCCATATGGACGTGTGGTTTCACACAACCCAACCGTGCGACAAGTATTTTTGGTGAAAATTTGATTAACGATCTCCTGGGCTCTCGAACTTAAACCTCTTCGTACCATCTCAAATATGCATTCTTAGGTGACAACAAAACCTATCGGTAATAGTTTCTTCTTCCTTCATACTGAAAATCAATTGGAAAAACTCTTTGCATGTCTTAAGGGAACATAAAGCGCAATTGGATGGTCTATTTTCGATTTAAAAGGTATAAGCCCTTCGATTTGCATGCATAAGATAAGAATGGAAGATGATTGTAAACCTTCCGTGCAACATCAACGAAGACTTAACTTGATTATGCGAGGAGGTCGTAAAGAAGGAAGTACTTAAATGGTTAGATAATGGAATAATTTTTGCTATATCGATGATGGTGGGTAAGTCCGAGACAAGTCGTACCAAAAAAGGGAGGAATGACGATAGTAAAAAGTGAAAATAATGAAATCTTAGCTACTTGAGTTGTTACAGGTTGGCGTATTTACATTGATTATCGAAAGCTAAATGCAGCAACTCGCAAAGATCACTTTCCCCTCCCCTTTATGGATCAAATGTTAGATCGCCTTGCATGTTATGAATACTATTGTTTCCTGGATGGGTACTCGGGGTATAATCAGATTGTTATTGCTCCAGAGGACCATGAAAAGACAACATTTACATGCCCTTATGGTGTGTTCGCATTTCGGAGATTACCATTTGGGCTATGTAATGCACCTGCAACATTTCAAAGATGTATGATGGCGATATTTCATGGAATGATTGAAAACATAATGGAAGTCTTCATGGATGACTTCTCAGTGTTTGGTAGTTCATTTGATCATTGCTTGCATAATCTAACCCTTGTTTTGCAGAGATGCGAGGAAACGAACTTAGTATTAAACTGGAAAAAATGCCATTTTATGGTAAGAGATGACATTGTACTCGGTCATCGTGTTTCTTCCGCAGGTTTGGAAGTCGACCGAGCAAAGGTTGTGGCAATTGAGAAACTTCCACCTCCAAAGAATGAGAGCAATAAGGAGATTTTTGGACATGCGGGTTTTTATAGACGTTTTATTCAGGATTTTTAAAAAATAACTAAACCCCTCTCCCACTTACATGAAAAATATGTACCTTTTGCTTCACCCCTGATTGTCTGCAGGCATTTGAAACACTAAAGAAGGCTCTGTTAACTGCACCAATTTTGATCACACCAGATTGGAATCAACCTTTTGAGATAATGTGCGACATAGCGTTTACTATGCAAAGTAGGGGTCGCTCAGGGATAAAAACGCGAAAAGCTGTTTCGTGTTATTTACTATGCAAGTCGAACATTGGATCTGGCACAACAAAATTATACCACAACTGAAAAAGAATTGCTGGCAGTGGTGTTTGCATTTAACAAATTTCGGGCATACTTGATTGGGACAAAGACAATAGTCCATACGGACCATGCTACAGTCAAATACCTATTCTCAAAGAAAGATGCCAAACCTATGCTCATTTGATGGATACTCTTGCTATAAGAGTTTGATATCAAAATTCGGGATCGAAAAGGGTGTGTGAACGTGGTAGCTGATCAACTCTCATGACTTGAGCAAACAACTAAGGACAACACAAAGGGCACAACAATCAAAGAAACATTTCCGGACGAATTAATCCCAATGGTCGAAACGACCATCCCCTGGTACACTGATATTGTAAATTATTTAGTAAGCGGGGTTTTACCACCAGATATCACATATCATGCTAAAAAGAATTTTCTTCATGATGTGAGATATTTTCTGTGGGACGAACCTCTATTATTTAAAAGATGTGCAGATTCAGTTATTAGGAGATGTGTACCTCAAGAAGAATGGGCAAGCATTATGGAGCAATGCCATTCATCACCATGTGGGGGCCACTTTGGACCAACACGCACTGCAGCTAAGGTATTACAGTCTGGTTTCTTTTGGCCTTCTATTTTTAAAGATTGCTATAAGTTTGTTTTGCAGTGCGATAGGTGTCAACGTATGGGAAACATTTCAAGAAGACATGAGATGCCATTAGCTAATATCATAGAGGTGGAATTGTTTGATGTTTGGGGCATAGATTTCATGGGACCTTTTCCAGCCTCAAATGGGTACATGTATATCCTCCTTGCAGTAGACTATGTATCCAACTGGGTGAAAGCAATCCCTACTAAAATAAATGATGCCAGGGTTGTGCTAAATTTTTACAAAAGAACATTTTTACAAGATTTGGCACTCCACGAGCCCTTATTAGTGATGGAGGATCTCACTTATGTAATAAAATATTTAACAACATGATGGCAAAATATGGAGTAAAACATAGAGTAGCTGCTGCCTATCACCCGCAATCAAATGGGCAAGCCGAAATTTCAAATAGGGAGATGAAGCAAATATTGGAAAAATCGGTTAGCATAAATCGAAAAGATTGAGCTTTGAAACTCAATGATGCTCTATGGGCTTATCATATGGCATACAAAACACCTCTGGATATGTCCCCATATCGATTAGTTTTTGGGAAATCATGCCACCTTCCAGTAGAATTAGAACATAAAACATTTTGGGTAGTAAAAAAGCTTAACTTTGACATGACTACAGTAGGCAAAAAGAGAAAACTACAAATAAGCGAACTGGAAGAATTCCGTCAAGATGCATACGAAAACACCCAAATATATAAAAATCGCACAAAGAGATGACATGATAAGAAAAATTTTAAGAAGAGAGTTTTTACCCGGGCAAGTGGTATTGTTATATAATTCGAGATTACAATTATTTTTGGGTAAGCTGAAATCAATATGGTTAGGTCTATTTATCATCAAAAAGGTATTGTCACCAGGAGGAGCCATTGAGTTACTATCTAAGGATGGTCGAGCTTTCACAGTAAATGGACAAAGAATCAAACATTACTATGAACAAGACATGCAACATGAAATTTCGACCGTTGACTTTATCGACACATAAAGACAATCAGGAGTCCAGCTGAAGACATAAAATTTAGCGCTTGTTGGGAGGCAACCCGATACAGGAATCCATGTAAGTACTTATTACGCATTCCTCTTTCTTTTGATAATTTCCTCATATGTTCGGGACGAAGCATATTTTAAGTTTGGGGGGGGGTATCAAGAATGCGTAATTTAGTACTTTCTTGCATTTTGCATTGCATTTAGGATTGCATGTAGAGCATTTTGCATTAATATTTTCGAAAAAAAATAAAAATTTATTTTTTTGTTTATTTTGTTTTAGCACGTTTACCGCGTTAACATGTTTAATTGCTTTTGTGTGTGGTTTAAATTAAGTTTTTAAATGCCTAAAACTCCCGTATGATTTTACTATGAGCATTTTATAGAATGCGATAACATACTTGTGGGAATAATGTGATAAATTATTGGGAAGAGGTCATTTATTTGCTTAACATTAATTGAGAAAATTGGGTATTTGAGCATATTGCGAAAAATAAGTCTGTGAGCTTTTGTGCCTTAAACTGCTTTATATTATGCAGACTTATTTTTTTGAGTGTGTCATTCATGATTGATAGAACTCTAGAACTTGCTCTGATATCTTCATTGAAGCCACGTGTGTGTGCAATTTTGGAAAATGATTTAAGGCCATCTTTGTTTAGCCTACTTAGCCTAAAAAGCCTACCTATGAACTCGTGATTCCCTAGTTAGACGGGCCATTTTACTATTTAATGTTCATAGTGTTCTAGGGTGTTCGTTTTTACCCCTTATATTATTTTTCTAAATTTACTCGAGGACGAGCAATGCTTTAAGTTTGGGGGATTTTGATGTGTGTAAAATATACATGCATTTTGGGGCTTAAAAGGATATATATTTAATGCATTTGCGCGCATATTTAGTATGTTTTTACTTGGTTTCCTTAAAAGGGCATGATACTGCGTATTCTTGTAATTTTTACAGGAAACAGAGCTTAAAATGAAGGAATATCAGTTGGAACGCCCGTCTAAGATTGACGAATGCAAAGAAAAGATCAAAACGACAAAGAAAATGGATAAAAACACTTCACATGGCCAGACCGTGTGGTATCACACGGCCGTGTGGAAATGCCGGCGTGAAACTACACAACCGTGTGAAGTTGGGCAAAAAAGGGGACATAACC
This sequence comes from Rehmannia glutinosa, assembly GCA_016081115.2. Taxonomy (NCBI): domain Eukaryota; kingdom Viridiplantae; phylum Streptophyta; class Magnoliopsida; order Lamiales; family Orobanchaceae; genus Rehmannia; species Rehmannia glutinosa. The sequence goes on from CM071927.1 coordinate 48,665,938, forward strand.
AGGGCCACACGGCTAGACCGTGTGATCCCACACGGCCGTGTGGGAAAGACTAAAGAACCGCACCACCTGCCCGTGTAGGATCACACAACCGTGTGGAAAGGTTTAGCACAAGACCACACAATCATGTGGTGCCACACGGCCAGGCCGTGTCGGACTCTGTCATGATGCTTTTTTTAGAGTTCTCTTCCCGTTCCAACTCTACAAGTGATCTCTCCAAGCATCTATAAAAGGGACCCAAGGCTTGCACGAAAATATATCACTTCATCAGAGAAAACACATCAAATTACACAGGAACACAAGAATCGAAGATCTTCTGAGCAAAGAAGGCTAGGTCGCGAAGAACACCACAAGGCTTTCGCATCTACGGGAACACAAGAGCTTCGAAGACTTGGAAGGAGAATCTATCCTGAGAAGACGGGGTTTTATTTCTATGTCCAAGATCTCTTGTCTGTGCTTAAACAATGTCATAATATTGATTCGAATTTGTCTATGAGTTTGTAATCAATGTGTGACATATCTTTCGGATCTTAGGGGCATAATCGAAACTGTGGATTCATGTTATATATGATTATTTGTTTTCTTGTTTAATTCATGCTTTCTATTTTATGAGTTCGAGTGCTTATTCTTAATTGTCGATTATTTGATCAATAATTTGCATATCATACTTGTTAGTCCACAATCCGGGAGGTGAGTTCTAAGGAGACGAAAATCGAATTCAGACATAAACATGGTAATGTATCGGGAGACTACTTCTGTTTGTGGGGAGTATTTCAATTCAAAGATATTTTGGGAGTTAATAATAGTTGTAATGGATCGGAAGACCTCAATTATTATTAATCTACTGTTTATGCGCCACCCGGGAGGGGGAATAAACCATTTTAGGAGTTGAACCCATATAATTGCATGAATTAGTTTTTAAAACTTTAATTGTATTTAATATTGAAGAAACATGTTGAGATTATGTGCCTAAGGTTACTCCTATAGATGTTGAATATACTTGTGAGGTTTACAAATTTATTTATTTTTCCTTTTAGTTTCGATTTTTATTAATACTCAATATTCCGTCGCTTCAATAAAATTGGAATGCGATATTATTATAGCATAAGTGTTTCGAATATCAATCCTTGAGGAATACGACCTTGCTTTCCATTATTCTATAAAGTACACTGTATACTTGCAGTTGTATGGACCAAATATTTTTGGTGAACACGCCACCGCCAAAACCGCCACTGCTCCCTCCTCCTCCGTTCCCGAACAAGTTAGGGTTTGTTACTCATTTTTAGTTGTTTGAAATAATGTGGAAAGAATTTTAAGAGTATTGGGTATTTGTTGAAAATGATTGTGAATGAGTATATATGTTAGGTTTTATTACATTTACTTGATAATGAGGCATGAAATAGTATTTTGTTGAAGTTGGGCGTTTGATTTTATGTTTCTGGTTAGGGTGTCGAAAATGGGTGTTGCAGAGTTCATGTTTACACGATATGAGGTTGAAGACGAAGTGGCACGACTGACACGATACTGGCACGATATCAACACGATATGCACAATATCGCACCAATATCATGCATACTGTGGCACGATTATGGTTTAAAACATGCCACGTAATTAACCTATATCGTGCCAATATGCACACGATATAGGTTATGGCGTGGCACACATTCTAAACCTATATCGTGCATATGGTGGCATAATATGACACGATATAGGTTTATACACGTGGCCTTTTACAATTGTGCCACAATATGCATACGATATAGGTTATTACGTGCCACATATCGTGGCACATATCGTGCCGTATCATACATATCCTGCCAATATCGTGCCCATTAGTCTATATCGTGCCACTCATTGTCTGTCTTGCTGAATTGTTGTCTTCTTAATATCTTACTTCATTTCTTCACTTTTTTACCAATTTTTGTTGTTAAATAGCTATTAATTCATGTTGTAGGTTAGGCCTTTGTGGAGGAGACTTTCTTATCATAGAGAGAGGGCCCAAATTATTGGGTACGTTCGACTGAGTATAATTCAGGATATAAGACAACAATTGCAATTGACCTGTGGTGGTGTATATGAGGAGTTTAGAGACTCCATTTTTGGTCATTTTTTAGATTTTGGGTACGACAGGTTTAGTTGTAATGCTGCCCTCCATGCATTGGTAGTGATAGAGGTACGCATGCCAGATGCTCCAGAATCAGAGTGTTGGTTCCATATCGGAGATCAAAGTATTAGATTCTCCCTGTGTGAGTTTGCAATGGTTAGTGGATTGAGATTTGTGGGGTCCACATTTGACCCTAATTGTGTGTATGAGCCACCCGAGACCGGTATTTATCGATGATTTTGGCCTCAGGGTGATCGTGTTACTGCGAAGGATCTAGGCGATTTATTTAATGATGACACCTTCCGTGAGTCACCAGCCGATGCCCTAAAGAGGCGAAGGTGTCATTTGCATTTTATATGTTATTGTGTTTCGATGGCCGGCAGACCGCAGTGGAGCATTGGCTATGGTTTCTTATCGAGGACACTGCACAGTGGGAGACTTTCACTTGGGGAAAGTACTCATTTTAGATTTTGATACATTATCTTCGAAATCTGAATGATGTTCTTCCGTCTGGTCGAACTTCTAGGAGGCCACCGGGATATCGCCCACCAAATTATTATTTTTATGGTCTCACGTATGTCTTGCTGGTACGTATATTAATTTATTTTATTTATTGTATATGTAATTAGTTTTTTTAAATATTTTAAAAAATCTTATTTTTGTCATTTATCTATGTTCTGACAGATTTGGGCATTCGAGGCGATACCTTGTCTAGGTGATGTTTGTGCAATTTGAGTATCTGACACTCGGAAGCCTAGGTGCCTTTGTTGGAGGTTTCGGAAGACCATGGTTGACTTGGTTGATTTCTTATTTGACCCGATATGCATTTTATTTATTTATTTATTTATGAAGTATAAATCACTTTTTACAGGGGTTAGTGTCCTATGAGACATTGGATCCGAGTGAGGAGGAGCTCCACCAGGTGTATATGGAGCATATCCATGAGGATGTTATTCTGTTAGGTCATCCTCGATTCATCCCGAAGGAGAATCGATTTTTGGCGTAGTGGCGGGGAGGGCGGAGAGCGAGAGATAGGGTGCAGATTCCACACCCCCTACCACCACCATTTGTAGGGGCAGGGGTAAAGTGTCGGAGACGGACGCTCTGACTTCTGCTAGGGGCAGGGGCAGAGACAGATCAGATTTAGAGGCCCCCATTGTTACTACTACTATGATTTAGAGGCCGGAGAAGTGGCGTAGGACAGACGACCCCTCAGTTGGGCAGACAGATGATCACCCGGGCCATATACCTGATGATCCATCAACCTATGGGGATACACACGATGATGAGACACCAAGGGCAGTATGTTGGTGCTACTGAGGGGAGTTATACAAGAGGAGGTTGGTCATTTGGAGAGACGCATACAAGATCGGTTCTCTCGATTGGAGTCACATATCGATCAAGCTGTTTCTCAGTTGGAGGACCATATGATTCGATTAGAGAGTCTCATTGCAGAGGAGGGTTCTCGATTAGACAGATGTCTAGATCAGAAGATAGGTTGGGTTCCGGACCTTATTTAGGGGAGATTAGGCGTCTTTTCCCGTATATTGATCAGTATGATGACTTCATGCATGATCGTGTAGTGGACAGTCAGAGATTTCCTAGTCAGTCATCTCAGCAGACGCCATCGTTGATGCCGCATCAGACAACGACGATCACCCCTTCGAGAGAGACGACTCTTCTTCCGCCAATATCGACTCCTCTTTCGCCAGCATTGACTACTCTTCCGCCATCATTTACCCCTCCTCCGCGACCTCCACGAGCGTTGGCACATTCTCCGCCTCCGTGAGTGTCGGTCCCTCCTCCACGAGCGCCCTCTCCGCCTACTCCTTTTATCCGAGGTTTGGGATAGGCATCGTCGCATCTCATTCACAGCCCATTCGGCCTCTGCGATATTCGTAGGCGGACGTGACCAAAATGGAGTATTAGCGCTTCTTAAGTTCTAATGACGAGTAAGTATTAAATATTAGTACATTGTCTTATATTAGCGAGAGTTAATTAGTTTATTTTTGTCTTGTCTTAGAAGTGATTAAATATTAAATATTTTAAGGATCCAATTACGGGAGGAGGAACGTGGGGCTTATATCTTGTGTTTGGCCTCAATGTTTCAAGGAGATGGAGGATCCAACGATAGAGATGGAAAATGATGTAAGCTTCAATTTTTGTATTATTTAGTTGAAGATTTTATAATATATTATTTCTTTCATATTGATTTCTTTCATTTCTGTACAACATATAAATGCATACATAGCCTTAATACAGTCAGATCCCCTGTATCTTGGGTTTGTACCTAATCCCAAGATGTTGGGAAATTAGATGATTATATCTACGACATTCTCGGTACGTATATTTATTATGCATCTTGCATTAACTTTAAATTTAATAAATAATACTTATTAATTCATAAACATTTCTATTTGTAGTATTCGATACGTCATATATGGACCCGTATACATAGTGCTGATCCGGAAGACACATTATATGATCCATTGATCATGGAGAGCATTCCTCCTGGACAGGAGCTGGATGAGTTGGCTCATTTTGTCCAGCTAGGGGACTCCAAGCTGGGGTGATCCTGGTCCATGGAGTGCATGTACGCACGTACACTTTAATGTTTTTTTTGGGTAATTAATATATTTTTCTTTACAATTGTTAGATTAATTAATGATTTTTTTCCCCAGGTGTTGATGATCTGCAATTTCTTGGGACATTTTGTCGTATGTAGGTTGGATCTCCATAAAACCAGAGTGATTTTGTAGGACTCTATACGTCACCAATACAATGCCAACGTCTTTGCTGTGAGGACTGCCACCACAAGTCCACTTCATCGCATCCTTCCAGAAGTATTGGTGCATGCTGGCTTCTATGACGCCTGTCCACAACTTGAGCCTATGCATCGCGAGTGGGAGCTTGTTATTGCGCCGGAGAAAGATTGTTATGTGCAGACCGACAATTACAGTTGTGGCTTTTTTGCATTATTTTGCGTTATTGCTTGCATAACAAAGAATATTAATATGTCTTAGATGCAAGAAAGGATCCCCGATCTGAGGAGGATGATGGCTCGTCAGATTTATAGATATAGTACAGATAGTAGTACACTTCGTTTATTGTATATCTTGTAAATATTTTGAATTATGTAAATATGCATTTTGCATGGGTTTTTGGCCTATTGTAGCGCCCTTTCTAGCTTACTTGAAAATAAGCAATTAAAATAGAAATACTTAAAAGAATGCTGAAAAATATGGAATAATAAAAATCTTATTTCGTTCAAAACTTTACAGCGGAATAAATACTAATAATTACTAGTCCAAAACATTCATACCAAAAACACAATGACATTCTACGTTTAATGAACTAAAAAGTCAAACTTGAAAAATAAAAGAATTCCATTGACATGGGTTTCCGAGTCATCTGCGCCTTGACCATCTCCTTCCTCTTCTCGCATTCTCATCTAAAAAATATTCAACATTCGTGGAATGAGCTAAAGGAGCTCAACAAGTAATCTCATGCATGAATGCATGCCTAATGCAATATCTTACATTTATACCTTGAAAGACTTCACATTTAACTTACTTAAAAACCTTTCACATTCATACTTAAAATATTGTCTTTCTTTTTGTAAAGCATTCTTAGGACGCGAGCTCACTTGGTAACATATTGTTCTAATCAGGGTCGCAATGGGCTTTGTTATTCGGAACCCGTGAACATTTTGCCCGAAGACCCATTTCTATTTGTTTTGCCCAAAGGCCATTTTTCTTGAACATTAACACTAGCCGCAAGCGGCACATGGTGAAACGGTCCCCGCGCCCATTTCCCGCTCACCCAGCATCATAGAACAATTTGCACCCATTTATTTTGAAAATCATTATACCTTATGACTTGACTTTACTTAATGTTGCGATGCTCGTGAAATGCTATAACATACATTAACATGATGCATGAACTTAAATGATGCAACATATCATTAAATACAAGAATAAACATAAGCATATATCATAATACGTAAACCACGTTAGCAGAAACAACTTGAGAGCAAAACCCCATTCAACTAATTAGGGAAAGCCTATATTAAATGATTCAAACCTATATAGGGAAAATCCATACAATCAGTTAGTTAAGGAAAAACCCTACATTACATTATTCAACCTCTTTGGAGGAAAGTCATACGTTCAGTTAGTTAGGGAATACCCTATATAATCAACTAGTTGGGGATACATTCAATTAATTGGGGAAAGTACATTTAGTTAATTAGGGATGAACCATATGTTCAACTAATCATTGAAATCCTACATTCAATTATTCAGGGATAAACCCTATGTTCAACAAATCAAGAAAACTTTACGTTCAATTAATTAGTGAACTCTATATTTAAATATACTTGGGGAAAAGTCATACGTTCACTTAGTTAGGGGAACACCCTATATTCATTTAATTAAGGGAAACCCCTATATTCAATTACTCAAACCTCTTTAGGGAAAAACCCTACATTCAAATAATTTAAGGCCCTACATTTAATGATTCAAAATTATTTAGGGTAAAACCTACATTCAATTAATAAGGAAAAAACCATTCACTCAAACAATCCAGAATAGTTGGCGGCAAGCCAATTTATCACATCACGCATATAAATTCTTATTACATAAGGCAGCAAGCCAATTTATCACATCAACACATAAATTCTTATCAAATAAACATGATAAGGCGACAAACATATTGTAATCTATTAGGATAAGGAGACCATTCTCAAGATTATCATAATAAAAATCACGTGACAATGATACAAACCTAAAACTACATGAAAACTAAGGAGATTACTTGCCTGTATTCTAGAAATCGACTCTCTTTCTTCACTTCTCTCTCTTGGTCGACCTTTCCTCTCTCTCTCTCCCCCCCTCTCTCTCTCTATGCGTTCTCCTTCTGCGTGAGTGCATTTCTTTCTGGGTGTTCTCAGTGTGTGTTTTACGTGTCCTATATCTGTGTTTTAACCTACTTATAATTAGACTAGGCTTTGGGTACATGGGCTTATTACTAACTTACTAATAATATGGGCTTGATTTAATACTTTAAACTAATTAAAAGTCCAATTATTCATTATAAGACCCTTAAATAAATTCACAGTCCGATTGAAAAGGCACTTTTATTATCCGTAATTTAACAAATTAACTATCTCGTAAAATAATTAATAATTTCTAACTGACCATTATTATTATTCCATAAAATAAACTAATGAAATAATTAATAAAATCTTGTTAAGGCATAGAAATCCGGGTCGTTACATTCTCCCCACCTTATAAAAGTTTCGTCCTTGAAACTTGACAAATGTAAGGAACATAATATGTTAAAGCGTGAAAAGGACTCTGATATTTAATGGAGCTTAAGCATTAAAGGCACAATTAAATCAGTAAGGCACGAAACATATTATGGGTGTATCAAATAATCAATACCATCTCAAGCACATTCACATTTGCAGTTTTAAAGCCAGACCATAAACACAAAATGATACGAGCATAATCATATTAAATGGGAAGCTTACCATATTACGGAGGGAGATGCTCGAGGCGCGACTCAGAATCCATGACTCAACTTAAGGCGATTGTAAATTAAATCTTTTAAAGTCTACATAAGCGATTTGAAAAACCTAGCTCGATACCACTAAATGTAGCGCCCTTTCTAGCTTACTTGAATATTAATGCGAAAAATAGGCAATTAAAATAGAAATACTTAAAAGAATGCTGAAAAATATGGAATAATAAAAATCTTACTTTGTTCAGAACTTTGCAGCGGAATAAATACTAATAATTACTAGTCCAAAACATTCATACTGAAAACACAATGACATTTAACGTTTAATGAACTAAAAAGTCAAACTTTGAAAATAAAAGAATTCCATTAACATGGATTTCCCGAGTCACTGCGCCCAGCCATCTCCTTCCTCTTCTGCATTCTCATCTGAAAAATATTCAACATTCGTGTAATGAGCTAAAGGAGCTCAACAAGTAATCTCATGCATGAATACATTCCTAATGCAATATCTTACATTTATACCTTGAAAGACATCACATTTAACTTACTTAAAAACCTTTCACATTCATACTTAAAACATTGTCTTTCTTTTCGTAAAACGTTCTTAGGACGCGAGCTCACTTGGTAACACATTGTTCTAATTAGGGTCGCAATGGGCTTTGTTATTCGGAACCCGTGAACATTTTGCCCGAAGACCCATTTCTATTCGTTTTGCCCAAAGGCCATTTTTCTTGAACATTAACACTAGCATAAGCGGCACATGGTGAACGCAGGTCCCCGCGCCCATTTCCGCTCACTCCAAAGATCATCATAGAACAATTTGCACCCATTTATTTTGAAAATCATTATACCTTATGGCTTGACTTTACTTAATGTTGCGATGCCCGTGAAATGCTATAACATACATTAACATGATGCATGAACTTAAATGATGCAACATATCATTAAATACAAGAATAAACATAAGCATATATCATGATAAGTAAACCACGTTAGCTGAAACAACTTGAGAGCAAAACCCCATTCAACTAATTAGGGAAAGCCTATATTAAATGATTCAAACCTATATACGGAAAATCCATACATTCAGTTAGTTAAGGAAAAACCCTACATTACATTATTCAACCTCTTTGGAGGAAAGTCATACGTTCAGTTAGTTAGGGAATACCCTATATAATCAACTAGTTGGGGATACATTCAATTAATTGGGGAAAAGTACATTTAGTTAATTAGGGATGAACCCTATGTTCAACTAATCATTGAAATCCTACATTCAATTATTCAGGGATAAACCCTATGTTCAACAAATCATGAAAACGTTACGTTCAATTAATTAGTGAACTCTAGATTTAAATATACTTGGGGAAAAGTCATACATTCACTTAATTAGGGAACACCTATATTCATTTAATTAAGGGAAACCCTATATTTAATTACTCAAACCTCTTTAGGGAAAAACCTACATTCAAATAATTTAGGGAAAGCCTTGCATTTAATGATTCAAAACTACTTAGGGTAAACCCTACATTCAATTAGTAAGGGAAACATCATTCACTCAAACAATCCAGAATAGTTAGCGGCAAGCCAATTTTTCACATCACGCATATAATCTCTTATCACATAAGGCAGCAAGCCAATTTATCACATCAACACATATATTCTTATCATATAAACATGGTAAGGCGACAAACATTGTAATCTATTAGGATAAGGAGACGATTCTCAAAATTAGCATAATAAAAATCACGTGACAATGATACAAACCTAAAATTACATGAAAACTAAGGAGATTACTTTTTGTATTCCAAATCGACTCTCTTTCTTCTCTTTTCTCTCTTGGTCGACCTTTCTCCCCTCTCTCTCTCTGTCGTTTGCTCTACGTGCATGCGTTTCTTTCTGGGTGTTCTCAGTGTGTGTGTTTTACGTGTCTTATATCTGTCTTTTAACCTACTTCCAGTTAGACTCGGCTTTGGGTACATGGGCTTATTACTAACTTACTACAATATGAGCTTGATTTAATACCCTAAACTAATTAAAAGTTCAATTATTTATTATAAAGCCCAAATTAAATAAATTCACAGTCCAATTGAAAAGACACTTTTATTATCCGTAATTTAACAAATTAACTATCTCGTAAAATGATTAATAAATTTCTAATTGACCATTATTATTCTTCCATAAAATAAACTAATAACATGATTAATAAAATCTTGTTAATGCATAGAAATTCGGGTTGTTACACCTATTATTAGTAAATCAGAGTATATTACACTTGCAATTGGTAAACAAATCAAGAAATATTGGAAGAATAAAGAAGAACAATCAACTCAACAAGAGAGAACAGAGAGTGGCATGATATGGCATGATATGCAACTAAGTGGCACAATATGTTGCAAGATACGCAACACGATATTGGCACATCATTACCTTTATCGTGCCATATCGTGTCACTTAAGCACGATATAGTTTTTGAATTTTTGCCACATCATAACCTATATCATGCATATAGTGGCACGATATGGCACAATATGACCAAAACCCTAAACCCTTATCGTGCAACTATATGCATGATATTATGCAATGACACTCGGAGAGAAATCATAAATCTGCTTTCGAACATACACTTTCCCATACTTAGATGACCTTCTATTCTTAGCAATTGACTCCAAATTGGCATAAAACTCTAATATCACATTTCTAACGAATGGCATAGCAGTTGACACAGTACTCATTACATTCCTCTTTTGAAATAGTCAAACAATAATATTCTTTCAACAATATCATGCTCAATCCTTTTTTCACAAATAAACTTTCGATCATGCAATTTTCAAATTGAGTGGAAGCTGCTTCAGTATAAAAAGAATTAGAGAACACTTTACTTATCTCATACACATCAACCAAGGAAGTAGAGGACTCACGAGATGCAACGAGAGGAGGAATTGCGTGAGACTCGAGAAATCACGGTTGAGTCGGGTGTTTAACAGGAGTACCAATACTTTGAGAACACCTATTCAGTCTTTTAACCTCTGTCTCGGGCACCAAATCTAGATCGATATCGTTATTCTTGTCATCTTCCTTTCTAGCATCGAAACCCTCGTCACTGGAGTTGTCCGATTCTGATCTATCCTCTGACTTAGAAAGTGTTGCGACTGGTGTGGCAACACCTTTGCCAGCTCTTCACTCTGTACTTGGCCCCGTACGTTTCTCAGAGATTCTAAAATCTCAGCCCCTTCATCCGTAGAACCCTTTTCGAGGAACTTCCTGCCATCTTTCTTACGGACCAAAACCCAGACACAACACCTTTCTTGCTCGGAGTAGATGTAGGCCCTTTCTTGATAGGAGTTTTCTTGGTTGGAGTTTTGGTTTTCTTGACCAAACTTCTTGTTCTTGACCGTATTGCCATCACAAACCTAGAGACATCATCATCGGAATTTGACTGCAAGGGATGTCTGGAAATAAGGATGGTTCTTCCCCTTTCTTTGAAGACATCTTCTTCTGCTTTCTTTTCTCTTTTCGGCTTACCTTGAGATGAAGAGCCACCACTTAAAAGCGGCGGAGGAAAATCCCTTTTTTCGAAATTTTGGATTTTTTAGAGTTCGAGGGTTTTTCTTGCTCGGCCAAATCAGGGAGATCATCCAAATCGATCACGTTTTCTAGATCCCCAGGAGGAAAAACACCAATCGGAGTTGGTGCTTCAGGGACGATCACAATTATTGTCATTTCATTAATATTTCCAAGGTTTTCTTGTGGGATTTCTTCTATAGAGGCGATGTTTTCAGGTAACTCCATGGATTCTAGAATCGGATTGGAATGTTCAGGTGATTTTGGGAGTTCTTCCATTGGAGTACCATGTTTAGTTGTCTCAACAGGGGTTTCAAGAACCGAAACAAAGGTTGCTGCAGGGGGTGTTGCAACACTCGTTTCGAAATTAGAAATTGTTGGTGGAGGAGTGGATTGAACTTGGGGTCCCATTTGAGTTTCTGCCATTGATGGTTCACTCTTCAATTTTTCTGGTGTCAAAGAATTGTACCCAGATGCCTATGAGGATGATGAGAAAGGAGTTCGACTCGATTCGGGCTAAAAATACCTGAGATTCCTGAAAACGTTTGCTTCATCTTGAATTAGTAGAGAAAGTAGGTTAAGGAGCAAGGAAAATCACATAGAAATTTGGAGAAAATCTTTGGAGAGTATGCACAGTAAATTTCAAAAGCAAGAATAAGAAAAGATAGAGAGTAATTATGAGATGTAGGGTGATGTTAGATAGGATTTGAAAGATGTTAGCCACAATAAAGACCCTAAAACCGTCTAACGGGAGGCTTTTTAGAGAAACCCAATAAAATCAAACACCCAAATCGGATCCTTAAAAATAGGGATGTAAATCTTTTTCAAATTGATTTAGATTTCAAGTATTTGAAAATAATGAAATACTTAACCTCAAATATAGATAAGATAATGCGGAAGATATTTCAAATCGTTCCAAGTATATCACAAACCATATAACACCACAAGACTTAAAATACCAAGAAATCCAATAATTTAGGAAAGAAAATCCAAGATCGCATACAATTTAAGGGAATCTGAATTTCAGTTATTCTTCTAATTTCACCAAATATGCATGTCCTAATTATGCCTAGATATGCAACAGAGATAAAAATCGCACACACAAGTGGGGGACTTATATCAGCTGACATCATACCCAGTGTTGTAACACCTTGAGAGACACCTTTACGTCAATTCAATGAATTGCAACCCGCAAATCCAACATAAAGATTTTTTGAGTTTTTTTTAAAGAATCATGCCAAATTTAGTCAGCGGTTAGGTTTCACACAAATCCCAGTGGTAGCTTTTTCTCACAAGATCATGCCACTTTAAACAACTTTAAATGTGTTATAATTGGTCAAAAGGATTAGTTTCACTCAATGGGTAGGTAGATGTTTCCCTCAAAGGCCTCAAAAGGATTAGTTTCACACCAGCTTATCAAGTGAACAATCTTGGGTACATTACCAGAACTCTGTCAAACTGATTCAGTCGTGCAAATGCAAATCTATCTAATGCATGAATGCAAACAGCAAAAAGAAAAAAATATACAAGAGTATAACGGTGTTGCAGCGAGTGTTACTGTGAGTGCTTCAACACTTTTAAATACAACGTCAAATAGCACACAAACCAAGAGACTTCCTCAAAGTGGAAAATCTCTCTCAAAATTTAAAGCTTTGGTGAAAATGTAAGCCAAGCTGAATTTCAGTTCCAATGTACTCAATGCGAATAATTTTTTTCTCAACCAAATCATGAATAAAATGGTGTCTTATGTCTATGTGTTTTGTGCGAGAGTGTTGTACCCGATTCTTTGAAATATCAATAGCACTTGAATTATCACAAAAAATGGTTAAGATATCACTATGAAGACCATAATCCTCAATCATTTGTTTCATCCAAAGTAATTGAGAACAACAACTCCCAACATCAGCATACTCAGATTCGGCAGTCGAAAGAGAAACATAATTTTGTTTACGACTGTACCAAGACACCAAATTATTTCCAAGGTAGATACAACTACCAGTTGTACTTTTTCTATCATCTACGTCCCCAGCTCAATCCGAATCACTAAATCCAACTAAATTAGTGTTTGTATCTTTAGTATACCAAGTCCCTAGATTATAAGTGCCTCCAATATATCGAATAATTCTTTTCAAGGCTTTCAAATGAGTGATCTTAGGATTGACTTGATAACAAGTAAACAAACACACACTATACATGATGTCAGGACATCTAGTCGTTAAGTACAACAAACAACCAATCATGCTTCTATACAAAGTGTTCAGCAACATCTTCTCTACTCAATTTTTGACTCGAACCCATGGGAGTTTTTAATTGAGATGCACTATCTAAGTTAAATTTCTTTACCGAGTTTTGTGCATATTTAATTCGAGAAACAAAAATCCCATCATTCGATTGCTTGATTTTTAAACCGAAAAATAATTCAATTCACCAACCATACTCATTTTCAAACGTAGAAGACATACATTCAACAAACTCATTCAAATATTTTTGACTAGAAGCTCCAAACACAATATCATCTACGTAAATTTGAGCAATCAAAATACTATGGCTAGTCCAGTGAATAAAGAGAGTCTTATCCACTTCACCACGTTTAAAACCCATTTGGATTAAATGCTCAGGCAATCTACCATACCAAGCTCTAGGGGCTTGTTTAAGACCATAAAGAGCTTTTTTAAGCTTGAACACATGGTTCGGTTTATAGGAAACTTCAAAGCCTTTTGATTGTCAACATAAGATTCTTCATTTAAAATACCATTTAGAAAGACACTTTTGACATCCATTTGATGAAGAGTAAGACCAAGATGACATGTTATAGCAAGAAGAAGTCTAATTGACTCAATTTGGGCTACAGAAGTGAAGGTTTCATCAAAATCCACTCCCTCAACCAGTGTATACCCTTGAGCAACTAAACGAGCTTTATTACGCATAATGTTCCCAGACTCATCACTTTTGTTTTTGAAAATCCATTTAGTACTAATCACATTCACATTTTTAGGTCCAGGAACTAAATTCCACACATCATTCTTAGCAAATTGATCTAGTTCATCTTGCATAGCATTTATCCAGAATTCATCTTTTAAAGCTTCATTGACATTTTTAGGTTCAAAATTCGAGATAAAAAAGCAAGTTCTTACCAGAGTGCAGTTTGAGGACACGTATGCATTATTACCATATCACAATAGTTTACCCTCTCTTTCCTTTGTGTTCGTACACCTTCAGTTACATCACCTATTACTTGAGTAGTTGGGTGATTTTTTAGAATTATGCTCGGTAGGTCCCTGGTACGATCAGTCACATGCATGATCATCAAGTACTTGGTTCTGTTCATTCTCATGTTCAGTTTCAGTTTCTGAGTCTGTTTGTGCATGTGTGTTTATAGGTGCTACTGCGGTTGTCTCAACATCTATTGGAACACTTGCAACAATATCTGTTGTAACACTTGGTAAAACTTTGGGTTCAGGGACTCACTCCGATGTACCACTCCTCTCAATTAGATCAAAAATAGAGTCTTCTTCAGTCTTTCCTGCAACCAAATCATCGAAAACAACATTCACAATTTCTATAATACTTCTTGTTCGAAGATTAAACACTCTATATGCATGACTATTAATGGAATAACCTAGGAACCGACTTTTATTACTTTTGGAATCAAACTTAGCAAGTTCATCTCTATCATTTAACACATAGCACACGCATCCTAACACATGAAAATATTTAAGGTTAGGGTTTTTACCCAAAAGTATCTCATATGGTGTCATAGTACTTCCTATCCTTAAATACACTCTATTAGTGATATGACATGCAGTATTCAAGGCTTCAACCCAAAAACGTTTGGTCAAATTTTTCGAACTAAACATAACTTGTTCCATTTCTTGCAATGTTCGATTCTATCTTTCCTATCATGAGAAATTCATGAGAAATATCTTTCCTATCACAAAAGGATAAAAAAGATGAATTTTCAAATTCTTTTCCGTGACCAGTCCTAATCCTAGCAACCGGGACACTATACAAATTACACACCTTTTTATGCAAGTTTCTGAAAGACTCAACAGCATCAGATTTTTCACGTAGAAAATGCACTCATGTTGTCTCACTTTAACCTTTGTATTCTCATTGTCTTACTTTACATTCTATGCACTCTCAAAACCAAAAATGATGTCCCCGGCCCATATATATATATTCAAATAGGTTACATATATCACTATATATATATTCTGATTGTACTATATCCTATATATATTATATTATATACTTATAAGTTACATACGTAACATACTTAACATGGGTTTAGCCATATATATACATATATATATATATATATATATATATATATATGAATTATATATATACGTTTATACATATGAAATACATGACCCTCTTTTTTTTAACAAAACTATGTTCGTAAATTTACCTAACAATATAGCATATTATAATCCCCGATACACATATTGATGACACCTCTCACTTTTAAATTTACCATGTGTAATCATGTAACTCACATACTTTTAATGTTACCACGTGTAAACTAATATATTTGATAGTTTGACACCTAATCATGCGACAACTAAATACCATAAGTGAGTTCCACAATTATAAAACTAGCCATGTCGTATAAAATAATTATATTATGCAAATAGCACGTAATCAATATGTAATGCATGAATTATGTTGGGCTAATGAGTAGTGAGATGCCCAGCTATTACAGTCTGCCACCACATTCTCGCATCCTTTCCGGTCCTTGATTTCCACATCAAATTCTTGCAATAGTAAGATCCATCGAATCAATCTTGGTTTCGCATCCTTCTTGTCAAAGAGGTATTTGATTGCCGCATGGTCGGTGTGAACAATCGTTTTCGTCCCAATCAAGTATGATCGGAATTTATCAAATGCGAAAACAATCGCCAACATCTCCTTCTCAGTTGTGGTGTAATTCTGTTGAGCACTGTCCAACGTTCTACTAGCATAGTAGATGGATCTGAACAATTTTTCCCTCTTTTGACCGAGGACAGCCCCTACCGCAAAATCGCTCGCATCACACATCAACTCAAATGGTTGAATCCAATGCGGGGGGCGACAAGTATGAGTCTTTGTCACCAATGCCTTCTTCAACGTTTCAAACGCCTGCAAACAATCATTGGAAAAATTAAAAGCAACATCTTTTTCTAGCAATTGGCTCAAAGGTTTAGAAATTTTAGAAAAGTCACGGATAAACCTTCTATAAAATCCGGCATGGCCCAAGAAGCTCCGAATGGCTTTTTCGTTTGTAGGAGGTGGTAATTTCTCGATTGCTATAATCTTTGCCCGATCGACTTCGCACTGCAGGACGAGACTCGATGACCAATTATAATACCATCGCGTACCATAAAATGGCACTTTTCCCGATTAGTGCAGTTGGTCTCTTTACACCATTTGTAAGACTAAGGAAAGATTGTGAAGGCAACTATCAAAAGAATCACCAAACACAGAGAAATCGTCCATAAACACCTCCATAACCTTTTCAATTAGATCGTGAAATATAGCCATCATACAACGTTGGAAAGTGGCAGGCGCATTACATAAACCAAATGGCATGCGACGAAATGCAAATGTGCCATACTGAGACATGTAAATGTTGTTTTTTCTGGTCTTAGGGCGCAATCATGATTTGATTGTACCGGAATAACCATCTAAAAAGCAATAATAATCATAACTGCAAGACAATCCAACATCATATCGATAAAGGGGAGGGGGAAGTGATCTTTTCGAGTGGCATCATTAAGTTTTCTATAATCAATGCATATTCGCCACCCGATAACAATTCTAGTAGCAATTTGTTCCTCATTCTCATTTTTCACTACCGTTACCCCCCTTTTTTCGGCACCACTTATACCGGACTCACCCATGAACTATCAGATATAGCATAAATGATCCCAGCATCTAACCATTTCAACACTTTCTTCCTAACCACATCTTGCATGATAGGGTTTAGTCGTCTTTGATTTTTCATCCGAATTTTATGCATTACAATGGATGGACTTATGCCTTTTAAATTAGTTATAGACCATCCGAGTGCCGACTTATGTTTTCGTAAAACTCTTAGCAATTTATCAAGTTGAATAGGAGTTAGAAGAGATGAAACGATTACCGGATTTGCATTATTTGCCCCAAGAAATGCATATTTGAGGTGTTCAGGTAATTGCTTGAGTTCCGGCGTTGACGTCGCTGTTTCAGGGTCACGCACGGGCTGCCCGTGCTTAGACGCACGGGTCGTGTGTGACCCCTTTTCTTCAATCCTGCCTTCGGCAACACACACGGGTTTCCGTGCTTAGCACACCGACCCGTGTGTCCTTCCCCTGTTTCAATCCTTCCGCCCGGCAACACGCGCGGGTTGCCGTGCGTGGGCCTTGCGGGTCGTGCGTCCTTCAGGGTTCTAAATTTTCGTTTTGGCATCACGCACGGGCAGTTCCTGACTTTACGTTCTCGCTTCTTGTGCTCCTAGGTAGTTCCTGCATATGATCTAAAGCACAAACATAGTCGTACAAATCTTGGTTATCAAAATCAAGCACAACACTCGACATTTAGCACGAGTGGGTTAGACCAAATTCTAAATCATCGTAGACAATGTATGCTCAACATAATCCTTAATGCATGAACTAACTATATCTAAAAATGACAATGTTCCACCGTATCATGAAATTTCATCGCCTTATATATAGAAAATAAAACGTGCTCATCATTAACACGTAAAGTGAGCCCTCCTTTTTGTACATGTATTAAGGCTTTACCGGTAGCTAGAAATGGACGCCCAAGTATCGGTGGAACGTCGATCTTCTTCCATGTCAAGAACCAAGAAATCCACGGGGAATATAAATTTATCAACTTTTACCGATCGTCTTCTATAATTCCCTTGGATAAGTAAGTGACCGTGCAAGTTGCAATGTCACCGTGGTTGGCTTCACTTCGCCTAGTCCAAGCTTAGGAAAATGGACAAAGGCATCAAATTAATACTTGCCCCCAAATCACACAACGCTTTATTAAAAAGTTACCACCAATGGCACAAGAGGATAGTGAAACTCCCGGATCTTTCGATTTTGTGGCAGCTTCCGTTGAATGATCGCGCTACATTCTTCCGTCAAATTCACCATTTCAAAGCTTGTCATCTTCCTCTTCTTCGACATAACATCCTTAAGAAATTTCGCGTAATTTGGCATTTGCTCGGTCGTCGCAAAAGGAATGTTAATGTGCAATTTTTTAAATATATCGAGGAATTTTGCAAATTGATCATCAAGCTTTTTCTTTTGAAATATTTGGGGAAAGGGAAGAGATATAGACAATTTAGATATGTTCTGATTAGAGCGATGATTTTAGCTTTTATTTTGTTTGTTCCGCCTCTTGTTTCTCTCTTTCCCCATCTTCTTCGATACCATCTTTCATCACCGATTCAACCTCTCCCGGCTTAGATGCTCCATCTTGAATTTTCAGATTTCCCGATTTTTCTTTAGGCCCCTCATATTCCGTACCACTTCGTAATCGAATAGCCTTGCATTGTTCCTTAGGATTAACCTCCGTATTACTCGGAAATTGACCCTTGTGATGTTGACCACCCACAATTGTAGCCAATTGACCCACTTGAGTTTCAAGATTCTTTATTGAGCTTGTCACTTGGGTCATTTGTAGTTCCATCTTATCCATCCTAGAATCTTGCCTAGCGAAACGACTCCTCGTGTCACTCATGAATGCATTCGATTGATTTATGAAGGAGGTGAGTGCATCCTCCAACGATGATTTGCCTTCCACATTTCCACCTCCATTTGAAGCATTAAATCCCAGCGGAGGTTGCAACACATTCTTTGTATTGGCATAGGAAAATTTTTCATGGTTTCTCAACCCCGGATGGTAGTGTGTTGGGTTTGAATTGTTTCGGAAATTGTTGAAATTCTGGTTGTTCACATAATTGACCTCCTCCATCGGATATAGAAGAGCTTCACTACTCGTGTTCGTGCTTATTTCTGGCCCTTTTGTCAAAACACTCAATTGAGTTGCCAAAGCCACCACTTGTGCCATCAACGCTTTAGTCGGGTCGGAATCCAAAATTTCGGCTACTCATTGTACATTGGATCTTTCAGACGGCCACTGGTAACTATTCATAGCCATTTCATCAAGAAGGTTCAAGGCATCTTGTGGAAACCTTGCCAACAATGCTCCTCCCGCTGCGGCATCAACAAAGGCCCTCGTTTGCCCCATTAAACCATTGTAGAAGAAACATAACTGTTGATCCTCTGGGAACCCATGTTTTGGACATCTTCGTAACAAATCCCAAAATCTTTCCCAAGCCTCATACAAAGGCTCCGAATCGAACTATCGGAATTGAGTAATCTCGCTTTTGAGCTGCAAAGTTTTGCTCAGTGGAAAGAATTTAAACAAGAACGTTTGGCTCAATTCGTCCCATGTGCTCACGCTTCCTTGCGTCAAGTACCCAACCAATTTCTCGCCTTATCCCTCAAAGAGAACGGGAATAGGCGCAATCTTATGGCGTCATCCGAGACTCCATTCATTTTGATCGTATTGCATATTTGGATAAAATGAGCAAGGTGAGAATTATGATCTTCAGTTGTGAACCCCCCAAACTGGTTCTGTTGTACCATATTGATCAGTGCCGGTTTGAGCTCAAAGCTGTTGGCATTTATCATAATATGAGCAATACCACCGTAATTACGATTCGTTTGTGGTCGAAAGTAATCACGAATGGCTTGTTGTTGAACTGGTATCGGTAACTCGTTTACTCCATTATTACCCGGTATTGGTAACTCATTGATCCTGTTGATCCCATTGTTACCCCTGTGTTCTTCATCTAAATCCCCCATTATCGGATTTTGTTGTCTTTCAGCCCGTCTAGTAGTAGCACTAATTCTTCTCGCGAAAGTCTCAACTTACGGTATGAGCGGTATTAAGTCCCCTCGCCTAGAGCGCGTGTTCATGCACTACTTGGACCAAACTAAAAGAAACAAGTCAAATAATGTAGAATTAAGGTCAAACCAAAATATAAAATAAAAATGTCTAAATTAAGAATAATTCTATCTATCGCAATATTAGCACCAAAAATTGTATTAGTCCCCGGCAACGGCGCCAAAAACTTGTTCGCCTTTATTTTTAGCTCACCGCAAGTGTACGGTGTACGTTATAGAAAAAGGTAGCAAGGTCGTATCCACGGAGACTAATAAATTTATGTACTAAGTATTGAACTAAGATAGCTTTATTTTTATTTAGACGATCGTAATTTAATGATTGTTGTGAGATTAAGACAAGTTGGACTACTAAAACACCAAATTAAGATAACACTGATTGATAGAAGTATCAAGAAGATGAAACGGATTTCGAGTTAAGATTTCGATTAATAACCCTCTTGTTGTCCGATTTAATCCAAGCCAAGTTATTATCAATATTCCTATAAGACGATCACAAAGATATTTTATCCTCCCTCTCGAGATGAATATAAAACGTAG
This sequence comes from Rehmannia glutinosa, assembly GCA_016081115.2. Classification (NCBI taxonomy): domain Eukaryota; kingdom Viridiplantae; phylum Streptophyta; class Magnoliopsida; order Lamiales; family Orobanchaceae; genus Rehmannia; species Rehmannia glutinosa. Next base: position 48,686,605 of record CM071927.1, read on the forward strand.
ATTGAAATACTTATGCTAGCATCTCTACTCAACATGAAGTACTCAACTCCCAAAAGTGCAAAAGATCAAATGTCCTCACAAATATTTACAAACCTCTCGATTCATGCAAATATTTGTAAAGTACTCAAGATCTAATATTGAAACTCATCTCTCGAATTATGAATCAATATATCAAACAAGTTAAATCATTGATCAAGTGATAAAACAAGCATAAGCTCAAAGTACTCAAATAGGCTTCAAGATAATAACTTGAACTAAGATTAAAACATCCAACAAGAGTTCATTAATCTACTTCCAAAACCCAGAAATCTAAAGAGTTTAGCTACACATGATTTCTAAACAACTCATATACAAATTATTCATAGCCATGACAACTAAAAATGAAAGATGAAAACTACAAGAGAAGCAAGAAAAACTTAGGAAAGTCGACAATCTCCCGATGTATCTCCGTTCCTTTAGCTCCGATGCAACCCGATTGTCTCCTTGATGTCTTCTTCCAAGAATAGACCTTTGTTGTGTGTTGTAGATCCCAAAAATGTCAGAATATCCCTGGTGTGCGCCCCCAAAAGTGCTTATATACCCCCTCCAAGTCTAGGTCATTTTGCTGTCAAAATATTGCACTACAGCAGGGACACACGGGCCGTGCGTGGACGCACGGGTTACCCGTGCGTCATGCCGTAGGCAATTCCTCTTTTCACCAACCAGCGTATGGGTCGTGCGTGGGACGCATGGGTTACCTGTGCGCATTGCCGTACCTTCAGTTCTTCTTTGCCAGGGACGCACGGGTGGTGCTCAGGCGCGCGCCCTACCCGTGCGTCTTCCATTTTTCACCATTTGTGGTATTTTTTCCTCCGCAATGCTCGTATTTGTCTCCAAATTACTTCAAATATCATTAAATCCCTGCAAAATGAGCAAATCATAATATCTTTTCCACAAAGAGCAAATATGAACCATTTCACATGAGTTTATGCACGCTAAATCGCCATTTTAGCCATAAATACGCCCCAAAATACATGCAAAACTCACACCTATCACACCTTAGCCAAGCCACTCCCTGGAGAAGGTGTTGAGACACCTACCCTAACGGTTGAACACTCAACTTGAAAAACAGATGTGTCTCAGGTTTTGAATGACCCCACTGCTCGAGACTTAGTTGGTGCGCCAGCTGAGGGGGAAACTCAAACCACCACAGTCGGGTCGGAGGAAGCTGTGGGAGACCAAACTCAAAAGAAGTTAGGAGGCGAAGGTTAGACTTTGACAGAACATCAGACTAAGATTGACGAAGCAGAGTGAGTTTCAGCTGAGATAATCGAATGGTGAGACTTTTGCTATGCAGGCCGATGAGATGAAGGAGTGCTTCAAATTAAGGAAGAGGTGCACCAAGGAAAACTAAGGAGGAGAGTGAAAACTATTATGTGAGCACTATGGTTATAATGGACATGAGATGAAGGAGTGCTTCAAATTGCGGTTATCGATTGGTACAAGCGGTGAAGGATCAACAATGCACAAATCAGTCAGTTAACATGTTGGAAGGGACTATTGAATTTGCACCAGGGAAATCCAAAGTAGAAGAAGATAGCTAGGTACTTGTCAGGACAACCTGCATCTACTTCTGGGGATATACACTCATTCTCACACATGGTTGACTACTCAAGTATACTACTCAACACACATTTTGCTCTATCTCTGCTCAATACACTTGGTAAGCATAGTTGGATTATTGATACGGGGCCAAGTAGACATATTTGTTCATTTCCTGATCTAATTGCTCAATCCAAACTCATGCCTAGTCTGTTATTGTCCATTTACCGATGGCTCTCAAGTGTGATTACCCACCTTTGGAGATTTGCGACTACGGATGAGATCATCTGTAACGAGTTCTGGAGGTCGTCTTCAGAATATCACTTTCCTTAATTTTCAATTGGTGATATTCGGATCTCAAGTCAATCTTAGAAAAATTATTGGCACCTCTCAATTGATCAAATAAGTCATCAATTCGTAGTAACGAGTACTTATTCTTCACGATGAATAGATTATGTTCTCTATAATCAATACACATCCTAAGAGACCAGTCTTTATTTTTGACATAAAAGACTAGTGCTCTCCACGGAGAAACACTGGGTCGATTAAACCCTATATCTAGGAGTACTTCTTGTATTTGTACCTTTAGTTCTTGCAATTCTTTTGGTGTCATCCTTTAAGGTGCTTTAGATACTGGTGCTGCTCCAGGTACCAAATCAATTGAAAACTCAACTTGTCTATTCGGTGGACTTCCTAGCAATTCCTCTGGAAATACATCCAAAAATTTACAAACAATAGGGACATCAACAGGTGTCGTCTCCGTCATCGAGGTACCAATCAAGTTTACCAGATAACCTTGGCAATTTTCTTTTTGTTAGCATTTTCAATGTTTTCATTGCAGTTATAACTTTAGGCATATACTTAGATTTAACCCCATAAAATTTTATTTCATGATTACTAGCCAGTCTAAGTGTTATTTCCTTCTCATGACACTTAATGTCAATGTGGTACTTGCTAAGCCAATCCACGCCTAAAATTAAATCAAAATCCTTCATCTCAATGATATATTGATCGACTTCCAAATGTTTTTCCTATATCCAAATCTACATCTTTATCCATTGAATTGGTAGTTATTGAATTCCCAGAAAGCAAAATAACTTCAAGAAATTCATCTAGTTTAGCATTCTTACATCCAATTATAGCATGAAATTTGCAGATATGAACGAGTGCGATGCACCAGTTTCAAAAAGTGCAAAAGCAGGTATTCATGATACTGTCAACATACATGTCATCACACCTGGGTTCTGATTTGCTTCCTCTTGAGTCAAAGCGTACATTCGAGCTCTTATTCCAATAGTTTGACCATTTCTGTCCCAAACATCCTTCAAAAGAGGACAATTAGAGATTCAACTGTCTCAACTATTTAATGTGTTTGTGTTGCTTATGTAATATAAATTTGTATTGCTCATTTAATGTGTCTGTGTTGCTTATGTAATATAAATTTTTGTTGTTTATTTAATGTGTTTGTGTTCTTATTTAATGTGACTGTATTACATTCGTAGTATAAATTTGTTGCATCATGTTGTGTGTATTCACATTAAAGTGAGTGTGTTATGAAGATAAGCTAATAATCCGACAAAGCCTCGCAAATGTTTCACTGTCTTTGATTTGTGTTGCATGAGGAAAATCCAAGTGGCTCTAGTGTGATCATCCACCTCAGTAAGCATATATGAAGTATTAGTGATAGAAGATTCATGGTAAGGACCCCAAATATCTATGTGAAGTAATTCAAAAGGACATTGTGTTTGTATTGAACTTTGTGGAAAAGAAAGTCTACATTGTTTGGCTTCATGACAAGTATGACATACATTCAATGCATCTTTATTACATAGAGCTTTCAGAAAATCAATATGCTCTAAGCAGGTTAAGGAAGAATGTCCTAATCTTCTGTGCCATGTAATTAACCCCTCCAACTTGCTGCTACTATGTAGAGAACCACCAAACTCTGAAGCTTCCAAGACATATAATCCAACTAATCCTCTCCCATCTGCTTTCAGTTTATTCCCATTAAGGTCCTGCAACCAACAATGATTCTGAGAGAAAACACATTGAAGCTTGTTGCCTGTGAGCAACTGACTGACAGACAACAAGTTATAAAACCAGGTGCAATCAGAACATTTGTAAGAATGATCTCATCTGTAAGCTGCAAATCTCCAGTGTGGGTAACTGTCACTTGAGAGCCATCAGGTAAATGGACAATAACAGGACTAGGCATGAGTTTGGACTGAGCAATTAGATCAGGAAATGAACAAATATGTCTACTTGGCCCCGTATCAATAATCCAACTATGCTTACCAAGTGTATTTAGCAGAGATAGAGCAAAATGTGTGTTGAGTTGTATAACTGAGTAGTCAACTATGTGTGAGAACGAGTGTATGTCCCCAGAAGTAGATACAGACTGTCCTGACAAGTACTTAGCTATCTCCTTTTGGATCATTGCTGCAAAATTTGGCATCTCATACTTCTTATTCTCTTCTTCTACTTTGGATTTCCCTGGTGCAGATTTAATAGTCCCTTCCAACATTGTTGATCATTCAGCTCTTTGTACTAATCTGGATAACCGTGCAATTTGAAGCACTACTTCATCTCATGTCCATTATAACCACAGTGCTCACATAATAGTTTAGCTCTCTCCTCCTTAGTTTTCCTTGGTGTACCAACTGGGAAACCCAGGCGATCGGACGGTTTATTTGTCTCGATTAACTTCAGTGCCATGCAGCCGATGAAGGTTGTTGATGCGACCAAGGTAAATGATGGTGTTGAGGCCATGGGAGTTGAGACTCTTGGCCATAAAAGTACAATCAAGGAGTTGAGACTTGAAGGATGCCACCGAAGACCCTAAAGCGACTCCTTTTCTTTGAAGGGATATCTATCGAAGACCTGCTTGATTGAGACTACTGTGAGGGAATCTTTGAAAGGCCCATCAACGGTTGAGGCTGCCGAGGGTAATGAAGGCCTAGAGGATTTTGAGACTTCCTCGAAGGTTGTTGAAGATGTGTCGGTCCCTCAGGAAGAAAACATGAAGAAGAGGAAATCAGTGCTCTTCATGGCTCCCAAGAGAATGTAGATGTTGAGTTCTTGGGAATGAAGATGAAGCTAAGTCGATCCAATTGAGAAATCATCCGGGACAAAGTCATGTTGAGGAGCAATGGCAAAAAAAAAGAGGCAAGCGGTGAAAAGGTTACTTACGTTAATTTTACTATGGTTGATAGCCCACCCCAATCTTTGCCATCACCCTCCGAGGCTCAATGACGATGAATCGGCCGAGGACAAGTCTACTCAAAAGGAAGATACAACTGATGCCGAGGAAGCTGTTAAGATAGCTGAGGATCAGTCATCTCCGCAGGCTAACACAGCTGCACAAGATGCCGATGATGTTGAGACAACAAAGGCACATAGAGCTGAGGAAATTTTGAAGCAAAAAGGAAAGGCTCCACTGGTCGAGGACGTGGAAATTCCCATTTTTCCTGAGGACTTTTTGTTGACTACTTTTCCTTCGAGGCGCATGTGCCTTTGGAAGCAGAGTCAGCTGCGGAAAGTGCTAGATACACCGTCCAAGTCCCAGTTGAAGAACTTGGAACTCCTGCTGATACAACTATGGTGCCGATTGGATTTGATTTTGATGATGTGTGGCCCGAAGCGCAGTCCGCTAATGCATCCGACTTTCGCAAAGCCTTCAAGGCCATTTGTGCAGAAATAGAAAATATGGAGCATGGATTCACAACACTCAACCAACGGCTTGACAACCACGATGCAAACATCACAGGAGACATCCGAGGAGCAGTTTTGAGAATAAGGGAATGGATTGGGCAGACTAAAACACTGAGGCGTGAGCAGGTCACTTACTTCAAGTCTTTATTTGCAAAAATGGTGATCTGGAGCTCAGGCAACGCCAAATTCCAGCAGCGTCAGAGGGACCACATGTTTAGGATGGATCAATCGCATAAGAGTGACATGGAGTTTCTCAAGGCTCAACATAAGTCAGAACTTCAGAAGATGGAGGCCAACATGGAACAACAAATCAAGGTGCTCCAAACTGAGATGAAGCTGATGGAAGCGGAGACAATGGCTCTAAGATCACGAATTCGAAGCGCAAAGATACTCCATGACTCACGACAAGCAAGATATGACAAACGGCAAGATTGATCTACTCCTTGGTGGAGTATTCCCTCGATTGGCTCTACCCTTGGTGATGATGCCAAAAAGGAGAAAATGAAAAAGTAAGCGGCAGATGAGTGATAAGGATGAAAAGAAAGGGGGAAACAAGCAAGGGGAGGCGGTGAAGTGAAGAAGCCACCCTTGAAGATTATGTTTGCTAAAACCCTCACAGAGTGAAGCGGCGACTTCAATTCTCAGACCAACTACCTAAAGAATTGTCCTTAGAAGATAAAATTGATTTGGCATACAAGAAGTCAAGACAAGCCATTGAAGATGAATTGAGAAGGTAGGAGAAACATTCGGAAGAATCAAAGATATAAAAGCAAGATTTGATGCCCCATTTGGATTGCTCAAAGATTCCCGATTGTAAGACCCCTCGAGAAATCACAATACGATGCGAGGATCGAACCAAGATCCCTAGAGGAGTTTCAAACTCTAGCTGCAGAAGGTTATTTCAAGAACATGGATCTACCCTAGGCGTGGGACTTGTACTGGGAGAAAGGACTCAACTTATGCAAATCAGCTAATAGGCAGCAGAGTTCAAGCAGTCAGCCGACTAGTAAATCACCTGTATAGTATACTTCTAGAGGAGGAGCTGAGTCGCAATGAGGAAGGGAAAGGTTTGGAAGTGGTGGAAGAGGCAGAGGTACTCCACCACAACCAAGACCAACAGATGTTAGATATGTTGATCCACAGAAGAAGGGAATCAACTACTGGGCTGGGTATGATACTCTTGCTAACGTTGAAGTATAAAGAAAGAATGAAGAGGAAAGGAGGAGACAATAAGCTGAAAATGAAAGGCTCACTCATGCATGGAAAGAAAGGCAGAGAAGGGAGGACCCTGCTGCTAAACGAGCCTATGAGAAAAAGAAGAGAGAAGAAGAAAACATGAAGAGGAGGAGAGCTGAAGAAGACCAGAGAAGAGCTGAGGATAAAGAGAGAAGAAGGAAGCAGACGAGGCGTTGAAGATGGCTAAAACCCCTTCAAGTGTATTTTACTTAGCTGTAAATACAAAATTTGTAAGTATTATGTAAAGCCTTGAAACTCTGATACCTATTTCAAACTTTGAGTTTAGGATCTAATACATTTGTACGAAATCGTCATAAGCTCTGTTACATTTTTATAGACATGTAAAAGCTTTGTAAAGTGCGTTTGTAAAGTACAAGAATAAAATGTTCAAATAAAATTGACATATTCTACATATACATTCCTTGTTACTGCAATATTTACTTTGTTTTATTTATTTAAGTTTTGGCATCATCAAAAAGGGGGAAATTGTTAGGAAAATTTATGTTTAGATTTTGATGATACCATGTAAAACTTAGATTAGGAAGTTGGTACCCTATTTTCTATGTAATTCAACTTGTAATAGATAAATTTGAATAAGGTGAGTTGCGATCGACTAAGTTGAAGATTACAAGAGTCGATCAAGATCGAAGAAGACCAGTTGTGTAAAGTCAAGTGAAGGTTCGGTCAAGTGACAAAAAAAGTTGTCTCGGTCGGTGACCGATAGCTAAGTTGTTCCATAATGATTGGAATCGAATGTCAAAGGGTATGCGCAGACAAGACTTGAAGAAGTGAAAGAGATCCGTTGTCAACACAAGTCGAGGTTTCTTTGGAATTAGGCATATGTCGTGCCCGACAATAAAGTTATTTTCTTTGAAAGAGTGCAAAAAACAAAGAACAAATGGGATGTACACGAAAACCTGCAGAGACTAAGGAAAAGTTGCATAGCATTGAATTCATGGTGCGATCCTCATTAATCTTTGCAAGGACAAGACAAGCCAATAACGTACGAGTGTGATTTGAAATGTGTGTCTATCTCTTCAATGGACCTAATTTCAAATCTACACTATAAAAGGTTGAGGAAGCAAGTGAGAGAAAGTAACCAAGTTTACTACAAGCATACAAGCAATCAAGCAATAACCTGCAAATTCTCTCAAGCTTTCAAAGATATACTCAAGCCAAAATTTGAAGGAACTCAATCCAACACATTCAGTGAAGGAAAGATTACTTCACCAAGTTGAAGAGGAAATTTTGTTTAAAGAACAAAGGGTCTACTCTCCAAGGTTGAAGGAGAAGTAATAAGGTTCAAGTTCGAACCAGAGGCTTTAGACTCGTTGGAAGGTTGTGTGATCAAATCCAAGAGTTTGAAGGAGCTGAAGTAGCAAGACAGTTGTTTAGTGAAGAAGTTGCGTTCCAGGAGCAACTGGCTGTGTGATCAAAGTTGACTCGGACTATTGACCTCTTTGTAACTAAGATCTTGTTACCTAGTGGATTCCTCCAGGAATTGGAGAAGAGTGGATTAGAGGAATTACCCTATCCTCGAACCACTATAAAAATTGCTTGTGTCTTATTTACTTACAACATTTTTAATTCTTGCATATATTTTATATATGTTGCTAAGTTGTAATTGTTGAACTCAACTGATAATAACAATTTCTAAAACAAGTATTGCAAAACAAGCTTAAAACAACAAGGGTGAAAAGTCTTCCGCTGAACAAAAACCAAATCAACTGTTATTCTAAGTGTTAGCTGAAAGCAGCTAAGTTATACTATCAACAACTCAGTCGAGTCTGTTGAGTGGCTAACTTTGTTGAGTAAGTCAACCTAGCTGTCCCTCAAGGACTAAGATGATTTTTGGAAAACTCTGAAAATATTTAAAAGTACTAAATCAAAAATTTGGTAAAGTTTATTCAACTCCCCCTTCTATACCTTACTACTCACCCCTTGGGACCTACAAGTAGCATAAAGCTCATAAATCATAACTTGACATGATCATTGACATAAAAAAATATGCATACCTTAGAGTCGACGTGGTACAACAGAGATGGTTGATCATAGAAATTTTAGAATACATTTTTCTTTTTTAAGAAATAATATTCCTTCACGTTTTTTTACAAGTCTACATAAACATAAACCTGCTCTGATACAAAAAATGTAACACCCTAATTTTATTAAGAATGCAACCATAAATAAATTTTTCGCTAAATAAAAAGTTTTATAAATATCTCACAGTTAAAGAGAAATAGACTACTAAATTTGACTTCCAAGGAAAAGAAATAACTTGTACTAAGGAAAACATTAAACTATAATCCATACAAGCAAAGAAAAATTAAAACAATATATATTTTCGAAAAACTCTCAACAATTATGAAAAATCATAAAAAAAAAAATTGCATGACTCTGATCACATCGATCCGCCTCCATGCCACATCGAACTCCTAACCTGAAAATTTGTTAAATAAAAGGGGTGAGCTATCAACAACTCAGTGGGGACGCATTGTCTAAATTAAATATGCAACCATAATCATCATTGTATACACATCTATGGTTTTCATGGTTTGATCAAACAAGCCCAGAGGCCAAGCCCGAAGGCTAACTATGGGTGTACAATTAAGTACCTTCATGGTCGTACAATTAAGTACCTTCGTGATTGTACAATTAAGTACCTTCGTGTCATGTTTAATGTACCCATACATATAACAATCACAACAAGGTATTTAAGATAGACAATAAGCGATAAACCCCACCTTAATACGCGATCGTGACTTGGAAAAATATGCAATTGCTTGAGCTTGAAAATTCTAGACCTTGAAAGTATCGTTTCCTACACATGAAAATAAACTTAACTTAATACATGGCTTTTGGGTAATTAGGACCGAAAAGAAAAAACAAAAAAATGAAAGCAAGAATGATTTATAAATTGGAGTTGTGTAAAAATCAGGTCAACTATGGAAGTCAACAGGCTGATTAAGGCTTTGTAAAAACTAAAGGGATTGAATTGAAATTTTTATAAAAGTGCCAATTCCTTCAGTTTTAAACCCTATTGCATCATTTTTCTCAAAATTTAATCTCCAGCCCATTATTGCACTTAATTGAAATCTGTAAAAAAAATAACTTTCAACCCTCAATTCGTGACTTTCTCTCAAAATTGCACAACTCCCATCACTTTCTTCTCCGTCACTACCACCTCTCGTCTCCCTTTATATCTCTTTCTTTTCTTTCTTTTTGTTTTTCTTTCCTTCTTAAATCTCACTGCCACCACGCCGTTAACCATTTGTAGAGTGACAACGGTATCAGTTGATGGCGCGCAGCAGGGGAGCGACGGGAGAGGAGGATAGGTAGCACTACAAAAACAACTGTGTTTAGTGACGCTAAAATTTTCTCTTGGTGATGCTTACTAGCGTCACAAGGTATATTACCTATGCTTTTGAAAGTATCATGAGTTGCGTTGTTAAATTTGATGTCACTAAAATATCCGTGACGCAAGATCTTTGCGTAGGTAAATCGCATTTCCTGACGCTTTTCTGAAATGCATCATTATGTGGTGTTGTTATTTTCTGTCACAATTAATAAAGATTTAAATATTAAATAAAATCTTTGCTTACGCTAAATGCGTTGTTGAATTTAGGGACGATATAAGCGTCTTTAAAGCCGGGACACTTTTGAAAATTAGTGTCATTAAAATTATTGGTGTTTGGAGATTGAACAGTGTTGTTTGGTGATTCTTAGGTGGATTGACGACATCTTGGTATGGAGTTGGTAGGCTATGATGGAAAATCGACAAATTAAGTTATTTACCTTTGGTCGTGAGATTGCATAGAGTTGAAGGTGATTTCACATTAGATTTGGTTGAACCTGAGATAGGAATATTATATACATTGAGGCTTGAGAGTCCTTCTTTTATTAGGCCATGTATTAGGTTAAACCTATTGAATGTGTACGAATAAAATTCTTTTCTATCTAATAAAGATCGTATAAAACATGAGAACTCCTTTTTTTCCTGCCGAGCTACTAGCACTGGAGATGGGACTGCAGCATGCCCGACAGTTTTCACTGCAGATTTGGATCGAGTTGGACGCAGCGGCGGTGGTCACCACGATCACATCTGGTTGCCTTGGCTCTTGGCAGGTTCAACATCTGTTTGATTCGCATTCGGAACATCTTTGAGGACCTTGATTCGATTTCCCACATACACAGAGAGGGGAATCGACCGGTGATCATCTTAGCGGAGTTGGGAGTTGTTGCCCTTGGCAGTCATATTGTTTATGAGGGCACGACTTCTCACCACCTTCTAGCGCTCATTCGGATGGACCAGCTGGGATATCCGAGCTTTAGATTTTGATTGCGCATTAGTTCTCCTTGTATTTTTTAGATATCTCATTATAATAGTCTGTATAGATGTCGTAGTGATAGGTTTCTTGCTTTTTGATTTACTCCCCTCGTGACGGGACATGACATTGTATGATACTTTGATTATTTGATCTACAGGTAGGGGATCACGCCTCAATCCCCCACCCCCCGGGGTGTTATTTTGCTAAAAAAAAACTCCTTTTTTTCCTGATAAAATTCTGCATATTTTAAAATCAATAAAATACACACATGTAGGCCTATCAAAATAATAATCACTAGGCTTACAATAAGGAAATTTCTATGTCGGGCCAAAATTTAAAATCCTAAAAAGTCCAAAAATCACTAACCCAAAAATAAAAATAAATTTATGGGGTGTTACGATACAACTTCTTGCCGTCTTCAGCTGGCTCAAAGGAACTAAACATTTCTTTAACAGAACAAATTGCCAAGTAGCACCAGAGTCAATCCACCACTGTTTTGGCTTTGAACCTACCAAGTTTACCTCAGAGACCACTGCAACCAGATTCATATCTGACACTTCTTGAGAAAGATTTTCAACCATGTTAGCCTCTCTATTCTTCTTTGGCTTCTTGCAGTATGAAGCCTTGTGACCCTTGCCGCCACAATTAAACCAATTTCCTACAAATTTCTTCTTGGAAACTCCTCCTTTTGGTCCCATATTGTTGAACCCTTTACCAATTTTCCCGAATTTGTTTTTGCCATTGGAGCTTTGGCCATGCTCCACAACATTAGCTTTAGCAGCCACAAGATTGAACAACTTTCTTTCAGAACTTCTGTTATCTTCCTCAATGCGAATCCTAACAACAAGTCCTTCAACATTCATGATCTTCTTTTTTATGCTTCAGATAGTTCTTGAAATCTTTTCAAGCTGGTGGCAGTTTTTCAATTATTGCCGCCACTTGAAAAGTTTCACTCAATTCCATCCCCTCGGCTTGAATTTCGCGTAATATTACCTGAAGTTCTTGCACTTGACTTATCACAGTTTTGGAATCAATCATTTTAAAGTCCAAGAAATGGCCAACAATAAACTTTTTAGCCCCTGCATCCTCAGACTTATAATTGTCGTCAAGAGACACCTACAACTCTTTAGCAGTTCATTTAGAGCTATACACATTGTTGATGAGTGTAAAATATACATGCATTTGAGGGCTTAAAATGATATATAATTAATGCATTTGCACGCATATTACTATGTTTTGACTTGGTTTTCTTAAAAGGGCATGACACTACGTATTTTTGTAATTCTTGTAGGAAACGGAGCTTAAAATAAAGAAATATCAGTTGGGATGCCCGGATAAGATTGCTGAATGCGAAGAGAAGATCAAAACGATGGAAAAGTGGACAAAAACACTTCACACGGCCGAACCGTGTGGTGTCACACGGCCGTGTGGAGTGCCAGTGTGAAAATCATACGATTGTGTAAACAAGGGAAGAAAACAGAGGACGGAGCAGGCCCACACGGCCAGACCGTGTGAAGTCACATGGTCGTGTGGGAAAGGTCAGCCAACCGCACAACCTTCCCATGTTGAACCACACGTCCATGCGAGGAAGGGCTGAGCCCAGCACCACACGCCCGTGTGGTTCCACATGGCCTAGCCGTGTGGGAGTCTGTTTCCACATGTTTTTCAGAGTTTGCTTCCCATTCCAACTCTAAAAGTGATCTCTCCAAGTATCTATAAAAGGAGACCAAGTCTTGCACGAAAAAGCATCATTCCATACAACAAAAACACATCAAATAACACAGGAACGAAGGAATCAAGGATCTTCTGAGCAAAGAAGGCTAGGTCGCGAAGAACACCACAAGGCTTTTGCATCTAGGGAGCACAAAAGCTTCGAGGGCTTAGAAGGGGAATCCATCCTGACAAGAAGGGGTTTTCTTTCTATGTCTAAGAACTCTTGTCTGTGCTTTTATGATGTCATAATGTTGATTCGAATTTGTCTATGAGTTTGTAATCAATGTTTGGCATATTTTTCGGATCTTAGGGGCATAATCGAAACTGTGAATTTGTATTAAATATAATTACTTATTTTCTTAATTAATTCATGCATTCTATTTTATGAATTCGAGTGCTTATTTATAATTGCTTTTTATTTGGTTAATATTTGCATGTCATATTTGTTAGTATAAAATTTCGGATGATGAGTTCTAATAAAGACGGAAATCGAATTCAGACATGAACATATGTGACATGCGTGTTTGTGGGGAGTCATTCAATTCACAAATCTTTTGGGAGTTAATAAGAATTGTAACGATCCGGGAGGACTACAATTGTTATTAATTAACTGTTTTATGCTTGGGAAGGAAGGGGAGTAGACGAACTTAGGAATTGAATCCATAGAATTGCACGAATTGGTTTTTAAAACTTTATTCGCATTTAATATTGAAGAAGCATGTTGAGATTATGTGCCTAAGGTTGCTCCTAAAGACGTTGAAAATACTTATGGGGTTCATAAATTTATTTTATTTATTTTTCTTAATTTTCAATTTTAGTAGATAAAAATATTCAATTTTCGGTCGCTTCAATAAAATTAGAATATGATGTTATTATAGCCTAAGTGTTTCGAGATTCAATCCCTGAGGAATACGACCTTGCTTGCCATTATTATATAAACTACACTGTACACTTGCAGTTGTATGAACCAAAATATTTTTGGCGAACAAGTTTTTGTTCAACGAATCTGCTAATCCATTCATGACATAATTACTACAAGGAAAGTCAACATGATTCCAAACATCCACCACATGAACAGCTTGAGCATCAGTCTCATCCTCACTAAGTTGTGGAGGATCTTCAGTCATGAACCATCCAAGTTCAAGGTTGTCAAGTAGAAAAGCATTTTCTGTTCCCACCTCTTAAAATTCAAGCCATTAAACTTTTCTAGTATTTCACTATGATTAACCAGCACATTAAGCGTGGGGTTAGACGACCCACCACTGTTTGATTCATATGCCATTTCTAAAATAAATAAAACAAGAAGTTTATCACTTCGACTAATCAATCAATTTGAACAAAATCGATAAGAATAATTTTATTAGTTTTATTATAAGGTCCTTGCAATTTTCTTGCACTCCGAATTTGCATAAGTATTAATAATCTATTAGTCCAAAAGATTAGTCCAATGTATAGTCTAATCAGTCCAAGTAACAATTTTCTTCCTATCCGAATTATCACGAGTATTAATTTATTTAGTCCAAAAGTTTGTCCAACTAGTCCAAAGATTAATCCAAAAAGAAATTATCCGAATCCACTTAATCAATACAACTGGAAAATTATTATAACTAATATGTTAAACAATTCATGTAATGGGAATCTTTCTTTTATGGTAAAATCCAATGAACAATCTGTATAAGCTTGATATCATTTTTTTTTTTAATAAAGTTGAAACATAATTAAGAAAATCAATATAAAATTACAAATACAAAATGATGATTCAAGTGGGATACATGTTTGAAATTCATGCCATTAGTAAAATTTGGATTAAGAAAGTATCCTAATAAAATTACTAACTGACAAAGATATTTGCTAATCCAGACTATAAATAACTCAGAATTAATAAAAATTCACAAAAACTTGTTTGAGACGGTCTCATGAATATAATCCATGAGATGGAACCTATATTAAAATAAAATTTCGACCCAAACTCGTACCCATGAAATGAATCCATATTTTTGTATATGTTTAGAATACATCTCATGAATTAGATCCATGAGACGGCCTCACACAAAACCTCCACATAAAAATTTGATTAAAAACCTGAAGTTGCAACCGTTGGCAACTAATCTGGAAGTATAAACTTTGAAACCTTTATAGTTGATTAAATCCAAAATTGCAACAGAAATTTGGAATAAAATCAGATAATAGCATAATAAATATAAACTGTACCTAGAGGACTTAAAAAAAAAAACCTGTTTTAAGTTTGTACAAAAATAGTAGTTTATATGAATCGAAAAACCCGAATCGGTAAAGTTTGCAAAGAAAACAAAATAAAAATAGCTCAAATTGTGTGTTCAACACACTATCCTTAAAGCATATGTGTCCCCTATTCTGGACGTATGTTTCCCTAAGACGAGAAAACTGGATTACTTATTCCAGCGAACTAGAAATTATGCCTGAATATTATTACCAAAAATTAAATTGCAAGAGTTTTAGGAGATATATGGAAATTTTGTAAGTTTTTGTATGTGTTTCAAATGTGAAAAACAACTCATATTTATAGGCATAAATATGGCCTTTCATCACAATTAAATATATAATTGTCCATTACTATTTAAAAGGTCAAAAATAAATCTACCCTTTGCTATTAAAAAGGTTAAATAAGTAATTTTTCAAAAACCATCTCCAACCCATTACAGTAAATCTTACACCAAATGAGTATTTTAATATTTTTTTTCATTTTGGAATAATAAATTTATTTGTTTATGCAATTATTTATTTTGCTTATATTTTATTACTATTAATGTAACTAAATAAAAACTTATATTTAACTAATATTATATTAATTAATTATATTGCAAAATAAATATTACAACTAATATCACAATAAATAAAAATACTAAATTGCACACTAGACAATTAAAACGACAAACCTAAAACAAATATTTAAAGACAAAAGAAGATTAATACATTACTAATTCTCGATTTTGATGCTTTTTTAATTAAATTGTAGTTTTGTTTGTTAATTATTGTAGTTTGTAGAAAATTTTAAGTTTAGTTTATAATAATTTATTGGTAAATATTAGTTATTGTTAGTTATTATAATTGTTCATCTAAAATAATAATTATATACAAAATTTAAATAGCTAAAACCATGTTACAAATGAATTATACATCAAATATAAGATACAATAGGAATTAAAAGTTTGAAGTAGAAGAAATTGGAGGGCAAAGAGGAATATTTGTATTACACCAAATTTGGTGTAATGTTTAGAGATTGAGTTGGAAGGAGTTTTTAGATATTTGGTGTTTTGGTTTGGGATTTGAAGTTGGGTTGAAGTTGGTCTTAGGTGCAATGATTTAATCGTGGGTTGTCTATTGCTTTCACACGTGCGGTGTTATGAGGATTGAGGGGTGATTCATATATGAACTTCTAATATTAGAGGATGAATGGCATTATGTCCAAATATGGAGATAAAATATTTTTCGGCAACCTTAGAATACAAGAAATGAAAATGATACACTTTGCTCTTTTTTATTTGACATTCAATTCAAACGTGCGAAATATGTTATATCATATTTAAAAATCTATTTGGAATGGACTACGAAACTCAGTTTTACGCAAATAAATAAATAGATTTTTGAAGTTCAAAGTTTTCCGTCTTTTCCATTAAAGTTCATACTCGTATATATACGGGGCGAATCATAATAATGTAGGTTAATTTTATGCTACTAAATGAGACAAATTAATGCATAGTACTATAGTAAAACATCAAATTGTGGGGTGGAGATCAGGGGTTCAAATCTCTCCTCCATCAAATTGTTCGTGGGGTGGAGGTCAGGGGTTCTTATCTCTGCTCCATCAAATTGCTCCCCGGGGCATATGCGAGCTGGTGAAGATTTGGTGGGAACTCATCTTGAATAGCATCCGTGTGGGTTCGATTCGGGAGAAATTGTTATTAGTAGATTGGGTCGAACATAATTGTTCTCTTTACAGGAGGATCTGGTTGACGTCGCCAGACCGCCGTAACATGGCAAGTGCGTGTACATCCACGGTTTACCTTGGCGGCAAGAATGAGAAGTGAGTTGTTGTCTCGAGGCATAGTCGGGCGTAGGCCCCGAGTTATGGCGTAGTCAGCGTAAAGCGCAGAAAGTTGAGTTATAAAAATATATATATATATATATATATAATAGTAAAACATCAAACTGTTAGATTTCTCACCGTTGTGAACGATTAATTAAGTACGTGTAAAGGCCAAAGTGGGGTGTATGATACCACATTATAGATGTCGGGCCTCGGATATCACATGCAGCGCGCAGATGTCATGACAGGACATTCTGAAAGAAATTAAAGAAAAGTAATCCTCCAATGTGGATGGATTAATTAAAATTCCTGGGCACACTTGCTTAAGAGTAATGTTTGGAGGGACCCTTAAATACTCCAAATTGCTATAGTTTTTTGTCAGACTTTTTCTTTATTGTGGTTTGAATAGTTAACTGTGGATGACTTGTAAACTATGATTGGTACTCGTCTACTCGATCATGGCTATATATATATATGCTAATTAGGAAAATTGATTAGGTGAGGTTTTTGGTTGAGGCAGGTAAAAACCAACTTGGATTTTACAATAATTAGTATACTATACCACAAATATGCTTTAAGCTGAATATTTTCAAATTTGTGGATAGATCACCGATGCCATGATTTACTTAATTAGTGCTGTTATAGAAAAATTGATTTATCATCCAATGGATTTGAAATTTAAAGAAGTGTCAATTATCTGGAATTAAAACTCACACATTTGTGGTCATCATCAAGTATTTAATTAATTACTCTTCTTTGAAGTCCTTTTATGATACCAACAACAAGCAATTTAACAATTGCTAGAAAGAAGTCTTACTATGAAAAAGAGTTCTCCTCATGGGTTAGGAGTTTAGTTCTCTCTTCTGAGCGTCTTGTTCCCCTTAGGGCCTGTGTTAGGGACTCTTCTTCCCTTCGCCGTTTTTTCCTTTTTCTTCTACCAGCCTCCGTCGCACATCACCCCTCTTTTCCCTCCCTTCGCCCTCTTCCCCTCATCTCTCTTTTCACCGATTTTCCCCCCTGTATCCACCACCGTCGTCGCCTCCTACCACCGTTGTTTAGCCTGTGCAGAGGTCTGGCCTTGTTGGTGTACCTTTACAGCTGTCTATCCACTATCACTCCACTAATCCTTAATTTCTGCCCCTTTTACCCATACATTAGGTAGTGCACCTGCTCTTGTTATCCGTGTCATCCAATAATCCTCCACTTACCCTCCACTTTTGTCTCCATAGTGCTCTTTATTTTCATTAGCAGTGACTTTTCTTAAAACCCAGTTGGTCCTCTTTTCCTTCCCATTTCTTATTACCCTTTTTTATGTTATCTTGACTATTGGTATTTTATCAACCTTTTTACTAATCATTTGGGGCTCGTTTTGTTGGCTGCAGGATGATTATGTGCTTGATTAATTTCCAATTTCTTTTCCAACTTTATAAGGTGTATATAATAAGCCCTATTATCGTGTTTGTTTGATGGATTGGGCTATTGGATATATCTCTATTTATTAATAATGTGTTTAGTTGATAATGGATAACAACAATAATACCAACTCAGATTACCATTTTATCCCTCACTTTTAATTGATTTTCTTTTTTCAACCCCCAAACACAATTCTTCTATTTACTACTATGCCATTACCAATAACTGCTAAATTTATTCCCAAAATCTTCAATTTGCAACACAGGCCCTAAATTTTTTACTAGGGTCGTTTTGTGATTTTCATGAATTGTGTGATGTGTTTGTAAGCTGAAATTATTATTGGAAAACAACTTCTGTCAATTTTAAACATGTTTAATTTTCGCAAAACAGCCCCTAAGATCTGACCACAAGCCAATTTTAGACAACTTCTGTAAAATTTAAAGATCAAACCCCAACAATTTTAAACAACTTCTAATTCGCAAAACAGACTGTAAAATTGAGTCACAAGCGGGGTTGTTTTGTAATTTAAAGATTTTTGGTGTTTGAAAAACTTAAACAACTAAAAGTTCGATAAATTTACAAAAGTACCCAAAACTTACAAAAGAACCCACAAATTAAATAAGCCATAAGTTTTCCAAACTTACAAAAGAACCCACAAATTTTATGGGGCAAAAACACCAAAATCCAGAATTTTGGTGTTTGAAAAACTTAAAACACCCGAGGAAGTTTGGTCTTGTTTGAAGTTACCTAGAACTTAACAAGAATAGTTTAACGGATCGGTTTTAGTAGTTAATAGAGACTTAACAATGACTATGAGCAATGAAAGATCACTAGAATACATAACTAAAGGATTCATACGAATATAAAGAAAGATTTAAATTGATACGAGAGACATCATCGATTACTTGCATCCCACATTTTTGCATTTTATAAGTCATTTCAAATTAGGTAAGCAATGATCTTAAGATCAAGAAGTAGATATGGTTATTCTCGATTAAAGCACACCATCCGTGTAAAAGCAAAAAGAGGTTATTCTCGGTTAAACACCTAGAAGTTTGGTAAACTTACAAAAGTACCTTAACTTACAAAAGAACCGAGAAATTAAATAAGCCTTAAGTTTTCCAAACATACAAAAGAACCGAGTAATTTTATGGGGCAAAAACATAAAAATCCAGAACTTTGGTGTTTGAAATACTTAAACACCTTAAGTTTGATCCAAACTTACAAAAGTACCCAAAATTAAATAATTATTTGTTAACTATATTTCCAAGGACTTTGATGATGACTGAAAATATAAATAAGCCATAACTTTTCCAAACTTACGAAAGAACACAGAAGTTGAACAACTCGGAATATATCATAACCCCTAAAATACAGAGAACCATATTAAGAACAAACATCCAATTCAATTATCCAAAACAGAGAACAACACCCTATCATCCAAATACAATATCCGAAATAGAGATTTCGCCTCAAAACATACAACTAATATAATTTCATAACCATTGTTCATTGCGACCAAAAAGGAGATAATAATCGCTAAACCTAACAAAGTGTTCATGATAAATTCCATAAAATACGAGGCGACCCCAGGAAACTATATATTTAGCCTCAAAGCATAAAACTAATATAATTTCATAGATTCCCGCCAACTTCATTTTTGCAAACTCAATCTTCGCTTCATCAGGAAGAAGGGTGAAGAAACACTCAAGATCCTAAAGTATTTTTACCAACAACTTGAAACTAGTAGTTTTAAAAACTTGATCGCGAAATCTTACAAGCGTACGGTGTCAAGTTTTAGTATAGATTTTGAAAGTAGGGTTATCGTCTCCACAGGGATTGTTATCGAATTTTATACTAAGTACTATAATTAAAATAACTTAATTCTATCTAGAAATCGGAAAGAGATGATGATTGATTAAACTAGAAATAAAACTAAAATTAAGCAAATAAATGGTTCGGACAATTTATCAAACACGTAGAAGATGAATTCTAGAGGGTTGATTTCACTAGTTATCCCCTATGTTTTCAATCCGGTTTATTAATCACAAGTTATCAATCTATAAGCCAATATTCCTACCGTTTATCACTTCCTCTCTCGAAAGTGCCAAGTGATTCTAGGTTCCAATTTCGATTTCGATATCTCTATAAAAATCATAAATTAAACCCTAATACGCTCAATGAATATTCTATCACAGGTTTCAAAAGATTCATAAACCTCTCGATTCTATGAAACCCTAGGTTATGCTATTCTATGTCCAGGCGTTCAATTACCTCTCTCGAGTGTCAAATTAAACACGCCAAACAATCTAAATTATTGATCAGATAATCCAGATGCAATCAAATCAAATAGCACAAATAGATTAATAAATATGCGAATTTCATAAACTGGAAATCAAAACATAGGTTCAAACGTAAGTTACATCAATCCCCTAGAAATATGGGTTTAGCTCATGTTGGATGTACAAAAATTCGTGGAGAAATAATTATACATCTCAAGAAATCGACAAAGAAAAACAAAGAAAGAATTGAGAGGAAAAGAGAAGGAATTCTCTCTGTGTCCAGACGAGAAGTGCCTCCAATTGCCGTCCCGAACCCTAGCTCTGTGTCTCTTGCCTTGCGTTCGCTCAAAATAATGTCCGACCCCTGTAATGTTCGTGACTTTTCATATTTATAGGCTCAAAACCCTCGAAAACCGTTAAGACGGCCCAAAAATTAAAAGCCCACGTTCAATTACTGTTTTTTCGCCGGACGCGGCTTGCTGGCCGCCAGGAATGGGCTTCTTCGCGCACTGACGCGTCGTCTCACTATTGATTGTTGGTGGTGACGCGCGCTTACAAATAAGATCCTCATTAGCTGCCGCGCTAATTATCATACTCTGCTTTGCTTTTGCGCTTTTTCGCATTGTTTTGCTACTTGCTTTGCTTGCTTATTTGTCTTGGATGACGTTCTTTGCATGCTTGATGACGTCCTGCTGCTGCTTGCTTGGCTGGTGGTGGCATTAACGTCACTTGCTTGCCACACTGGGAACTCGCTCGCTGATATATTGTCTTTTGGGCTAGCAGTAGCCTCTTCCCTTATGCTCTGTACTAATTTCGACCGCACAAGGGCGCTGGGTTTTAGCCGCGCGCATTTTCGATCTTACTCAATATTTTTCTGTTTTTCCACTTCTAAAATGCGATCTTCACCGTCCAAACACGTTTTTCATCGTTTTTATTTAATTTCGGCATCCAAGACCTGTCCCGACTCTCAAACGACAACTAATGACACAAACTCGACTCAAACGACGCTAAAATACTCGAAAACCCCGCAAAATCCTAGTCTAGAATACTCAATACATTGGTATAAAAACCAACTTAACAAATACCCCCAAACTTAGACGTTTGCTTGTCCTCAAGCAATTATAGACTCTAAAAATCAACAAACATGAAGGAAACAAAACTGAAGACGACTGACTCAACAAACCAACTGCGAAACTTCACAACCAAACTAATTCGTCAAATTTCGTTTTACTATCAATCAAGCACGTATTTTCACGATGTGATCATGAAGGTGGAATGTTCATGCCAACTCCGTTTTCATTATCCAGATAGACTCACGCAATCAAGTGTTTTCAAAATGATCCACTTTTTGAATATAGAGATGAGATGCTTACCGGACTCCATAAGCTTGTCTTTCACACTAATCTCCACTAATGTAGGCTAATGTAACACGAGGATCAATAGGACTTTTAAAGCTTGTAATGTGGGCTTAGGGTAAGGTAGAAAAATATAGAAATAAGTGACTCAAATCACCCAAACACACAATTATTACTTCAAATCACCAATTAGCAACTACCCTTCAATTTTTTTTTTGACATCCCCAATATTTATGAACCTTCAATCCGCTGATTTTTCTCCTTTTTTTCACATTTTTTTTCTCTTTTTTTCGAACCCCCAAACTTATTCTTTTGCATACATGGGGTTTCATATTTTCTTTTCTCGGGCAACTTCATTCAATTAAATACATACCCTTCTCATCATACCCTCCTCAACTTCCAATATTTTTCTATACTTTGTGTGTATGAGTGATGGGTAATTAGGATATTCACATTTAGGCTCTGGGTATTAGATTGGTTGCCAAAGAAACGGGTTTATACGGCTCAAAGGGGGACACTAGGGAAAATATAATACAAAGGTAGGCTTTTAGGCTCTGGCTTGTTCAAAGATGGTCTAAATCACTTCCTTAATGTTACTTCACCTAGGATTTCGCCTCGACTAGTGATCAGACAAGTTCTTAAGATCCGGTGGGATCATAAAGGAACCACTTAATTGCATAAATCATCCCCAAATAAATCAACAGAGTTAAGCACATAGATGGAATTAATGGAAAGAAGATTAAATCACAGTTCAACACATGCTCTCTTGACCGTTCAACTCATATTCGACAAATTCACTTAGTCATGCAGTTTCACATTTTTTTACAAGCGACTCGACTCGACTCTAGACTATTTTTTTCCTTTTTTTTTTGGAACTCAAGACCCGACTCGATGAATAAAAATAGATTGCACCCCCCCAAACTTAAAACGACATTGTCCCCAATGGAGAGGTGGGAAAAAGGACTTTCCTGGTAGCCGAGGAGCGAAGGCTCCTTAAGTCATGTGGCACTACTACGTGTAGGAGGTGTCTTGTATATGCTCACAATGCATTCTGGTGCACAAGTCCGTGGGTGTTGTATGCCTCCGAGGTGTGGTCTAGTTCCTCCCTTCACCTTGGCCCGGTCCTTTTTTGACTTTGCATCTTTGTAACCTAGCAAGGTAAACAAGAAAACAAAACTCGTGGAACCATGGAATTCGGTAATGGGTGAGAAATCGAAAATCAAATCACATACATAATGCACCCAAGTAGAAAATATAGTGCCATGTCAAAAAGATAAGCATAGATATGCAAATAAGCACTAAACAATGTGAAATTGTCATTGAGGCATTTTATCAAACACCTCATATGCATGAATTGGGGCAAAGATAGTGAATGCAATGAATAACTAAATTCAATCCCAAAAATCAGCACCAAACCTAAGTCTAGCATGAGCAACCAATCCACAATCCACAAATCAACAACAATTATCCTAGCACTACTACAATCCAATCACACCAAAAATCACAAGATGGGGAAAATGGGGTGGGGTTTGAAAGTTGCAAACTTACCAAATAGTGAATGGATGAGATGAATATGGTGTGTGTAGTGTCATAATGCTCCTTTGTGAAGATGGAATGGGATATGTGGGATTTGCACAAATAAGAGGGGTGGGGTATGATGCAATTTACTACTCCTAAAAATGCAAAAAATTCAGAAAAAACAAAAACAACTACTAAACTAAATTAAAACTAAGAAAGCAATAAAAGGGGCTTGGGTTGCCTCCCAAGAAGTGCTAAGTTTACAGTCTTCAGCCAGACTATGTCAGATTATCCTCAAGTTGGGGCTCCAATAGGCATGTTATCCACATTTCCCTTAGAAACTTCCCAACCTCCAATGTCTTCAGCAATATTCCCAACCATCTGCTTACCATCATTTAATTCAAATTTTAGCCTATTGGTTGGATGGATGGTGAATACAACTTTATCTTGATTTACCCGCAATGTTAGCTCCCCCATTTCTACATCGATCAAAGCCCTTGTTGTGGCTAAAAATGGCCGCCCAAAGATTATTGGTATTTTTTTCTCCTCGTTCGCGTCCAACACTACAAAATCCACAGGAAAAACAAATTTATTAATTCTTACCAATACGTCTTCAATGATTCCCCACGGATAGGCGATGGATCGATCGAACTCGCAAAGTGATGTTGGACGGCTTCACCTCACCGAGCCCATACTTCGTCACATCAGTAAGAGATATCAGATTCACACTGGACCCAAGATCACAAAGTGGTTTCTCAAAGCAAACTCCTCTAATAGTACAAGGAATAGTGAAACTCCCTGGATCCTTCATTTTCTGAGGTAGTTTACTCGGAATATTGACTACACTCCTCTGTCAGATAGACAGTTTCAAATTCTTCCAACTTCATTTTCTTGGATTCCACTGGTTTCGCATAAATAGGTGATTCTTCGGGAGCAGGCTGAATTTTTGCTTCCTTTTCCGCGTAAATTGCATTGCAGTGCTCTCTCGGATTAACCTCGTATCACTTGGGAACTTTCCCTTCAGCCGCAATGAATTCACTAGTGAGCT
The DNA here is from genome assembly GCA_016081115.2 of Rehmannia glutinosa. Classification (NCBI taxonomy): domain Eukaryota; kingdom Viridiplantae; phylum Streptophyta; class Magnoliopsida; order Lamiales; family Orobanchaceae; genus Rehmannia; species Rehmannia glutinosa. The sequence goes on from CM071927.1 coordinate 48,710,856, forward strand.
AACCGACCCATTTGTGTCTCGATTGACCTAATATGCATCTCCATTGTGCTTATCTTAGTATTCAGACCATCAATCTGCACCTCACTCCTATTCATTCGATTCCTGGTCTCTCCGATGAATGAGCCGAGCATCTCCTCTAGCGACTGCTTCTTTTCACCTCCGAGTGCATTGGAACTGGATGGGTTTGGATAACCCGGAGGTGGATTCAATACGTTCCTGTTGTTGCTATAAGAGAGATTCTCATGATTGCGAAGTCCCGGGTGATAATGAGTTGGTAATGAATTACCTCGGTTATTAAAATCCCGGTTATTCACATAATTGACTTGCTCGGCCTCGTGAGTGGCAGCTGCGTGAACGGCGGCGGGTGGGAGTGCGGCTTGCTGTGGTGTGCTACCGGTATTCATGATTGCCAATTGTTTTGTCAGACTCGAGATTTGAGCTGCCAAAGCTGACATTGTATCCAGCTCAAGAACACAAAGAATGGCCGGCGCCCCCTCTCTCGGGAGGGCCATTGATAGCTGTTTGTGGCCATTTCTTCAAGTAAAAGTAAGGCCTCAGTCGGTGTTTTAGCCATCAATGTACCTCCTGATGCCGCATCTAGTATCGTCCTCGTATGCCCATTCAGCCCATTGTAAAAATATTGAACCCTCTGCCAGTCTGCATATCCATGTCTTTGTGGGCATCTCTCAACAGAGATCTTTAAATCGCTCCCAAGCTTCATATAACGGCTCAAAAAATCAACTGTTGGAACCGGGCGATCTCGTTCTTCGATTGGAGTGTCTTCTTGGGAGGGAAGAATTTTGCTAAAAACTTTTGAGTCAAATCATCAGCTCGTAATACTCCCAGGGGCGAACGTAACGTAACCAGAATGAACCATGCCTGGCCTTATCCCGAAGTGAAAACGGAAAAGCCTCAATCGAATGGCCTCATCAGTCACACCATTCATCTTGATGGTGTCGCAAATCTCAAGAAAGTGGCGGATGTGTATTTGGATCATCCACTGGACTCCCCAAATCGATTCTGCTGAACCATGCTTATGAGGCCCGGTTTCAATTCGAAATTATTTGCATTAATGGTGGCACACAATTAGGAGTAATTCTGGTTCACGGTCGGCGAAAGTAATCACGGATTGCCCTTTTCGGTGCCTCAGCTGTGGTGGCACGTTTATGACCCGATTTCTGTTATTCTCATCGCCCCCATATCCGCCATTGCTCGATTCTCGCTTCGCTTTGCCGCTCGGATTGCTCAAGTGTCCTTTCAATCTCTGGATCAAAAGGAAGCAAATTAATATTTTGGAATCTCGCATAAACAGACAAGTCAAATGAGAAAAACGAAATTTTAATTCCTATACTAGTCTAGATTAGGATTAAGACTACGTGGTAATAGTATTAGTTTAAAATAGGATAAAATAATCCCCGGCAACGGTGCCAAAAACTTGATCGCGAAAATCTTACCGCAAGCGTACGGTGTCAAGTTTTAGTATAGATTTTGAAAGTAGGGTTATCGTCTCCACAGGGATTGTTATCGAATTTTATACTAAGTACTATAATTAAAATAACTTAATTCTATCTAGAAATCGGAAAGAGATGATGATTGATTAAACTAAAAATAAAACTAAAATTAAGCAAATAAATGGTTCAGACAATTTATCAAATACGTAGAAGATGAATTCTAGAGGGTTGATTTCACCTAGTTATCCCCTATGTTTTCAATCCAGTTTATTAATCACAAGTTATCAACCTATAAGCCAATATTCCTACCGTTTATCACTTCCTCTCTCGAGTGCCAAGTGATTCTAGGTTCCAATTTTCGATTTCGATATCTCTATAAAAATCATAAATTAAACCCTAAAACGCTCAATGAATATTCTATCACAAAGGCTTCAAAAGATTTATAAACCTCTCGATTCTATGAAACCCTGGGTTATGCTATTCTATGGCCAGGCGTTCAATTACTCTCTCGAGCGTCAAATTAAACACGCCAAACAATCTAAATTATTGATCAGATAATCCAGATGCAATCAAATCAAATAGCACAAATAGATTAATAAATATGCGAATTTCATAAACTCGAAATCAAAACATAGGTTCAAACGTAAGTTACATCAATCCCCTAGAAATATGGGTTTAGCTCATGTTGGATGTACAAAAATTCGTGGAGAAATAATTATATATCTCAAGAAATCGACAAAGAAAAACAAAGAAAGAATTGAGAGGAAAAGAGAAGGAATTCTCTCTGTGTCCAGACGAGAAGTGCTTCCAATTGCCGTCCCGAACCCTAGCTCTGTGTCTCTTGCCTTGCGTTCTGCTCAAAATAATGTTCGACCCCCTGTAATGTTCGTGACTTTTCATATTTATAGGCTCGAAACCCTCGAAAACCGTTAAGACGGCCCAAAAATTAAAAGCCCACGTTCAGCCCTGTTTTCCGCCCGTGACGCTGGCTGCTATGCACTGACGTCCTGGTCGTTGATTCTTTGGTTGGTGGGCGCGCGGCAAAGACATCTCATTGGTCCGCAGTAGCACCTAATTATCATACTCGCTTTGCCGCTTTCTTTCTTCTTTGTTTGACGCTTCTGCTTGCTTTGCTTGTTGGCCGGATGACGCGTTCTTTGCATGCTTGATGACGTCCCCTGCCTGCCGCTTGGCTCGGGCTGGTCGCTGAACGTCACTTGCTTGCCACACGCTGGGCTCGCTGCATATTCAGGTTTTGGCACAGACCCTAGCTTAGAAAGCGCTGCAGCCGCCCTCTTCCTTTATGCTCTGACTAATTTCGACCCCAAGGCGCTGGGTTTTTGCATTAGCGCGCATTTCGATCTTACTCAATATTTTTCCGTTTTTCCACTTCTAAAATGCGATCTTCACCGTCCAAACACGTTTTTCATCGTTTTTAATCAATTTCGGCATCCAAGACTGTCCCGACTCTCAAACGACAACTAATGACACAAACTCGACTCAAACGACGCTAAAATACTCGAAAACCCCGCAAAATCCTAGTCTAGAATACTCAATACATTGGTATAAAAACCAACTTAACAATTCTCTTGAAGAGTAAGCCTTGCATCATTGCAACAAGCCCGAAGACCTCCATTCAAAAAAGAAACCACAAAGCACATTCAAAAATGAAAGAAATAAATTTCCAAAGTATACAAAAAACTCAAATTAAGCAACAAAAGAATCTTGTAATTACCTGTTCAAACAAAGACTCGAGTGATTCTTGAACTAAGTTTGTATATTAAATCATGAATTTTTTGGTAATTACCAATTAATTACAACAAATAAAGATCCAAATAAAGAAACTAGTTAAACTAACGGGTTGTGCGGATGCACTAATACCATTGCGAATTGTTCTCACAAACATGTTCGGGATAAACATACTTTCGGTCATTATTTCTTCAACAATTAAGAATAACTCAACTCTTCTCCTTGATATTTTATCCATCTTTCTAATAAAAATTGCAATGTGAAACAATATAATTCTCTTTAATTGTTTGACATTCATTTCTATTTACGCAGTTAACCACTCCAAAAGCACGAGTTAATATAAAAAAACGAACAAATTAAAAGAAATTAGCAATCATGTATTACAACCAACATAGAATCACGGTGCACCTAAAATCAAACTCCTAAAATCGAGACCCAAAAAAAAAGAAAAAAGATTAAAAACAGAATATAAATTTCACAAAAGTAATTGAGACCCAAGATGATTCTTTCAAATCCAAAAACTATAGTGGATATTTTTACCAAAATAGTTAGAATCACTAACCTTCTCGACGGGAGCAAAATATCTCTCCCCTAAAAGCGCATCGACATGTATTAAAAAAAAACAGGGGAAAATGGGTTAAAAACAAAATAAAATCAAAACATTTATCGAGTATTAGCAGCGAAAAATATGAAAAAGAAATATTAGCTCAACCATAGATTTTTGAAAAAATAATTTTACCTCAACGCTATTTGGTTTGATGTCCGCTCCTCTGTTTTGGTTGGAGCTAGGGCTCGAGAATGCTTGTAAAAGAAAACAATGTGACAAAGTGAAGGGAGGAAAATGAATGTCGGTTGTGAAAGAAACGACAAGAATGGGGGGAGGAAATGGGGTATTCCGACATTTCACTCCATATCGAAAGTGAGTGAAATTGTATCCCACCCCTTGGTGGGATATGGTATACCCATTTTGGGTGGATAGTGAACCAGACCCTTGCTTTTTCATGGGCTTTGCAAGTTTCAACCAAACTAATTAATGGGAGTGAAATATTAAAAATGAGTGTGATAACCCTCCCATTAACCCCAACCAAACGAGCCCTTGGTGTATATAATATCTTTGTTTTGTTTAAAAAAAAATGAATAGAATATCATTGTCAGCTTTTCATAGCACTTAGAAAACACTTTCATTGTGTCATCTCTCACCTTTTCTTTTAATTTTTCTTTTTTAGTTTTTCTTTTCCTTTGTCCCTTCTGTGTCTTTTTTCCTTTCTTTCCGGTTTGGTTTTGGTGCGTCTTTCTCTCGCCGGCTCGATGTTTTATTCCCAGACACTTTCAGGTTTTTTAGCTCACCTCCCTAATCTCTGTTCAGTAGTAGTGGTGAATATGGAGAACCTCACAGATCAAGAGGCACTCGCGGTAGACCGGGACGAAGATATTACAGCTAACATATCACACGAAAACCCCCAAGGCTTCTGTCTAGCAGGGACTCTTCGAACACACAAAGCAGTGAACTCCTTCTACCTATTGGAAGTAATGAAAAAATCCTGGAAACCACGGAAGGGCTTTACCGCTCGAGAATGGGGGAAGAATTTATTTCTATTCCGTTTCGATGATCCAAAAGAAAGAGAGTGGGTTCTCGACAACCAACCGTGGCATTTCGAGGGCTTCTTGTTCGCACTCAAGGCCATTGTTGGCTCGGAGCAACCTTCTTCCATCACCATCACGGAGACTCCTTTTTGGACCCGCTTCTATGAACTACCCGTCGCGTGCATGAACAAAACAACTCTATCAAAAATGGTGAAACAAATCGGAAAGCTGGTGGCGTGGGACTCTTCAGGAGATTGCTTATTCGGAAAATCGGCCAGAATTAAGGTAGCCCTTGATACATCGAAGCCTTTGCCTCGAGGGCTCACAATTAAAATCAAAGGCGAAGCGAAGTGGATACCGCTCAAATATGAATCCCTCCCAGTGTATTGCTTTTGCTGCGGGATTATTGGTCACCATTTCCGCACATGCTCGGAGTATGACAATAATTCAGCTACTTCTCCTTCGGAAACCAAATACGGCCCTTGGCTTAAAGCATCACCTTTTAAGCGACCCCGACCCAACCTGGAAGGTCCCTCACCATCCTCTACGCAACATAACCCGGCTAAACAACTATTTTTCCCCACCGACAAACGCCATTCATCCCCCATCTTAAACATCAGCAAACCCAATCCCTCTCCCCGTACCGAGCAAACTCCCACATCAACAATAAAACCTGCACCACCTGAACTACCAAACCTTAATGCCTTGGTACTCTCAGCCAACATCCTCCCCCCCACAAGCACCAAATAACCAACCTACAACCCCTATCCTTACCCCTTACAATGTCATCACAGTACCCACATTTCCACGTAATCAATGCAACCCCCAAAGCAACATAGAGCTCCCTATCATCTCCACTCTAACACACTTCTACTCCCCCCCTCCAAACAAGCTCACCACCCCTTCACCTGCCAACACCCTCTCTCTCCCTGCCCCTAAGGAACCTCCTAACACAATCAAGCAATTCATACCATCCAGCCCTACAAAACCGAGCACCTGGACCAGGCTTCAATACCGTACCCCATCCCCCATCCACGGCTTCCCCCTCTATCCCCAACAAAACGCAAAAACAAAACACCTCATACTACCATCGACACCCTATTACCCCTGCCACCCAACAAAAAACCCAAAAACACTACCCAAGGCCCAGTTCAAGTGTTTGAATCAAATCTTTACTGTCCAACGGCGAAGACTGCGTCGAAGCAGTCTCGCCGACCACAATGAGTTGCTTCAGTTGGAACTGTTGGGGGCTTGGGAACCGCCAGACAGTTCAAGTGCTTACGCAAGATATCCGTAAAAAAGATCCCACATTCGTTTTCTTGATGGAAACCAAATTTCTTAATTCTGAAATTAGTAGTTTGTGTAAAAAACTTGGCTTTTCTTATTTTGTTGGTGTTGACTGTGACATGAATCATGGTGGCAGAAGAGGTGGGTTATGTTTGATGTGGAAGGAATCAGTTCAGGTAGTTGTTCAACACCAATCTCTTCATGCCATAGATGTTATGATTGACGGAAAATGGCGCCTAACGGGAATATACGGCTGGTCGGATGATCATATGAAACAGAATACGTGGCAACTTCTCAAGGACCTATATACAAACGACGACACTCCGTGGTTATGCGTGGGAGATTTCAATGAAGTATTATTTCACTTCGAAAAAATTGGTGGAAGACCAAAAGAAGAGTCCAAAATAAGAGCATTTAGAGAGGCACTATCAGAGTGTAATTTAGACGACCTCGGCTTTGAAGGTTTCAAGTACACTTGGACTAATGGACAAGAAGGGGCGGATAATATACAAGAACGACTTGACAGAGGAGTAGCCAACATCTCATGGGTTAGTCTCTTCCCCCAATACAAAGTCGAACACTTAGTCCGTATTGCATCAGACCATTGCCCGATTTGGATAACTTGGACAGCCCCCACGTATGATGCCACAAAAAAAAAACAAAAACGCATTTTCCGATTTGAAAAATGTGGCTCCAAGATGCATCGTGCAAACCCTATGTAATACAAGCTTGTAATTCTCACCCGGAAAATGGTTAGTCTCTTCCCCCAATACAAAGTCGAACACTTAGTCCGTATTGCATCAGACCATTGCCCGATTTGGATAACTTGGACAGCCCCCACGTATGATGCCACGAAAAAACAAAAACGCATTTTCCGATTTGAAAAAATGTGGCTCCAAGATGCATCGTGCAAACCCTATGTAATACAAGCTTGGAATTCTCACCCAGAAAATGGATCCCCCGCGACCACGAAGGAGAAAATACTTAGACTCGGGACCTCACTCCTCTATTGGGAGTCTTCGCACTTCGGTCTAATTCGCAAACAATTGGATTGCGCACGATCACAACTAGGGAAACTCCAGTCCCTACCACCCGTTGGAAACAATATCTCGGCCGCTAAAAAATTGGAGCGAAAAATTAAGACCCTCATGCGTCGGGAAGAAACCATGTGGTTTCAGCGTTCTCGAACAAACTGGTTAAAAGATGGGGACAAAAATACGGCGTACTTCCACAAAGTCGCAAGCGGGCGTCAGAAACGCAATTTTATTGATAAAATCAGAGACAAACACGGCCCTTTGGGTTGAAGAAGCGGGCGTCGAAACGCAATTTTATTGATAAAATCGAGAGACAAACACGGCCTTTGGGTTGAAGACCATGATAAGATTCTTTCAAGTACTACAGATTACTTTGGAGAACTATTCACCTCTACTACTGACACAAATTTTAATGGGGTTTTGGACGCTATTAAACCTGAATTGCCGAATGAGACACGGGACGAAATAGGCGCGCCCTTTCCCAGATGCACCCCTCAAAGGCCCCCGGGCCTGATGGTATGCCTGCTCTCTTTTTTCAACACTTTTGGACTACTATTAAAAAAGAGATTGTTACCACCATTCTTAATATTCTTAATAATCAGGCTGACCCCTCCCCTCTCAACCATACCCACATCATTCTAATCCCTAAAAAGAAAAGTCCGTCCCTACCAGCGATTTTAGGCCTATTAGCTTATGTAATGTTATTTTCAAAATTATTACCAAGGTAATTGCTAATAGACTAAAATCCTCCCTGAACCTTATCATCCACCCTTGTCAATCAGCGTTTGTCCCGGGTCGCTTAATTACTGATAATGCTCTTCTAGCCTTTGAGATTTTCCATGCCATGAAATCCAGTAGAGCCACTAAAAAAGGAGCCTTTGCATTAAAACTCGACATGAGTAAGGCCTATGATAGAGTTGAATGGGATTTCTTGCATCTTGTTATGTTACGCTTAGGATTACCGCAACACTTTGTTTCGCTTATTATGCGGTGTGTCTCCACGGTTTCTTACTCTGTTCTTATTAATGGTATCCCTGGTAATCCTTTCACCCCCACAAGGGGGTTACGTCAAGGTGACCCCCTTTCCCCATACTTATTATTATTCTGTGCAGAGGCTTTTCAGCTCTTATTCGATGCTCGGAGCTAGCAGGAAGAATTCATGGGTTTAAAATTTGTAGACGAGCCCCAGCAGTTTCACATTTATTTTTTGCAGATGACAGCATAATTTTCGGGAGAGAAACGGAAAGTGAAATTCAAGAAATCCAACATATCAACAAAATTTATGGCGAAGCGTCCGGGCAAGTAGTAAATTTCGAGAAGTCAGAGATTAATTTTAGTAGGGGGGTTGATCAAACCGTCGCGTCAAATCTTGCAAACCGCTGGGAGTTATGAAAGTGGACAAACATCATATTTATCTTGGTTTGCCAGCAAATGTGGGGAGGTCCAAAAAACAGATTTTCCAATCTTTGATAGACAGAGTTAGTAAAAAATTGAAAAATTGGAAAGCCATTACGCTATCAATAGCCGGAAAGATGACCTTATTGAAAAGTGTCGCACAAGCAATTCCCACGTACATCATGAGTTGTTTCCAAATACCGATTGATATTTGCCAACGTCTCAACTCTCTGATGGCCAACTTTTGGTGGGGGCAAAAGGAAAATGAAAAGAAAATCCATTGGCTCAAATGGAAATCCTTATGCAAATCGAAGGAGCATGGGGGCCTGGGATTCAAAGATTTATCCACCTTCAACAAGGCCATGTTAGCTAAACAGGGCTGGCGCCTAATCCAAGATGATAACACCCTTCTAGCCCGTACCCTAAAAGCTCGATATTTCCCGAACGGGGATTTTCTTACCGCCAAAATTGGCCATAACCCCAGTTTTACTTGGAGAAGCATTTTAGCGGGAAGAGAAATCATCCGTAAGGGCTCTCGAAAACTAATAGGTAACGGAAATAACACATTTGTGTGGAAAGATCCTTGGCTCCCTTCTGATCTTAATTTTTATCCCAACAAACCCCAGGGAGGAATTAATGAGAATTTGGTGGTTAGACAATTGTTTCGTGACGGGCAAGCGGAATGGAACGCGGAACTGGTGTCCCATCTTTTTTCGCACGAAGAGGCCAAAACTATTCTCGGCATCCGTTTGCGCAATTACGAATGCGAGGATCGCTGGACGTGGCATCACACAGCAAACGGACAATTTAGTGTGAAGTCTGGGTATAAGGTGGGCTTGACTTTGGACAGTAGATTTTTTAACTGCCCTTCATCATCGAGGAGTCCGGGTGTATTATGGAAATGGCTCTGGAAACTCAATATCCCCCCTAAGGTGCAAGTCTTTACGTGGAAGGTAATTCAACGAGCGCTCCCCGTTAAATCTGCGTTGTATTTACAAAAAGCGACCCCAAACCCTTTTTGCGAACGATGTGGGGAATGCGTGGAAACAATCGAACACGTTCTCCGAGATTGTCCGTGGAGTGATTTCTATTGGCGTGCTTCCCCGCTCCGTCTCGACCGGACTCTCACTAACCCGGCAGCGTCACTGACGGACATGGTTCACGTTGTGGCTGATTTTAAAAATGAACATGCAGGTTCCCTTTTTGCTATGTTACTTTGGGCACTCTGGAATGCGAGAACTTTTAAAGGTATTGAACTAACCCATTATGAATGTTTTGCTATGGCTTCGAGGTGTCTTCATGAATATAGGTCCAGCGGTATGGATCAAAAGTCTGGACAAATATCTTCCAAATTATTAAAATGGCAACAACCAGCTGAGGGCGTGTACAAGATTAACTCGGACGCCTCGATATCGAAGGGTGTCGGCGCTAGCATTGGGGTGGCGATTCGCACGCACGATGGTGTAGTAACCAGGGCACTCTCACGAAGATTTAGTCAAGAATTTGCCGTGGACATCGTAGAGGCGATTGCATATCGCGAAGGCCTTAAAAAAGCAAAAGAACTTCACCTTGATCGTGTGGGGGTGGAGACTGACTCCCAAACTCTTGCACAAGCATACCTGAACAATGATCCTAACCTTACCTACTTGGGCAGGGTGATTGACGACATTAGGGAGCTCAAAACATCCTTCACTTCGTTCACACTCCGCTACATCCCTCGGTCGACTAATAAGATGGCGCACTTGCTAGCTAGATTTGCTTTTTCTCTTCCGAACAATCAATTGTATTGTGGTCCTATTCCTGTTGAACTCAATCATCTCCTCCCGGAGGATGAGAGAACTATTTAAATATTAATATATTCCCTATTTTCTCAAAAAAAAAAAAGTCCTTTTATGATGAAGTGCTTTCTTAGCTGGATGAATCTCAGTCAAGATGAAAATATTACTAAAAGAATGCAGCTTAAAGACTTCTATCCAGGACACTCTCTCTCTCTCTCTCGTTTTCTTTTTTTTTTTTTTTTTTTTTGGGGGTGGGGGGTGGGGAGTTAATTAAGATTAACTTTTTGATTAGACCTTGATTTTTAAAAGATTGATTGAGATTATGCAGCAGAGAACATGCACTTCAACACAATCATGCATGATGATATGCCAGTACGAATGGGGAACAATCCCCAAAAGCAACACCTTGATCTGCTACTACTGTTTTCCATCTTTTCTGCAATAATTTTAATTTAGAGTCTGAATTTAAATTATTGGAATACTGAATCAATTATAAAAGCAAAGGTTACTTAATTTCGGCAAACTGTATATACATTATTTAAACCTTTTGATGACATATATAAAACCTTTTTGATGATGTTGCATGTGAGCTAGATTTCATGAAACCTAGCCATATATAGTTGGCGATGATATATGCAAGTTAACCAAATAAAATTACATTATATATATAATAATAAATCGAACAACTAGGTAAGTATAAGATAAATTCTAATTAGCAACCCAATTCCAAATAATGTTACACAACTGTTTATAGTACTTGACAATCTAGTTACACTGGAAAAAAAGCAATAACTTAATTTCGGTAATTAATTAAGATAACAAATACAAGAAGCTCAGTTTAGGCAATATTGGAAGCTATGTAGGCTGTAGCTCCAATTAGTACAATACATAAAAAAAAAAAAAAAGTAAAATGAAGAAACTATATTGAAATGCATAACAGTCTATGCAGTATATGTATGTTAGTTCTGAACAACTCCAAACAGCTAACCAACCATGACACCAAAAAAGAAAAAAAGGATAGATCTCTTGTTTTCACCAAGACCCTCCTCCACCTAACATTCCATTCCAAAATCCATTTGAATTTTGGTGTCCCTTTTCTTGATGATCTGCAGCTTGAATACTTGTGGTTGAGTCGTCATGTCGTTTTGTTGCTCCCAATGCAAACATTAAGCTGCTTCCATTAATATTTTCTTGTGGCAGCAGCACGCTACAATTATTCCCATATCCACTACTCCCATTATTATTAGTATTATTATTATTATTATTAATCCCAGCATCAATGGAGAAAGCAAGAGATGGCTTGCATTCTTGAAATGCATAAAGGGCATTATTAGCAGTATTTTCTAGAGTGTAAGTTGGGGCCATAGGGAAAAAGTGTTAGGCTACCAACCACACAAACAATGTTAATGGGAGGTGCCAAACTTTGCCAAACAATTTGGCACCGTCCAAGCATAGAAAAATTGAGTAAGACCAACCATATGTTGAAAGCTTCTGCCATTTTTCTCTATAAATAGAGAATGGGAGTGCAGGGAGAAAGTATGGCAAGCAGGCATTTGCTTGGCCATCCAACCGGGTGGAGAGGAAAAATGAGTGTACACACCTGGGGAGATCAATTTGGGTGAGTCAAATTGTGATAGGTGCGGGGAAACACTCGGGGTATTTTTCTCTCGAGTAACACAAAGGGGTTGGGGAGAGTGTTCTTTGATAGCTAGTAAAGTGGTTGTACGAGAGTCTTTTATTCTTGGGTTTGGACCATAAAACTCAAGGGGTGTATTTTTCTTGTACCGGGAAATTCTTTATTAGTAAAGAACGGAAACTCTCGTGGACGTAGGCGGGTTTTGCTGAACCACGTAAAATTACTGTGTGCATTTATTTTCTGTCGGTGTCATTTATTTTTGCCATCATCTTGTTGGTGTGATTTGTCGGATATTCCGGATAAATCAAATCTCGGATCACGACACGCCTCCGCTGCGCCCAACAAGTGGTATCAGAGCTACTTGGTAAGTCGGGCAAGGTAAAAATTGAGATTTGAATTTTTTCGTGGACACTTTGTAAGCGATGACAAATCCATTCAAGGTGCAACAATTTGACGGCAAAGGGAATTTCACTCCTTGGCAATAAAGGGTGAAGGATCTCCTAGTTCAACGGGGCCTGGCAATGGCGTTGAAGGGAAAGGAGGAAAATTTGACAGATATGAAAGGTGCACAGTGGGCAATCGGATCAACTGGGAAAGTTGGTGTAAAGGTTGAGGAAGAAGATAAAACCCTTTTACTTACCTCTATCCCGGATTCATATGATAGTCCGGTGATGATGTTGTTGTACGGAAAAAGAGACACTAGACCGAGAGCATATATAAAAGCATCGTTGTTGTCCATAAAAAAAAGGCAAACTAGGAGGAGGGACATGGATATGCTTTGGTTGCTCGGGAAATGAATCGATAATTGGGAGGGATCAGTGGTGGATCTGTGTCGCAGGTCGATTCAAGGACCAGGAAAGGGTGTTGTATGCTATCGTTATCACGAGAAGGATCATGTCAAAAGAAATTGTCCTCGGAGAAAGAAGGATGATGACGGTGGCGGTGGCGGTGGTGATACGGTGATAGGCTGCGGAAGATGGAGATGTCTCACGGTCTCACAAGGATAGATACTTCTTCTCAAGATTGATGGATTTTAGATTCGGGATGCATAATGCATGTGTACTCGAGAAGGATTATTTTGATTTACTTCAATTGAGGCGGGAATTTTGTTCTCTGGTGATGGTTCTATTTGTAGAATCATGGGATTGGAGTGGTAAAAATCAAAATGGGTGATGGAGTGGACCGTACTTTGGGTGGTGTGGCCTATGTCCCAAAGATGCGGGTGAATCTAATTTCCTGGTGCCAAGTGGATTCCAACAACTGCGACATTCATTTGGAGGTGGAGTCGAAAATCACACATGGCGGAAGGGTCCTAAGGGTGGGAGAGAAGTATCGAATTTGTATCGTCTGGTGACCTCAAGGATTACCGGAAGTGGTAGCGCCGGAAGGCTTCCGAGGGAATAGGACGGGTGTGAGGGAAATCTGTTTGGGTGAGAGGATGGATCGGGGTCGTCCCTCTCGGCGATCAATTAGTGGTGTTGATCGGATGCGTGTGTATTGGCCGATTGAATCGGTGGAGTTAGGACCTTACCGATTCGGCATGTGCTGAGATGATTGAAGGCAATGGTGTTTTGATGTTACGGTTTTGTGATTGAAATTGTTTTGTGGTTGAGGTGGAGATTGTTAGGCTACCAACCACACAAACAATGTTAATGGGAGGTGCCAAACTTTGCCAAACAATTTGGCACCGTCAAGCATAGAAAAATTGAGTAAGACCAACCATATGTTGAAAGCTTCGCCATTTTCTCTATAAATAGAGAATGGGAGTGCGGGGGAGAAAGTATGGGCAAGGTTAATTGCTTGGCCATCCAAGGTGGAGAGGAAAAATGAGTGTACACACACAGGGAGATCGGTTTGGGTGAGTCAAATTGTGATAGGTGCGGGAAAACACGGGGTATTTTTTCTCGAGTAACAAAAGGGTTGGGGAGAGAGTGTTCTTTGATAGCTAGTAAAGTGGTTGTCACGAGAGTCTTTTATTCTTGGGTTTGGACCATAAAACTCAAGGGGTGTATTTTTCTTGTACCGGGAAATTCTTTATTAGTAAAGAACGGAAACTCTCGTGGACGAGGCGGGTTTTGCCGAACCACGTAAAATTCTTTGTGTGCATTTATTTTCGCTTCGGTGTCATTTATTTTTGCCATCATCTTGTTGGTGTGATTTGTCGGATATTCCGGATAAATCAAATCTCGGATCACGACACGCCTCCGCGCGCCCAACAAAAAGGAATTTAGTCCTCCGATCTAGCGGCCGCATTAATATTTACAAAATTTAGGGCAGAAGAAGAATTATTAATGACATCTCTACCCTCAATCTTGGGAAACCCTAGAAACTCATGATTATTATAATCCGGTACTGGAATATTAACTTGAAAACCAAGATTAAGATGATCATCATGGATTTTAGGGTTTTGATGAGAAGAAAAGACGGGATAATTAATGGTTGGTTTTTGATCAGGTGTGAGCATTGATAATGAAGGTGAGGTGGAACATTTTCTAGTACTAGTGTTTTTCTTGAACCACCTCCAACTGGAACATTTCTTAGGGTCCCACCTTCAGTCCAATACCTTCTGCAAGTTTTGCAAAAGTATCTTGGTTGAGTGAGGCTGTAATTGTTGTAGTAGCAGAATTTGGTGTTTGTTGAGTGGCATCTTGGACAATTTAGGGCTACCTCTTTTTGTGGCCTTATTTTTCTCTCCATTACTGGCCTTGTTATTTCAGTCACCATGCTTTTTGCCACTCCAAATTCCTGAAATTAATTAATAATACATATATAAATTAATTAAGCTGGAATGTGTTTGGGATTGATGAAATTGATATAATTAAAAACATAGAAGCTAGCTGATAGCTAGCAAAGTAGAAAACAAAACAAATTAGGTAACTTCACAAAACACTACTTTAATTTGAGAATATATATATATATATATAGAAAGAAAATATAAATTAACAAATGAAGCATATTACTACACATGCAAAGGAGGGACACTACAAAAAAAAATGCAGATCAACAACAACAACGAAAATACAACGAGTTTTTGTAATTTCTGTTGTTGTCTTTTACCATATATATAACAACGGTAAAAACCTAAATCTCAAGAGATGAAAGAAAAGGGGACAGAAAGAAGGTAACTGTAGGCTAACTATGGGCAAAATTATTTTTTTGGTCCGTTAAGTTGGCTCGATTTCGCTTTTAGTCCTTTAATTTTTATGGGTTGCGTTTGGCAAATACTAACTTTTCTAAACCTGCACATTTAATCTGATTTCAAAATTTCGGGGATATCTTATCCCTAAAATGATGAGTTGGGTCATTTTTTCATGAAATGACTATTTTGCCCCCTTTTTTTGGATGGAAACCTTGGTCATATGCATATCACATGACTTGCGTAATATCTCAATAAAATTAAATAATAAAAATAAATATAAGATTAAATTAAATTAAAGAAAAAATATGAACATAAATTTAAAATTTTATATAAAGTTGACAATATAAAATATATGTTGAACTTTTTTTTAATTTTATTTAAATAAAATAATCTGAACATATTTTTATAATTTTTAATTGTAAATAAAATTAAAAAAAATAAAAACAAAATAGAAAAAACATGTATTTACAATTTTCAACTATATATCAAAATTAAAAAAATAGAAACAAACAAAAACATATATATCTATAATTTTCAATTTAAATTGAAATTAAAGAAAAATAGAAATAGAAGAAATAGAAAAACCAAAAGAAAAAGAAAATAATGTACTTTTTTGTTTTTCTAGTTTTCCTTAATTTTTATTTAAACTTGAAAAATATAAAATATATGTTCGATTTTTTTTTTGTAATTTAATTTAAAGAAAATAATATGAACATATATTTATAATTTTCAACTGTAAATAAAATTTAAAAAAAATAAAATAAAAAACGAACAGAAAAAATATGTATTTATAATTTTCAACTATATGTAATAATAAAAAACAATAGAAAACCAAAAAACATATATATCTGTAATTTTCAACCGTAAATTAAAATTAAAAAAAAATAGAAAACAAAAAAAATAAAAATATAGACTTACAATTTTCACTGTAAATTAAAATTAAAGAAAAAATAAAAACAATAAAACTGGAAAAAATATCTATTTACAATTTTCTACTATAAATAAAAATTAAACAAAATAGAAAACAAAAGGACGAAAAATGAAAAAAAAAGAAAATAAATTTCTATTATTTTTATTTTCTATTTTTATTTAATTTTTATTAAATGTTGAAAAATATAAAAATATATGTTCGACCATTTTATTTAATTTAATTTAAGTTTTTTTTATTTATTTTTTTATTTAATTTATTATTATTTTTCTATTTTTTCTTTAATTTTAATTTTCCAAAAAAAGGGCAAAATAGTCATTTCAAGGAAAAATGGCCAAACTCAGCATTTTAGAGATAAGATATCCCCAAAATTTTGAAATCGGACTAAATGTGCAGGTTTAGAAAAGTTAGTGTTTGCCAAACGCGCAACCCATAAAAATTAAAGGACTAAAAGTGAAATCGAGCCAACTTAACGGACCAAAAAAGCAATTTTGCCGCTAACTATGATAACTTGATCCAATTAAGCACATCAACCCTAATATATTGTTAATTCTTTGATAGCCAGAAAATACTCAAAAAAGTAAAAGAAAAAATGAAAAAACAGTGAGCTATATATAAATTAGGAAGTGTTGGGAGTACCTGCGTCCATTGAGCAGTATCCATGGATATTTGATGTGAACAAGGCAAAAAGGAGTATTACGTACGTACAAAAAGGCAAAGTGATGGAGATCAAATTTCACCTCTAGCTCCTTTGTCTGCAGCTGTCTTAGATGCAAAGAAAGAATGTTTTTCAGTTGTTTGTGTGTTGCCTCCTTTTGACTTGAGTTAGCTAACTTTATGGATGCATATATGATATGAGGAAAAAATGACGCCTAGGGATTGTTTGTTTTGACTACACTCATCACTCTGAATATATTTTTATTTTATTCATTTATTTATGATGTGAACTTTTTTAATTTTGTCTGCTTTTATCACCATCAATATGTGTCTAATCTTTTATTTTTAAATCTTTTGTGAGTGCAATTGTGAATGTATATTCTTGGTGGGTTTCTGCTTTTTTGACTCTTGAATGGAGGAATTAATCATACTTGATGTCTCCTCCTCATTCCCACTAAGCCTTTTTTTCTTATATATTAATTACTATTATTTTGAGATTATAGTTTGGTCAATTTGTTCTCTATCCAATTAAAAATAGTATCAAATGAAATTAATTCGACTTGGTAAAATATACCTGCATAAATATCATAAGCTTTTAATTTCTTGATAAAATATATATAAAAAAAAACAAATTCAAAGGGACAAAGATATAGGTATGTCAAATTTTAAATATTTGAAATTTGAAAAAAAAAATCATTGTTTTGTAAAGATATATATTAGATAATCTTCCAGCTTTATGCTTTAGTGATGTATAGTTTTTCTTTTATGCTTCTAAAGGTCTTATGTGTTTGCATGTTCGAAACCATCATCATGATAAGGATTCCTTTTTCTTTAAGGGGAAAGTGAGAAAATGCTATTATTACAATTTACATGCATGAACTTTCTTTCCCCCTTCTTCATTTTAAATTCTTTCTATTGATCTAATTAAAAATTTTGGATGAAATCTTTAAGTATGAACATTGATCCTTTTTCAAGTGTATTTTCAATTTTCACCCTTTCCTAACTGATAAAACATTCTTCAACTACTTTGAGGATGTATGAAGCCAAGAAAAAGAAGATATTGCTTACCAACCAAAACATATTTCCACCCATCTTTTTGCACTTTTAGATTTTTGCATGTCTGCATGCAACTTCCCCCTAAATCACATATATGTTTAGTTAGGTTAATTTTAGGTTACGCAATACTATGGAAATCACTACTAGAAAAAGAGGTTTTTGGGACGACAAATATTAATTTGTCACAAAAGACTGAATTTCGTCACAAAATAATTTTTTGTGGCGATACGTCGTCGCAAATAAGCCGCCACGTAAACCTCGTGACAAATAAATTATTTGTGATACCAGCGTCGTCACAAATGGTATTGTGACAACATATCGTCACAATCAGAAATGTTCACCAAGATTTTCGTTAGGGCATTTTCGTCTGACTTATTTGTGACGACAATATTGACACAAGTAATTTAAAATCTTTTGTGACGACATTTGTCGTCTCAAAAGCTTATATTCTGAAACTTTATTTGTGACGATTTTGTCGTCGCAAAAACCTTCTTTTATTAAATGTTTTTTTATATTTTATTTTAGTATCCTATTTTTAAACATGTATTCACCTAATAACAATACCAACATTACCCAACATGAATACATTCATTTAACCAATGATATCAACCAAACACAAAAAACAAGTATCGACATTATGTTAAATATCACACTACTTGTATTCACCTATTAATAATATTAACATTACCCAACACCAATGCATTCACGCAACCAAACACAAAAAAAACAAGTATCAATATCATGTTCAAAATAACAAGTATATATATACAGCAAGATATCGTATCATCTGGTCTAATCATCTAAATCCTTAGTTGCATCATCTCCAAAAGATCTCGCGTGTGTGCATGTCTTTCTAATTTTCTATCAACGACAAGGGCTCTTGTGTCTCGATGTCGATCTGTCCAACATAAGTCCGATATTAACAAAATTGAAAAACATACTTGTATCACAATTGCGTATAAAAATTTAATTTTAAATATAAAATGACTTTTACCTTCTTAAAATGATGTCGAATGAATGGTATACACCCTTGAGTGCTATTGCATTGCTTCTTTTCGTGGTTCGCCTTGTTCGTCATACTCCGCCGCTGCACAAAAGATTTATAGTCAACGATATCACAATAAATATTAATGAATTAACAATCTTAAAAAATGAAAATGATAATTTTGATCAAATCGATTAATGAGAATATTATTGATGCATTTGCTTTTTAAAATTATAAAAGAAGCCACACTTTAAAGTTAAGCTTTGACATTCTATGTCGCACTACTAAAGATACATATTATAGCAAAAGCATTAGAGTACTAAAACCTTCCTCTGTGATTAACAACTTGATTTGTTGAAAATGTCAACTAAACAAATAGTGGTGTAAAAACAAACTAATATCCACATATTTAGTGAACAAAGTCTTGTAGCTAAATGAAACTTAATTTACCAAAACCTGAGTTATATGAAAAAACCAGCCTTAAAGAGACCAACAAAAGACAAGTTCTCACAGCATTCTCAGATTTGCTTTTCAGACTTTGGCATTAGAGGTTAATGAGATCTAAATAAACCTAAACAAGCACTATACCCAACTTCACTTGCTTAGCCTTAGGAACTTGCAAAGAATTAAGTCAATTTAACATAATTCCAACGGACCTGGGCAATTTAAGGTTGTAAAACTCCAGCAGAAGGAAAACATAATTCTATCAACGGACCTGGGCTTAAGGCAACTTAAGGAAAACAAGAAGCAACCACCCTTTAATAGTTTAGTTAATCTCAAATCTTAACACAAGAAAGCTACAAATGGATGTAACACTAACACTGTAACACACAGAAGTATGAGCAATCAGTGAGAGGAAAAAACAACAGTAAAACTAAGATTCAAATTTACCAGGATGAGCAGATTGTGTGGCCAAACCTAAAGGTGTTTCCTTCTGCAAAGAGAAAAGGTCAACTAAAAATGAAATAATATCAGATGTATCCCACAGGGATACGTACCGGGCAATTGAAAATGATACTCATACAACTTCTCAACAGCACTTTCTCAAGAAGAAAAGGAGTTTTATAATGTTTTCTATACTAATTAACATGCAAGCAATAAGAAAATCAATTCTTAATTTACAAGCAGGATTTACAATTCTCCATAGCTATCATCAACTAGGCAACTTTTAGCTAGGATGGACAATACATGGTGCAAAATAAAATACTCATTTTAAGAACAAAACATAAGAACGGTATTTGAAATGAATATCAATCAACTTTGTAATGGCCATATGTCTTCTCCTTTGTAATGAATAGCTCAAGGAACACTTACCAAAAGCACAAGTTCACATAAATATATGTATGAAATTTTCATATCTCATCAAAAAGACATTTGATGGGAATATATAGTGTCTAATTCCATTTTTACTCTATCAAGTGTCATTCATGGATTTTCTTCTGGAAAGAATTAAGAGGAAAAAGTATTTTAGTGATTATATAGTGGATTGAACAACATAGAATTCAAAGATTATTTATGAATCAACTACACGACAATCCTAAAAATCAGATCCTTAAAACAACACTCAAAAAACAGAAAAAAATGAAGTGACTGAACTCAGATTCCAAAGAAAGGCAAGTGCAATCAATTGGATGGCATACCCATAGCTTTGGTTGGCTAATAAAGTGATCGAGACATATAAAGCTACAATGCCATAGACCCTACTAACAACACTGTGAGACACAATATTGACATAACCCCATTAAACTCCCAGTTTATTGTTAGATAAATATTTTTATCATGATTTTGATGATTTTGTTCAAATGAGTTTTTATACCAAAACAATGTCCCTAAATATTGTCCAAATACTTCCGATCGATTTAAAATATTTTTACTATTTTCCGGAGTATTTCTTGAAGTTTATTTTCGATAAAAATTGGACAACACTTATGTTTCGAGGCTTTCGGCCGTCGTCTATAGGGCAACCCGCACCTAAGTTGAGTTTTGAAACAAGAAAACGGGACGGAAGGGAAATGAGGGAGGGCGACCAGGTGCTGTAAGCTGCTCCCAAAGACGAGAACACCATGTTTCTTCAATTTGGTCACCCCAACCGTTCAAAGATAGGGGGAGACCGGTCGGACCCCCCTCCGACCGGTCCCCCTGTGTATTTTTCACAGAGAATCCATTTCAAACTTATCTATGTGCGACCGATCGCACCCCTCTTTATCGAGAAACTATCAGATTTGCATTTTCGCATGACTTTTCCCTAATTTGTGGGATTGATTTCTAATGACTATAATCTTGATTTTAAATGGTTTCTTTTGCAGAAAATCACTCCCCAATGAGGAGCCTATGTCCGGAAAATTAAGCCAAGACCTCTCCTATAAATAGAGGCTTCTTTCAAGCAACAAGATACAACACAACATACTGTAAGTCCAAGCGGCTACGATAATCTAGAGGGGGGTGAATATATTATCTCCATCTTTTCGATTTTGCCCTCTTTTTCAATACAAATGCGCCAAGATAATAACAAAGGTGCGGAATGTAAATAGCACACGTCGATTTATAGAGCTTCACCCCACCTAGGGACTACGTGCTCTACCACCCCAATATATCCGGGGATGGGTTTGAAAAGAAAAAAAGATTTTATTAATAATTACCAAAATTATTACAACAAAATCTTACACCAACACCTTGAAGAGCACCACACTCTTCTTCAACACCACCTTTGAGATTACCACAATCTCTTCTTGAAGATTACCACAATCTTCAAATGGCACCTTGTGAAGATTACCACAATCTTCACCCTTGAAGAGCACCACACTCTTCAACACCTCAACAAGAAGATTACCACAATCTTCTTACACCTAACACCTAGTTCACCCAGTGTGTTCTTACCACAAGAACACTCACAAGGATATCTTGTGTTTGAATGACGACCACAAATTCAAGATTACAACTCGATAATTGATAATACAATAGAGTGCAAGTGTAATCAAGAATAGCCTAGACCTCAAGAATGTGAAAGTGAATAGCTAGGCAAATTACAACAAGAAATAAGACAAAGTAAGAACAAGTGTATTCTTGAGTGTATCTTGTTATGTTGTAGTTTTCTCTCTTATTGTGTTGCTTCAATTCTTTCCTCTATTTATAGAAGATGTCTTGTACATGATAGGCTCCTCTCTTGGGGACATGAATTGTCAAAAAATTGCAAGACAATTGAAGAAAAGAGTTGTTAGAAATCAATCCCACAAATTAAGGAAAAGATGTCTGCCGCACAACGGTTACATTTTTCTGTCAAACTCAGAAGCGGCCAGTCGGTCGCGCACAAATAAGAGATTTGAATAACACATTGAATATTACAACAGGCGGCCGGCCGACATAAGCCGACCGGTCGGCCGACCTTGTCTCAACCGGTCCCCCTAAAGCAAAATGCAAGGTCCGAAGTTTTTGTAAGAGAGCGATCTTGGTCTTGGGCCGACAGGGGTGTCGACCGGTCGACGGCACCGATCGACCCCTGGGCGGCCGGTCGACTGTCAATTTCACCTCGGGTTCATTTTCTGTTTCAGCGTACTCTTGGTCACGGGTTGCCTATAAAGATAATTTGGTCGACCTCAAAACAAAAGTGTTGTCCAATTTTATATCGAAAATAAACTTCAAGAAATACTCCAAAAAATAGTGAAAACATTTTAGACCGATCGGGAGTATTAGGACAACATTTAGAAACATTGTTTTGGTGTAAAAAAAATATTAACAAAAAAATCATTAAAAGTGTTGTCCAATTTTGTCGAAAATAAAACTTGAGGAAATACTCCAGAAAATATTAAAACCATTTTAAATCTTTTAGGAGTATTTGGACAACCTTTAAAAACATTGTTTTGGTGTAAAAACAAAATCATCAAAATCATGATAAAACCATTTATCAAACAATCTCCCCATTTTTGATGATTACAAACCAAAACAATTTTAACGAGGTCGATTTTGAGAACAAAATAATTTTACCGGTTAAAGAGAACTATCCGTTGTGAGCGACAATATCCCATGCAATAAAAACACAAGGATGGGAGTAGAGATATTCAAACACATATAGCAAATGCTCCCCCTATCAACATGCACAACAAGAGTTATAAAGAAGCAACTTAAACATAAGCTAGAATATTAGCTTTTCGATATTGAGCTTAAGTATCAATAACTTAAAAGCTCCCCCTGTCAAAGAGACATCATTAGAAACATAAATACGTTCATACTACAACCAATGGACCAAGAATCATACATAACCATAATAAATCATGTGGACATAATATGATCCACAACTTATGGCTTTACATAGCCACAACTTATAGCTTCTTTTCGTGACGCTTATCTTAGCTTCTTTGAGCTAAAGAACTTATAACATGTTTCTCCCCCTTTGGAATCATAAAAAAAATGTTAGCACGATAAATGCATCATATATTCATATCAAAGTGCGCAACTAAACCGATGTACCGAGCTATTTGAACATTGAAGCTTATAAACCAAATAGGAGGGAAAAGTCGAATCATACGACTTGAAGAAGCTTATGAAAACTCATTTGATAAGCAAAACATGATCTCTATATATATATAAGACTTTTGAAATCGAGAGAATCATGTAGGTGATGAATTTTTCATTGAAACATTTTATCGAACACTTGGCGTCAAAAATTGAAAAAGATATATATAGCCCTTGTAAATAAAATCAAGCCAAGTTTTTCATCACCAAATGCAATTTAATAAATATCATTCATCAACAATCAATAATCTCAACACATACATATATAATTTGCAACAAGAAATAGACATTTAAACCAAGTTCTCAAGGGTTCAACCCAATTGAGCTAAAGAGAGTGAAATTCTTACCATTCGACGGTAAAGATGAGCAATGATGATGATAATCGAGCTAGACAATCCCCAAAGTATGAATTTTATGTAACAAAACACATTCGAAGTGAATTGTGTATGAAATTGACGAAGGGGACGAAAAATGGCAAAAATGATGTAAAATGACTAAGCGTTGGGATGAACGATTTTTATCCAAAAATTAGCTTAGCGGCGACGGCCGGCGTTGAGGGCGACGGTTGCCCTCAACCCCATCACCCCATGTCTTGCCAGGTTTTCAAAATCCAATTTTGATCCAAAAATCCGATTTTTCGCCCTAAGTTTTAAAAACGTGCAAAATGCAAACGTAGACCTCATTCAATATACATTATGCCATAATCAAGCTTGAAATGAGGTAAAATACTCGGTGGTTAACGAAAAAAATCCGCGAGTTATCCTTGAGATGGAATTAAACATGCAATCCCTTAACAATTATATCGAATCTCGATATGTTTAGTTCGATTATGACGAACCATAGTTTGAATAATTTTGACCGGACTTGTTATCCCGAAAAATAAGAGCGTTTTAAAGCTTCGGATGCAACAAGTCATAAGAAGAAATGCCTTTCAAATATTTGAAAATTTCTTTTAACGACACTTTAATGAGATTCGTTGGGATAGTTTTTGAAGTCGAGCATATAGACATAATGCATATGGAATGTCGAGTCTATAGAAATAATACAAGAAAACATACCTCGAATTTGTTTGTCGGCCGATATGCCTTTCTCAACCTTTGTCAATCTTTAGCCATAGAGGTTGAGATAGTTCTTCTTTCTTCAATGCTTAACTCCTTCAAGAGTTCTTTTGAAATATAACCGTCTTCTTGGCATTGAGCAATTTGAATTCCAATGATCAAATTTGAGCTTCCCTCATCATGATCATCTTAGGTTCACCTTGCATTGACTTGAAAAAAATATCTTGCACAAATATTTATTAGTAGCACCATAAATATTATCATCATAAATTTGCACAAGTAAACAACCTTGCCCTTTTTCAAAACAAGAAGTGTACTATCAACTTTACCTTTTGTAAAATCATTTTGCAAAAATAGCTAAGTCTATCAACCGTACAAGGCCTTTTATAAAAAATCATTTGGCCTAACCCCGGTGGTTGTTTTACAAAGATTTCTTCTTGAATAAAACCATTGAGAAAATTGGATTTAACATCCATTTGATAAAGCTTGAAATATGGGATAATTTCAGACTTAGTACCCAAAGTTTACCTACTTTTTGCTTTTAGTACCTCATGTTCCTAACTCATCAAATATGGTACCCAACGTTACACTTTTTAATCAATCTTACTACTTTAGTTAAATGACCGTCAAAATTGACTTGGTGACCTGTTACAACAGGTTAATATGGCAAAAATGAGTGAAAATTAATAAAGTTGAAATCTAATTATCTTATACAATTATTAAGAAAATATAAATTATATTTTAATTCAAAATTAATATTTTAGTTATAAAATTCTCTTTTTATTTCTAATTGATTTATCTTAATAATGGTTTATGTTAATCAATAGCTTAAACCTACAGAGTTTATGTAATTCTTAGCAAAGTATAATCAAAATTGATTATACTTTATAAATTAAAATTTGATTAATCGGTAAATTAATATCAAATAAAAAGTACAAAATTTAATATTTACTCACTTTAAAATATTGTTAACCGGATAAAAAAATGCTTTTAACTCAACCAAAAAAATAAAAATCATAAATAAGGTATAAACTTAATTTACCAAGCAAAACCCAAAAATCCATTAGCGTAGGTAGCCGCCACAACAATCCTTCCTTTTTTTTTACCTGCTATAATATTTTTTTAACTAGGGACATACACTTTTTATTATCATTTAATTACAAATATTTGTTTAGTTTTTCATAACATTTTCATTCGACTAGAAAGATTTTATCTTTTAATAATTTAATATCGTAAACTAAGTAATAACAAAAATTCATATTGGAAAAATCCTGATCAAAAATTTATTTTCAAATTATCACTCTAATGTATTTTATTTCAAAATATTGATTCAAGATTATACATGATTATATTGCCAGAAATTATTTGGTCATATGAATATATTATAAGAAATTAAATAAAAAATGTAATCCACAAACTTATCAACACATGCCACACAAAGTCACAAAGCTTACTACAGCTCGAGTTCAACCCACGTGCACGTCAACAACACCCCAAACTTCACTGACGGTCCCCGGCGGCGTTTTCTACCGTCCCCTATCAACGACTCGAAATTATAGATTCAAGCTTCCCAAAATGGCGGCTAGCCGGCTAATATTCACTTGCCAAATACCATTCCGACCCTCAGCTCCCATGTGCCACAATGCACCATACCTTTCCAGCTTTCCTCCACCCACCCATTTACGGGTAGAATTGATTACACTTTTGGAGACAAAATTCCCATATCCTTCTGCACGAGATGATGCAGATATGATGCATCAAAAAATTTCACGCACAAGACCTCCATACTTATTTGCTTCCCAAAGAAAAACTTCATTAAGCTCTCCGCCTTTAGGTGACTAATTTGGGGTTGAATCGATTAGGAACCATTTGGGAGTAAAGATTTAGGTCAATTTGGGGTAAAATTGAATTAGGCTTTCAAATTAGGAATTAGGGTTTAGAATCGATTTGGGGGAAGACATTTTGGCTTTTGGGACTAAAATGGATATTGTAAGGTTGATTAGTGTTTCTCCCCTCCAAACTTACAATTGCGGTCAATCAGATTTATTCATAGACAAATAACTAACGTCGAGTAGTAACACTTGATTAAAAAGTATAACGTTAGGTACTATATGTGATGAGTTGGAAACATGAGGTACTAAAAGCAAAAAGTAGGTAAAGTTGGGGTACTAACTTGAAATTATCCCCTTGAAATATTCTTAAAACAAGAATTGACAAGTAAAATGCAAATAGCTACTAAATGTGCTATGAGTGCAAATGTTACATCAAAATCAATTACCTTCTTCTTGAAAATACCTTCGAGCTACTAACCTCGCCGTAGTTCGACCAATGTTGCCTTGGTCATCGAGTTTGTTCGGGAATACCCTTTTTGTCTACTTCATTACTATCATCATAAGGCATCCAATTGGTGGGGTGTTCACAATAGAACATTTACGCCCAAATATTTTGAGGTAACTAATATTTGGAATACTTCATTTCTCATATACACAACTTAACAAACTCATTAACGGAATCGCTTATATAAGCAAGAAAAAATAGCCCAAGTGTAAAAACATGCCTCAATCATCAATCTCAAAATATCTTTCAAAAGAGCATAGTAGGAATAGACACTATATATATATATATATAGACCATGAAGCAAGAAACACATACTATGCATTTAGAATATCATCAAGAGTCTAATAAATCATGCAAGTTCAAATAAGTTTAAGAAAGCTATAAAAGGTCTCTTTTGAATTTTGAAAATCCGATAGCATATAGTTGAGACCTCATTTAAAAGAAGTATTTGAACAAGAGTTGACAAAGCAAATATGTGCAATCAAATGTCGAATAGTGCCTTTTTTTTTAAAAAAAATTTAAAAATCCTCTTAATGGCACTTGTATGAAATACTATGAAAAACAAGCACATAGGCACATGGCAATACATATATCGAGTCTATAAGAGTAAGAATAACACAAGTAAACATACCTCGATAATTAATGCCTTTCTTGACAAATAATGACGTAAATGGCCAATGTGAAAATATGTAGATCCTACACAATTCTTAAAACCAATCTAGTACAAATCATAATGATAAAAGTGTAGGCTAAGAGATATCACAAGTAAGCTCATACCATAAAAATCCATAAGAGATGATAACATACTTTAGTCTACAAAAATGCACAAGAGTTTTAAAAACATCATATAAGGTCTTCTTTTTCAAAAATATTTTAAAAGCACAAATATATATTGAAGACCTTAATTAAAAAAAAAAATAAATACTTGAAAACTCATTTTGCAATTAATACACAAATAAAAGCATGCATAAAAATAAAATGCATATTTAACTAGGAGATACGGGTTACCAATTCGCCATTTCAATGGGTTGTCGTTCCCATTGTTGATGATATCTTCCATTTGAGAAGTCACTTTGTTGATGATGACTTCTTTGATTACTCAATTTCAAGGTTTGTTGCCTTCCCATTGTTGAAAATCTCTTCTTCTTTGAAAATCATCTTGTTGATGATGTCTTTGCCATTTCCAAGGATTGTGTTCTTCCCATTTTTGATTATATCCTCTTCTTGGAGATTGGCTTTGTCGAAAATAGTTTCTCCTTCTTTGATCAAATGAAACGGTCATTTGATGTCTTCTTGGCGGTATAAATTTTCTTCGATCATTATTTTCGGGTACCTAATATGACATTGTTTTGTGGTACCCTCATGTGTTTGGGTCCTTTGGGATTAGTCTTGAGACTTTTAGGTCTCCAACAATAATTAGAGCTATTTCTAGCCCGACAAGTATTTACCGTATGACCCTTTTTACCGCAATAAAAGCATGTAATAATTCTAGGAGCATAATGACCAACGTCTTAGAGACTTGATTTTTTATGTGATTGACACCCCCAGGCTTATGATCAAGTTCTAGTTTGAATTATCATAACAATCAACAATATTGGTCATTCTATCGACTCAAGTTGGATTTAGATAAATCATTTTTCAAGCAATTTATATCCTCAACAAGAGTACTATTTTCTTTCTCAAGATTTCTAACCTTGTCAAGAGTGGTGGTGTGAGCACATGATAGTGATTCATATGAAGTAAATAAACTATCCTTATCATTTTTCAAAACATTGAATTCCTTTTTCAAATTTTTGTATTTAACAAGTAAGCTTTGGAATTCATTTTGAAGTTCATCATAATCATTTTGCAAATCACTATAATCATTTTGTATGACAATACCATAAGAAGTAGAGGGTTTAAGAATTACCTTGTTTTCTTCTTCGAAGCCCATAAGACATTTTTCGACTTCATCATCGGAATTTGTAAGAGGCTCATCCCATATTGTTGGATTTGATGTTGTATCCATTTGAGAAGTAGATGCTTTTGAGTTGCTCCTTTTATTTGCATATACTTCATAGACGGCTTCCAAATGAGATTTGGATACAACAAGTCATAAGAAGAAGTGTCTTTCAAATATTTAAAAATTTCTTTTAACGGCACTTTAATGAGATTCGTTGGGATAGTTTTTGAAGTCGAGCATATAGACATAATGCATATGGAATGTCGAGTCTATAGAAATAATACAAAAAACATACCTCGAATTTGTTTGTCGGCCGATATGCCTTTCTCAACCTTTGTCAATCTTTAGCCATAGAGGTTGAGATAGTTCTTCTTTCTTCAATGCTTAACTCCTTCAAGAGTTCTTTTGAAATATAACCGTCTTTCTTGGCATTGAGCAATTTGAATTCCAATGATCAAATTTGAGCTTCCTCATCATGATCATCTTAGGTTCACCTTGCATTGACTTGAAAAAATATCTTGCACAAATATTTATTAGTAGCACCATAAATATTATCATCATAAATTTGCACAAGTAAACAACTTTGCCCTTTTTCAAAACAAGAAGTGTACTATCAACTTTACCTTTTGTAAAATCATTTTGCAAAAATAGCTAAGTCTATCAACCGTCTGAGGCCTTTTATAAAAAATCATTTGGCCTAGAAAAATTTTAAACCCGGTGGTTGTTTTACAAAGATTTCTTCTTGAATAAAACCATTGAGAAAATTGGATTTAACATCCATTTGGTAAAGCTTGAAATATTCTTAAAACAAGAATTGGCAAGTAAAATGCAAATAGCTACTAAATGTGCTATGAGTGCAAATGTTATATAAAAATCAATTACCTTCTTCTTGAAAATACCTTCGAGCTACTAACCTCGCCGTAGTTCGACCAATGTTGCCTTGGTCATCGAGTTTGTTAGGAATACCCTTTTTGTCTACTTCATTACTATCATCATAGGGCATCCAATTGGTCTAGGGTGTTCACAATAAAACATTTACATCCAAATATTTTGAGGTAACTTATATTTGGAGTACTTCATTTCTCATCTACACAACTTAACAAACTCATTAACGGCATCGCTTATATAAGCAAGAAAAAATAGCCCAAGTGTAAAAACATGCCTCAATCATCAATCTCAAAATATCTTGCAAAAGAGCATAGTAGGAATAGACACTATATATATAGACCATGAAGCAAGAAACACATACGATGCATTTAGAATATCATCAAGAGTCTAATAAATCATGCAAGTTCAAATAAGTTTAAGAAAGCTATAAAAGGTCTCTTTTGAATTTTGAAAATCCGATAGCATATAGTTGAGACCTCATTTAAAAGAAGTATTTGAATAAGAGTTGACAAAGCAAATATGTGCAATCAAATGTCGAATAGTGCCTTTTTTTTAAAAAACAATTTAAAAATCCTCTTAATGGCACTTGTATGAAATACTATGAAAAACAAGCACATAGGCACATGGCAATACATATATCGAGTCTATAAGAGTAAGAATAACACAAGTAAACGTACCTCGATAATTAATGCCTTTCTTGACAAATAATGACGTAAATGACCATATGTGAAAATATGTAGATCCTACACAATTCTTAAAACCAATCTAGTACAAATCATAATGATAAAAGTGTAAAGCAAGAGATATCACAAGTAAGCTCATACCATAAAAATCCATAAGAGATGATAACATACTTTAGTCTACAAAAATGCACAAGAGTTTTAAAAACATCATATAAGGTCTTCTTTTTCAAAAATATTTTAAAAGCACAAATATATATTGAAGACCTTAATTAAAAAAAAATAAATACTTGAAAACTCATTTTGCAATTAATACACAAATAAAAGCATGCATAAAAATAAAATGCATATTTAACTAGGGAGATACGGGTTACCAATTACGCCATTTCAATGGGTTGTGTCGTTCCCATTGTTGATGATATCTTCCCTTTGAGAAGTCACTTTGTTGATGATGACTTCTTTGATTACTCCATTTCCAAGGTTTGTTGCCTTCCCATTGTTGAAAATCTCTTTTTCTTTGAAAATCATCTTGTTGATGATGTCTTTGCCATTTCAAGGATTGTGTTCTTCCCATTTTTGATTATATCCTCTTCTTGGAGATGGCTTTGTCGAAAATAGTTTCTCCTTCTTTGATCAAATGAAACGGTCATTTGATGTCTTCTTAGCGGTATAAATTTTCTTGATCATTATTTGTAGAGTACCTAATATGACATTGTTTTGTGGTACCCTCATGTGTGTTTGGGGTCCTTTAGGATTAGTCTTGAGACTTTTAGGTCTCCAACAATAATTAGAGTTATTTCTAGTCGACAAGTATTTACCGTATGACCCTTTTTACCGCAATAAAAGCATGTAATAATTCTAGGAGCATAATGACCAACGTCTTAGAGACTTGATTTTTTTATGTGATTGACACCCTTAAAGCTTATGATCAAGTTCTAGTTTGAATTATCACAACAATCAACAATATTGGTCATTCTATCAAGACTAAGTTGGATTTAGATAAATCATTTTTCAAGCAATTTATATCCTCAACAAGAGTACTATTTTCTTTCTCGAGGTTTCTAACCTTGTCAAGAGTGGTGGTGTGAGCACATGATAGTGATTCATATGAAGTAAATAAACTATCCTTATCATTTTTCAAAACATTGAATTCCTTTTTCAAATTTTTGTATTTAAGAAGTAAGCTTTGGAATTCATTTTGAAGTTCATCATAATCATTTTGCAAATCACTATAATCATTTTGTATGACAATACCATAAGAAGTAGAGAGGTTTAGAATTACCTTGCTTTCTTCTTGAAGCCCATAAGACATTTTTCGACTTCATCATCTAATTTGTAAGAGGCTCATCCCATATTGTTGGATTTGATGTTGTATCCATTTGAGAAGTCGATGCTTTTGAGTTGCTCCTTTTATTTGCATATACTTCATAGATGGCTTCTAATTTTTGCCATACTTCATGTACCGATCGAATACCTACAACATGATCAAATTCCAAAGTAGTAAGTGTGTTACAAAATACTAAGAGCTTTACCATTTAAGGAGATGATTCTCTTCTCTTCATCATTGAGCTCTTTGAAGCCTTTAGAGGTGTGTGGTGTATTCTTCGTCGGAATGGATTCTCCATTGATGACGGTGTTCCAAATATCGAACCCGCAACTTTGTAAATAACATTCCATTCTTTCTTTCCAAAATGTAAAATTTTTGGAATCAAATAGTGGTGGCTTGGTGGTGGAGGCGCCGCAAGGTAGATTTCATTCGTAGCCGATGATCGTTCCTCTTTACTCGCGATGTGGAACGAGCTTGCCAAAGAGTTTGGCTCGATACCACTTGTAAGTCCAGCGGCTACGATAATCAGAGGGGGTGAATAGATTATCTCCATCTTTTCAATTTTGCCCTCTTTTTCGTCAAATGCGCCAAGATAATAACAAAGGTGCGGAATGTAAATAAGCACGCGTCGATTTATAGAGTTTCACCCCACCTAGGGACTACGTGCTCTACCACCCCAGATATATCAGGGATGGGTTTCGAAAAAGAAAAAGATTTTATTAATAATTACCAAAATTATTACAACAAAATCTTACACCAACACCTTGAAAGAGCACCACACACTCTTCTTCAACACCACCTTTGAGATTACCCTGATCTCTTCTTGAAGATTACCACAATCTTCAAATGGCACCTTGTGAAGATTACCACAATCTTCACCTCAAGAAAGCACCACACTCTTCAACACCTCAACAAGAAGATTACCACAATCTTCTTACACCTAACACCTAGTTCACCCAGTGTGTTCTTACCACAAGAACACTCACAAGGATATCTTGTGTTTGAATGGCGACCACAAATTCAAGATTACAACTCGATAATTGATAATACTGATAGAGTGCAAGTGTAATCAAGAATAGCACAGACCTCAAGAATGTGAAAGTGAATAGCTAGGCAAATTACAACAAGAAATAAGACAAAGTAAGAACAAGTGTATTCTTGAGTGTATCTTGTTGTGTTGTAGTTTTCTCTCTTATTGTGTTGCTTCAATTCTTCCTCTATTTATAGAAGATGTCTTGTACATGATAGGCTCCTCTTGGGGACATGAATTCGTAAAAAATTGCAAGACAATTGAAGAAAAGAGCATTAGAAATCAATCCCACAAATTAAGGAAAAGATGTCACTTTGCACAACGGTTACATTTTTTCATCAAACTCAGGCATGACAGGTGGCCGCACAAATAAGAGATTTGAATAACACATTGAATATTACAACGAGGCGGCCGGTCGACATAGGCTTCGAACCGGCCGTCGACCACTTGTCTCAATTGGTCCCCCTAAAGCAAAATGCAAGTGTCCGAAGTTTTTGTAAAGAGAGCAGTCTGGTCGGCGACAGGGGTGTCGGCCGGTGTCGGCTGCCGTCGACCCCTGGGCGGCCGGTCGACTGTCAATTTCACCTCAGGTTCATTTTTCATTTCAAACGTACTCTTGAGTGCGGGTTGCCCTATAGGCGGCCGGTCGACCTCAAAACAAAAGTGTTGTCCAATTTTATATCGAAAATAAACTTCAAGAAATACTCAGAAAAATAGTGAAAACATTTTAGACCGATCGGAGAATTAGGACAACATTTAGAAACATTGTTTTGGTGTAAAAAAACATTAACAAAAAAATCATTAAAAGTGTTGTCCAATTTTGTCGAAAATAAAACTTGAGGAAATACTCCGGAAAATATTAAAACCATTTTAAATCATTTAGGAGTATTTGGACAACCTTTAAAAACATTGTTTTGGTGTAAAAACAAAATCATCAAAATCATGATAAAACCATTTATCAAACACATACAAGCAAAGAGCATACAAGCAAACACTTTCATATCTTGTTGTATTTGCTTTAAATCTTTCACTTGCACACTCGAGGTCCAGGCTTTTGATTTTGATTACACTTGCCCTCAATCTTTGTATTGTTATTATAGAGTTGTAATCTTGAATTTTGTCAATCATCCAAAACAAGATATCCTTGTTGTTGCTCTTGTGGTAAGAGTACACTTGGGTGATCTTAGGTGTTGGAGAGTGTGGTACTCTTCATAGGTGTTGAAGGAAGATTGTGGTAATCTCCTTGAAGGTGTTGTAAGAGGATTGTGGTAATCCTCAAGGTGGTGTTGTATTAATTTTGGTAATTAATAAAATCTTTTTTTCTTTTTGAAATCCATCCCGGATATATTGGGGTGGTAGAGGATTAGGCCCTAGGTGGGTTGAACCTCTATAAATCGACGAGTGTTGTTTAATTTCCGCATTTACATTCTCGTCATTTGCTTTTTCACTCGAAAAAGAGGGCAAAATCTGAAAAATCGGGATAATCTATTCACCCCCCCTCTAGATTATCGTAGCCACTTGGACTAACAAGTGGTATCAAAGCCAAACTCTTTGGCTAGCTCGTTCGAGTAAAGAGGAAAGATCCCGTAGCTACGAATGAAGCTTATCTCACCACCGGCACCTCCACCAACAAGCCACCACTATTCGACGCCAACAACTACGCATTTTGGAAATACCATATGGAGTGCTTTCTACAAGGGTGCGGGTTCGACATTTGGAATGTGGTCATTGAAGGAGTTGCTCAACCAACCAAGAAATTAGAGGATGGCACCTCGGCTCCTAAACCTTTCAAGGAGTTCGATGAAAATGACAAGAATGCTTTCTCCCTAAATGGTAAGGCCTTAAATATTTTGCATTGCTCTCTTACCGCCACCGAGTACAATCGCATAAAAGGCATAAGGTCGGCGCATGAAGTTTGGGAAAAATTTGAGACAATATATGAAGGGACAAAGAAGGTCAAACAAGCGAAAAAGATCATGCTTGTTAAAGACTTTGAAAACTTTAACATGCATGATGGTGTAAGCATCTCAAAAATGGTGGAAAGCTGACAACATTGTCAATCCTCTTGTGACCCTCGGTAAAGTTATCTCCGAAGAAGACAAGGTGACTAAGGTATTGAATGCACTTCCCGGCTCATGGTCCGAGAAGGTGACGGCAATCACGGAGGCACAAAATCTTGAGACACTCAAGTTCGACGAGCTCATCGGGAACCTCCTCATCTATGAAGTCTATCTCAAGGAGAGAAAAAATTCCAAACCATCCATCAATCTATCAGGTATGTAAATTATCCCTAAAGGTCTTGCATCTTCTTCTAATAATGCATACTATGATAATGATGAGGATGATGAGGAGACGACCGCACTTGTTTGTAAATTTGTGAATAAAAATAAGACGAGAAAACCGAGAGACAACTCGTGTTTTAAATGCGGAAAATCTGGGCATTTCATAGCTGATTGCCCAAAACTTGACGAGGAGGAACAAAAAAAGAAGAAGCCTTTTCATCGAACTTGGGATGAGTTACTTGAAACAACCGACGAGGAAGGAGAAACCGAACATGGTCTCATGGCCATAGACGATGAAAATAATGAGGTACGCTCTAACTCTTCTACCTCCTCCTTAGTTGATGAATTGCAATGTGATTTTGATGAATTACAAATTGAATTTCAAAATTTGATTGTTAAATACAAGACTTTGAAAAAGGAGCATAAAGAGCTTAAAATTGAAAAAGAAAAATTATTTACTTGTTATGAATCTCTTGATAAAGCTCATGCTATTACTCTTACTAGAGTCCATACTCTTGAAACTGAAAAAGAATCGCTCACCAAAGATCTTGAATGTTTAAAAAAGGATGTGCATCGTTTTAATATAAGCACGGACAAAGTTACAAAAATTTTAGATGCACAAAGAGGTGAGCATTCCAAATTAGGACTTGGCTATAAACCTTTTAAACCTCTTTCAAAGAAAAATGACCACGGTTCGACTTTTGTACGTGCTAATAGTGCCCATGATCTTATTTGTTTTTATTGTGGTAAAGTTGGTCACTATGTTAGTAATTGTAAATTGAAGAACAATTTTAGCTTTGTTTGGAGACCCAAAGGTCTCAAGGCTAACCTCCATGGACCCCAAAACTATAGGGTACCTAAAAATAATTCCTTTGTAGGTCATAGAGGCTATAACAACAATGGAGGATTCAAAATGGCTCGTGGACAGCGGGTGTTCACGCCATATGACCGGAAAGAGAAAAGTTTTTACCAACATCAAGCTCCAAGAAGAGGGTATGGTCATGTTCGACAATGGCAAAGGAAGAATTCTTGGAAAAGGAGAAATTGGTAACTCTTCTTTCTCTCTTAGTAATGTTCTTTTAGTAGAAGGGCTTAAGTTTAATTTGATAAGTGTTAGCCAACTTTGTGATTCAAATTATAATATTGTTTTTAATAAAGAAAAATGCATTATTCTTAAAAATGATGAAATTATTTGTGAAGCAAGTAGAAAATGCAATCTTTACAAAATTTGTACTAGTGATTTGGTTAATCAAAATGTTTCTTGTCTTGTCGCCAATAATGATTTAACGAGTTTATGGCATAGGCGACTTGGACATGTTGGATACAAGAATTTGAAAAATATTTACAAAAACCAACATGTAAAAGGACTACCCAAATTGAATTTTGAAAATCTTGGCTTATGTGACACTTGTCAAAAGAACAAATTAGTTAAGAGTAGTTTTAAGCCCAAAAATGAAATTTCCACAACCAAGTCTCTACAACTTCTTCATTTAGATTTGTATGGGGATATTGGTACGGCAAGTCTAAGTGGAAAACATTACACTTTCGTTATTGTCGATGATTTTTCTAGATACACTCGGGCTCTTTTTCTTGCAAATAAAAGCGATGCCGTTAATGAGTTTGTTAAGTTGTGCAGACTTATTGAGAATGAAAAGGAAGATACTATTAAGTCTATTCGAAGTGATTGAGGTGGAGAATTTGATGGTGAATTTAGAGTCTTTTGTGAAACCAAGGGATATGCACATAATTTTTCGGCTCCAAGGACACCTCAACAAAATGGAGTAGCCGAAAGGAAGAATCGGACACTACAAGAAATGAGTTGGTCCATGCTCAATGAATTTTCTCTTCCAAAATATTTTTGGGCCGAAGCCGTAAATACCGCTTGCTATGTCATTAATCGAGTTTATATTCGTCCTAAAATGAATAAAACTCCATATGAGCTTTGGAGAGGAAGGACTCCAAATATTAGCTACTTCAAAATATTTGAATGTAAGTGTTTTATTTTGAATACTAAGGATCAATTGGACAAACTTGATCCTAAGGCCGATGAAGGAATATTTATGGGGTATTCAATCAAGAGCAAAGCATATCGGGTTTACAATAAGACTAGTGGGGTTGTTGAAGAATCCATCCATGTCAAATTCAATGAAGCTTCGGGTGTTGAAAGGATACCCAATGATGAAAGTGATGAAGAGGATATTATTGAACCCATTGTTCAAAATGATGCTCAAAATGATCAGCCTTCTACATCAAATGATCAACCATCCACTTCAAATGTTCCTCAAGAAGATAGAGGTGACACTTTGGATCTTCCCGTAGCATTAAAATTTAAGGGAGATCACCCAAAAGATCTTATTATTGGTGATCCCCTTGATAAAGTGATGACCCGAAGAAGATTTGCCGAGAAAGCTCTTATATCTCAAAAAGAGCCTAAAAATGCTAAGGAGGCTATTGAAGATGAGGATTGGTTTCTAAAAATGCAAGAGGAGTTGAATCAATTTGAAAGAAATGATGTATGGGAATTGGTACCTTGTCCTCCATCTCAAACTATTATCGGTACTAAATGGGTATTTCGGAACAAACTTGATGATCAAGGCAACATTGTTCGAAACAAGGCAAGGTTAGTAGCTCAAGGGTATTGTCAAGAAGAAGATATTGATTATGATGAAACTTTTGCACCCGTAGCACGTTTAGAAGCTATTCGCATTTTACTTGTCTATTCTTGTTTTAAAAATTTCAAACTTTACCAAATGGATGTTAAATCCGCTTTCTTAAATGGTTTTATTCAAGAAGAAGTCTAGTTAAAACAACCTCCAGGGTTTGAAAATTTTTCTAGGCCTAATGATGTTTATAAACTTTAAAAGGCCTTGTATGGTTTAAAACAAGCACCCCGTGCATGGTATGATAGATTTAGCTCATTTTTTTTGCAAAATGGTTTTACAAGAGGTAAAGTTGATACTACTCTCTTTGTTTTTGAAAAAGGGCAAGATTGTTTACTTGTGCAAATTTGTGTTGATGATATTATTTTTGGTGCTACTAATGAATCCTTGTGCAAGAAATTTTCTAAGTTGATGCAAGGTGAATTTGAAATGAGCATGATGGGAAGCTTAATTTCTTCCTTGGACTTCAAATTAAGCAATGGCAAGAAGGTATCTACATTTCACAATCAAAATATACAAAAGAACTTTTGAAAAAATTCGGCATTGAAGAAGGAAGAACCGTCTCTACCCCTATGGCAACAAATGTCAAAATTGACAAAGATGAGAAAGGCAAGTCCGTGGATGAATCAAAGTATCGAGGTATAATTGGTAGTTTACTTTATTTAACCGCAAGTAGACCGGACATTCTTCATGACGTATGCCTATGTGCTCGTTTTCAAAGCAATCCCAAAGAATCTCATATGAGTCGTTAAAAGATTTTTGATATTTAAAAGGCACCATTCAATATGGTTTATTTTATCCAAAGAATGAAAATTTTTCTCTTAAAGGTTATAGTGATTCGGATTATGCGGGTAATATTGATGATCGGAAAAGTACTTAGGCTCATGCCGATTTTTAAGCGATTACTAGTTTCTTGGTTTTCAAAGAAACAAAATTGTGTTTCACTTTCAACGGCGAATATATTTCCACAAAGCGTTTTGTTGTACACAACTTCTTTGGATGAAACAAACCTTAGCGGATTACAAATGTTCTTTTGAAAATGTTCTATCTTTTGTGATAATATATCCGCTATAAATATTGCTCAAAACCCGGTTCATCATAACCGTACTAAACATATTGAGATTCGACATAATTTTCTAAGGGATTGTGTTTCTAAACGAAAAATTGAGATATCTTTCGTACCATCTCAAGATCAATTAGCGGACATTTTTACAAAACCGCTATCTTCCGAGACTTTTGCTTCAATACGAGCTCGGTTGGGCATAATGCATATTGAATGAGGTTTACGTTTGCATTTTGCACGTTTTTAAAACTTAGGGGCGAAAATCGAAGTTTTGGTTGAAAATTCGGATTTTGAAAAATAGAATGAGACAGTGGGCTGACTGGGGTGAGGGCAACCGGTCGGACATCACCTCGACCGGTTGCCCACATTGTCGATCGGTCGCCCACTGCTGTTTTGTGGTTAAAACGGTTCTGTTTCCAGACTTAGCCATTTTGGCTCATTTTATCCATTTTTCGTCCTCTTCGCAAATTGCACACAAATTTCACTTCAAATTTGTTTTTTTGCATCGATTTTATATCTTGAACTTAATTAGGCTCAATTATCATCATCATTGCTCATCTTTACCAATTGAATGGTAAGAATTCTACTTCCTTTGCTCAATTGGGTTAAACACTTGAGTTTTTGGCTTATTTGTAATTTTCTTGATGGAAGTTTCATATGATTGGGATGATCTTATTAATTATGATGTATGGAATGGTGTTTGAACTGATTTGGTGATGAAAATTTTTGGCTTGATTCATTTACAAGAGCCTTATACAACTTCTTTTATTTTTCACACCCACAAAGTGTTTGATGAATTGTCGCAAAGAAAATTTCAACTCGTACATGACTTGTTATGCTTTCAAATGTCTTATATACTTATTGAGATCATGTCTTGACAATCAAACGAGCTTATGGATATCAAATGATTAATTTCTCCCATCTCTATTTGGATTCTACGCCTATTCTTCAATGGTTGATAAATCGTCTCTTTGGCGCACTTTGATATACTTGTATGATGTTTTTATCATCCTAACATTCTTTTTGATGATTCCAAAGGGGGAGAAACAGGAAATTAGCTCGTTAGCTCATAGAAGCTAATAAAAGCTTCCGAAAAGAAGCTATAAGCTATGGCTCTTTAAAGCCATAAGTTGTGAAGAATACTTAGTCCATTGGATGTTTTATGGACTTATATGCATGGCTAATGAGTATTTTTGACAGGGGGAGCTTCTAAGCTCATGATGTTTATGTTATTCTTGTAAAAGCTTATGCTTCTAGCTTATGTAATATGTCTTATTGATGTGCTTGTTGATAGGGGAAGTTTTTTGTAAAATGTTTTTAAAACGGATAGTTTACTCCTTGACCGGAAAATTGCTTTGTTTTCAAAATCGTCCTCCTAAAAATTGTTTTGGTTTGTAATCATCAAAAAGGAGGAGTTTGTTAGATAAATGTTTTTATCATGATTTTGATGATTTTGTTCAAATGAGTTTTTATACCAAAACAATGTCCCTAAATGTTATCCAAATACTTCCGATCGATTTAAAATGTTT
Source organism: Rehmannia glutinosa (assembly GCA_016081115.2). NCBI lineage: Eukaryota > Viridiplantae > Streptophyta > Magnoliopsida > Lamiales > Orobanchaceae > Rehmannia > Rehmannia glutinosa. The sequence continues at coordinate 48,750,840 of CM071927.1, forward strand.
TTACTATTTTTCGGAGTATTTCTTGAAGTTTATTTTCGATAAAAAAATTGGACAACGCTTACGTTTCAGGCTTGACCGGTCGCCCTATAGGACAACCTGTACCTGAGTTGAGTTTTGAAACAGAAAACGGGACGGAAGGGAAATGAGGGAAGGCGACAGGAGCTTTTCCCTAATTTGTGGGATTGATTTCTAATGACTATAATCTTGATTTTAAATGGTTTTTTTTTGCGAAAATCACTCCCGAGGAGAGAGCCTATGTCCGGAAAATTAAGCCAAGACCTCTCCTATAAATAGAGGCTTCTTTCAAGCAACAAGATACAACACAACATACAAGCAAAGAGCATACAAGCAAACACTTTCTATCTTGTTGTATTTAGCCTAAGTACTTTCACTTGCACACTCTTGAGGTCTAGGCTTTTGGTTCTTGATTACACTTGCACTCAATCTTTGTATTGTTATTATAGAGTTGTAATCTTGAATTTTGTCAATCATCCAAAACAAGATATCCTTGTTGTTGCTCTTTGTAAGAGTACACTTGGGTGATCTTAGGTGTTGGAGAGTGTGGTACTCTTCATAGGTGTTGAAGGAAGATTGTGGTAATCTCCTTGAAGGTGTTGTAAGAGGATTGTGGTAATCCTCAAGGTGGTGTTGTATTAATTTTGGTAATTAATAAAATCTTATTTTCTTTTTGAAATCCATCCTGGGTATACTGGGGTGGTAGAGGATTAGGCCCTAGGTGGGTTGAACATCTATAAATCGACGAGTGTTGTTTAATTTCCGCATTTACATTCTCGTCATTTGCTTGTTCACTCGAAAAAGAGGGCAAAATCTGAAAAACCGGAATAATCTATTCACCCTCCTCTAGATTATCGTAGCCACTTGGACTAACATTTACATCCCATATGAATTGGAATTTTCCAACAAATAATCAAAACCTTTTAATTAATGCAATAGTTTATGCAATAACTAAGCCTAATCAGGGGAGGGCAACCATTTTAGACAGTCAACGAAACAATCCATAATCAAGTTCTATAGTTGAATTACAAAAATCTTTTGAACACATGCATCAGTTTCTAACAAATGGTGCTACATGCCAAAGCATAGAGCAAATTACATGAATATCTCATCACGAAAAAATAGCTAAGAAAAATTGAATTAGGATAAATCATCAGGATGCTAAAAGGTGTTTTTTAAAATAAAAAGGGACAAAATATAATTAAAAAATCAACAGCCATTTGGATGCTCATATCATGTGAAATATCAATAAGATAAATAAAAAAATAAAAGCTAAATAATAAATGTGCAAAATATGGAAAAATATTTGTAATTAACAAACACCGAGAAATGGTGAAAAGCATACATAATCTGGCAATATGACCCAAACAGAGCTAAAATTCCTATGATATCTACAATTAACAGTCATTTAGAAATGATCAACCAGTTCATTTACCGGATCTAGAAAGTATTAGCTCAAGCCTTAATCTTATCTTCAATCAAAGAAGAACAAATAAAATTTAAAAAATTAGGCAAGCAAAGAAATAATCGAAAGACCGGGGTTGTATACCTGAAACGACGAGGTGGCTGCGCAGGCGTGACCGGTGGTGGTTGGGCGAACTATTTGGAGAGAGAGAGAGAGAGAGAGAGAGAGAGAGAGAGAGAGAGAGAGAGAGAGAGAGAGAGAGAGAGAGAGAGAGAGAGAGAGAGAGAGAGGAGTCATTGGTGACCAATCTACACTGTTTTCTTTAGGGATTTGGAGGAAGGATGATTATTAGCAGCGGTTTATCTTGTGGTTGAGCAAACGGAGTGAGAAGTTAGATTGTCTAAAGGAAAAAGTAAACGGTGCAGATTGGTTATGAGGGAAATGAGGTGTTGCTGGTGGCGACCAACAAGAGACGAAATGGCGTGTGAAAGTTTAGGGCGGGGCGCGAAAAAAAGAAGAGAGAGGAAGAGATTTAGCAAAATAATTATAGTGTATTTGTGACCATTCAAATGTTGTCACTAATACTTCACTAATCAGAAACAACTTAGTCATCACAAAAGATTGACCAAAAGTTTAAGGAACAAAATTGGTTTGAGACAACACTGTTGTGGCAATTGCTCAAATATTAGTGACGACATATTTACGAATTCGTCACTATATCTATTAGTGACCATTTATTTTGATAATTTAATTTTTAAGTTATTAGTTTCGACACGTCACAAAAAAAAAAAGTCATTTTAGTGACAGTTGCGTGTCGTCACTAATACTTTCATCACAAAAGGCTTATTTCTTGTAGTGAATGGACTTGTAATACACTGAGAAGTTGATATCCAGCAATTTAAGGGATCCTTATTTTCTATTCGACTTTGTATTTAATTTTATTTGATGATAATGATATGTGTGCAAGGCTTGTACCTTTGCATGAGTCCAATGAGTCAAAGGACTCACGCCCCAAAAAATTGGTAAAATTTAGGGGCCCAATAATTTTAATAAGTAATATATATATATATATATATATATATATATATATAGGGGAGGATCAATGAGACCACATATTATAGTGATCTGATGTGACTCATCTCAACCCTCCATTATCTATATCAATGACTAAGATAAATAGGGGTTAAAATTATATTAAACATTTAATTAAGGCAAAACAAGGGTATAATTGTCAAAACAAACATGTGGGGACCATCCAAATATGGAATCGATTATTAGGGAGATAAAATCACGTGTGTGGAGAGAAAATCACGCATGTGTTTCCGCCACGCAAAGATGTTGTACACTTATCAATGATTTGTTGTATACTTAATACTATTTTGCTATATGTTTAACATAATTTTACTGTATATTAAAATGTTCAAACAAAAATATGTGGGGACCATTAATTAAGGAATCAGTTATATATATATATAGAGAGAGAGAGAATCACGCTCATTAACATGCAGAGACTGTGGATTAAGTAAATCAATTATAGAGAGAGAAAATCATGCTCATTATTGTGTTGTATATTTAGCATATATTTGATGTATATTTAACACTATTTTGTTGTATATTTAACACAATTTTACTACATATTAAAATGGTCAAACAAAAAATATAAGTATACAACAAAACACATATAAGTATACAACAAAACACATATAAGTTACATACATAAAAAATTAACTACTTATACAACAAAACACATATAAGTATACATTGAAAAATATCTAAGTGTACATTAATCCTAATTGCCTCTTCGTAGGCCCTCGATTTCTCCACGTCAGCATCGTCTTCTTCCAGAACTCGGATCAGTTCCTGGATTTCGAGAATTACACCATTGTCGGCCGCCCCCTGCCTGAAACTCCATCACCTTCGCCTCCTTTTCCGTCACCTCCTCCTCCACCTCCCAATTGTCCCTGATTTTGTTCTTTTCCCGATTTAATCAGACAAAACTGTTCACATTTTAAAGCTCATGCACATAGTGTGGGACTGGAATCTTTTTCATTAACCATGATAGTCTCTGCACATGGTTTTCCTTTTCTACCATCCTCCTCCACGCAGGATCCACAGAACCACATGGATTCATCAGACGAAAAGGAAAAAAACCATTTAAATAGCTCAACGACGTCGTTTTCTCAGTCATCTGCGCTAAAACGGCCGTAGTACAAACAATTGGTGTAATTGAGTCTCCACAATTTCCAATCCCTCAGACACCGGAGTTATTCCCCGCTTCGGTGCGGATATCTTAGGAGAATCTGGTTCATCAATACCGTTTATAGATTTGGGTAAAATTAAATGATATTAAGTAATTACACTATTACAATGTTGCCCTTTTCAAATTTAAAATAAATCAAAAATATTTATTAAATTGGATAAATCTCAACCATCTAAAATTGCAGATTTGTGGACAGGATTAGTCCACTTGTTTTGCCTCACTCTAATTATCGGTCTCATTTGAGCCTATTCTATATATATATATATATATATATATATATATATATATATATATATATATGATTTGGTTCAAATGAGACCACCCTCCCTAAAGGTGAGAGTGTGGACTCATCTTACCCATTGATCTTAAAAAATGAAGGGATGTGATTAATTCGAGTTTTTTTAATTTTCCGATTTCCGCCAATTTAAGGGTAAGGTGGTAATTTTGTAATTCAAATTAGTGGTCCCAAGGTTTTTATGGGTGAGATTGAAAAGCTTGGATTTTGTGGCGGAATTTAAGGAACCTGTTTTCTTTCCAAATATTTTTATTTTACAAAGATAGTTAGGGTTCTTCTCTTGCATAATTAGACATCAAATAATGCATATTTAGTTGTTTTGTTGGCATGCTTTTTTTAAAAAAATACGTAATTGAATATAACGATCGCATATTTAGTTATTCTACATCGCATAAATAGGTTCAATATAATGCATATTTAGTTATGAAAATTGGATGTTGCTTTTGGAAATTATGAAAATGGGATGTTACATAATGTCATCGCATATTTAGTTATTCCACCGCATAGATAGTTTCTAGATAATGCATAGTTAGTTGATTTTGTTGCATAGTCTATGACGTCTTGCATAGTTGGGTATATATTGTACTACATATTAGTTTTTTTACGCTGCATAGATAGTTTTCAGATAATGCATATTTAGTTGATTTTTGTGGCATATTTTCAAATATGTAATATCCTACAGATATATGCATCATTTCATAATTATCTATGCAACGTTTCATAAGTATTTATACATCATTTCATAAGTATCTATGCATCGTCTTATTCGTGAAAATTACAGTTTTTTAAGAGTTTATGTTAATGGCCAGTTTCGAGTTCTCCATTGATGTCTACACAGATGCATCGTCTTATATATTCATGGTTGTTTCTTCATTTGGAATAAAAATCATCTTCTTCGTCACAATTTTTTTTCTCTGTAAAATCAGTTTATAAAGTGTAGGTTAAATATAAACGAGTTCAGTTCTTCATCGTTGTTTTTTCATTTGAAACATAAATTGCATCTTCTTCACTGTTGGTTTTTCACAGTTCAAGTTCTTCCATTTGCGTTAATGGAGGAATTGAGAAAGAGAGGGAGAGATGGAGAGAGACGTGTGTGTGTGTGCGTGAGAGAGAGAGAGACGTGAAATTTGAGAGATGGATGAGAGAGAAAGAGATTTGATTCCATTTTTATAACTACCTCGTTATGTTATTTTACCCTATTACCCTTATGTTGATTAAATTAATGTTTTAATATATTTTTTATCCATTAAATCACACCCATTGAATAATAGTGGGGGATGGTTGAAATTAGTCCATTGTGTCTCACCTAGAGACATGGTCTCACTTGATCCTCCCCCTATATATATGTATATATATAGAGAAAGGGTTATATGAGACCAATGTCTTACGTAAGTACGTAAGACCAAATCTGGACCACAGATCAACAAATTTCAATGACTAATAATAAATATATTTAAAATATATAAAAATACCTAATTAAATTGATAAATGGGGTATATTAGACCAAACCAACAACCATATCCCATGAAATTAGGGAAATTTACACACAACAACATATATGTTATCTTACCATCTAAAACCATAGCAAAATTACGTAATATTTGTAAGCAACAGGGTTGACATAAAAAAGTAACAAAAATACATATATACAAGACATATGACCTATTTAAATCAACAGATTTGCACCTAACTTAGCAATATTTTCTACTTAAATAAGCAAAATAATTGTCTTCAATAAGCAACACAATCTACATAAAAAAGCAGCATACTTACTTAGCAACATTGTCTGCCTAAATAAGCAACATATGTGTCTTTGATAAGCAACATAGTTGACATAAATAACAGAATTATATACATATAAAAAGAAAATTTTGTAAAATTAAAGTAGAGAAGAAGTGGAATTGTTGTAAATAGATGTGACTTTTCAATGTCGATCCTTCAGAGGTCTTTTTTATGAAGTTGTGAATTTTCAATTTGTTAATCAGCAGTTTTCTTAAATTCGGTTTGTTAATCATTTTCTGCTGTTGGTTCCATTATCTAATTATCTCAAGTGAAACTGCGATTACCATATTTGACTATATGTCTGATAAGGGCAAAAGGTGGTCTGGGCCGACCTAGTAAGGCCCATAGCATTGGGCTGATCTGTTAAGTATTAAGTAATGGGCCGACCTGGTAAGGCCCATAGTATTCAACCGATCATTAAGTATTAAATCTTGGGCCGACTGGTAAGCCCATAAAGATTGGCCGATCTGTTAAGTATTAAGTATTGGGCCGATCTGATGAGGCTTACAGCTTTGGACTGATTCGCTGGGGCTTATAAGTATTGGGCCGACCTACTGAGTCCATAAAAAGGTTGAAGGGATAAAGACCATTGCATTGGGCCGACCTGTGTGAGGCCCGTCGCATTAGGCCGATCTGTCAAGTCTCGCACGCGTAGGGCGATCTGTTGTTGATCTGTTACATTCTAAAAAGACCTCGGCTTATAGTTCAGCTCGGCGACCTCAGATGTATGAGGCATTGAGGATGCCTGCGAGATTTTAAGGGGTTGCGTACCAATACAATGGTCCGACGTGTTTTGAAACAGGTCGGAGCTATGGTCTTACGGGCATAAAATTAGGGTTTTTTAAGAGATTCGATCCTAATCTAATGATGGCTCTGACACCAAATCGTAACGAAATTCCGGATTTTACGGAAACCCTAATCCTAGCTAAGGTATAAAAGGCCCAAGCCCAGGTTCATTCTAACCTAATCTCATTTTTTGCTGTTACATTGCTCTTTCTCTCTCTAGCCTTTACTTCCTTTCCAAGACACTGACTTAAGCATTGGAGAGGGTACGCCGGAGCCCCCCTCCGGCCCCCTTTTGTGCAGGTTTCACGGAGGACTTCATCTTGTAAGGTGATCGGCGAGGAGAGGTCGTTTTTGGGAGCAACCAATGTCATAGAACATAATACCAAGATAGGTAACTTAGGTAGAATCTTAAGCTATGGTTATTTGCTTCTTGACCCTTTTGCTTGTAATGATAACTTGAAAGGAGATGATTAATATGTCGTTCTGTTCTAAACAACTAAGGTTATATATATGCTCATAGATTTACTTACTGATGAAGTTCACATATTTTGTTGCTTGAGTCAATTTGTGTAAATGTATGTTATCAATATTCAGAGTCTGCTACATAGATACATTGTTCTGTATATTTTGATTTCTTACGAAAAAGAATATACTTGTATGTCATTTGGACACTGCAAAGTTGCTCTTCATTACATTATGATTAGAGGATTAAAAACTAATTAAAGAAAAAGAAATTAAACATATGTTTTAATATCTAGGACATCAACATCATATGGATTCATTCTCTCCACTTTAATTTCCTTGACTATATAGATTTTCTTATTTTCACTACTTTGATAGAGTGCGGTGTTTTTATTTTTTTCATCTTTAATGATTTTTCGGTGTAGTTAGATTATGGCCAGGCCATTAATTGTTTGGTGTGGATACTCAACAATAATTCCAACACTTTCTAAAATAGCGGGCTCGATAGTTAGAGACATGACTCAAAAGAGTATCCAAAGCTCGATATCATATATCCAGCCTTGGTGGCAGGGGCTTGGGAATAATAACATGCCTTCTTAGGGGCAGAAAGAAGATGGTTCCATAAGACTTGCAACTCTGTAGCCACAAGGCACTGTTGAACGGATCCCCAAGAATTCAAAAACTAATGCGGGTATTGGAGCATGATCAATGCAAATGATTTGTGGCACAGTCTAGGAATGCGCGCCCTCTTGGTCCAATTGCATTAAATATGAAATCTTAACGAATATTGCGATTCAGAGTCCATATGTTTTTTGTTCCAATTTCTAATGAAACCTCTTATATAGGGTCCACTGTATGTGCTATCTGCAACTTTATACACACCTGACATTGTATAGGTTAAAATATTGATGTTTAAGTGTGCTGTATAAATATTACTTCTGTGGTCTATTAGATATTTGAGCTCCGTTAATGCCATTGTTTTTTGTTTCTTCTTTTAGTTTACAGGATTGATGGATGATCCATGACGAGCAATAGTTGTGCTCCTTCTCGTGAGAGCTCGTATTTAGTGTGAATTCGTCGTATGACATGTTTCCATGGTACTCGAATTATTGGTTTCATAGTTGGTTTTAATTAGTTGCAATATCGTTTGTGTTGTTTGGAGTTGATGATAATGTAGTGAATCTTTTGGAAATGATTTGTGTCGTTTACTATTTGTGTTGTTTAGAGTTGATGACATTGTAGTGAACCTTTTGGAAATAATTTTAATATTGATATAGATTAGTAGTATTGTTCCCTTTCAAGTGAATTATTTCCTCTTTTGATGATGTGGATGGTTTGCTTAATTACAGGATATGCATATAATATTAGTAAAATGATGAAATATTTCTTATTTCACATCAATTGTAATTTCAACATGAAGGACGTCTATTATGAAACTGTACACATTGAAAATGAAATCAATTTGAAACTAAAGTCTAAAAGACATCGGTTTAAGCCCGTTGTCTAAATTGATGTATAATGTCGCAAAAACGTCAATCCAAAACTGATGTCTATTGAAAAAGACCGATGTCTAAACACCATTTGGAAAGGAAAACAACATCGGTTGAAAACAGATATCTTTCGCACTAACACCATCGTTTTTATACCTGTTAAAAACAGATGTCAAATATGTTGATTTTTAACATCACCCATTATAACATCGGTCGCTTTTGTGATAGACATCGGCGCATTTTTCTTGTAGTTTCAAATTGAACAGAAAACCAAAAGTTTCCTCATACATTTTAAACTGTGCAAATTGGGTTTCTATAGAAGAACGAGCTTCATCGATTATAAAAAGAAAATAGTTAACTCTGAAAGAATCATCTGCTGATTGTGATACTTCTTCATTATTGCTTTCATCAAATTATTTCTTTCTTCGAATATTACGTTTTTCTTGAAACTTGCCCATTTCTTTAGCTTCAGTCATGGCTTTATGAAAACCATATTCTCTATATTCTTCAAGAAATGAAATAAGTCCTTGCAAAAGATTGATAGCAACATCAATATTCATGTTCTCGGATTGAATAAATTTACTCACAGTGTTGATTGCATATAACAACTTATTCTAAATTACCACACCGAGCAAGAACTCAAAATTCTCAAATTCATATAATGCCAATGATTCAGCTTCTTCACTCTTTGTCTTTGGATCTTCAGTATCATGTGTCAAGTCAAGTAAATCATCTCTTATTTGCACAATTTGTTCTTTTATAGCTTTGAAACTCACAACATGACTTTCCCAACGTGTTTCCAACAATGGCTTAACTGTCAAACCCTTCACACGATCTTTAAAAATTCTCCATCTCTTGGTAGAAGAAGAGAACGATGTATAAATGCGTTGTATCACTCCAAAAGAAGACATTGCTCTAGGACACATAATGTCAAATTAAGACTATAACAACCACAAGAAGTACTATAAAAAGCTCTCGAATTTACTTCAAGTAAACTTTTCTGAACACCTTTATTTTTTTCTTTCATATTAGCTCCATTGTCATACCCTTGACCATTATCAAATCCAAGATTGACCAAGCATTTTGAAGATGCGTAAAATGCCCAAGTCCTGAAGTGTCATCCACCTCTAAAAATTGTACCCAATATTCTTCTACTTTCGTGGAACTTTCTCAATCATCCAAGCATCGTATGATAAGAGACAATTGCTCCTTGTGACTAGCATCTGGCGTGGTTGCAATATGTTGATGATGAAAGCTTGTTGAGATCTTGCAAAAATCTTCAAAATTCTCTGACACAAAATGGTTGCTCGGACATTGATGGTGGTGATTTATTTTCGGAGTTATCATTTTTGAAGTGTTCTTTACCAAGAGAAATGAAATCTGCAATTGAAATGGTGGATTATTTGAAGAAAATGGTGGATTATAAGATCTTGTTGACGTTACCAGTTACTATAGCAAGTGCAGAAAGAAGTTTCTTAATGTTGAAGCTCATTAAGACTTTTCTCCGATCAACCATGTCACAAGGAAGATTGAATGGGCCGGGATGTCTATGTTATCAATTAAGAAAGGAATTATTGAGCAAATTGGTTATACAGACTTGATTAATATTTTTATCGCCAAAACTCTGAGGCGAGTTGTATTTAACTAATTACTTTGAACATGGTTGCTATATTATTTTAACTAATTTTTGTACATTATAGAAAGCTTATTTTTTAATATTTATTTATGTTGTTTTTAAGTTCGTAAAAAAGGCTCGTTTTAAAATTTGAATCAGGCCGAGGAATTGCTAGGCACGGCCCTGCACGTGTCCTTTTGTTTTAATATTCAAATATTCTAATGTTTTTACTATTTGGTACTCCAGAAATGCACGTGTTTAATTTGTTAATCTCGTTTTCATCATATAAAAATACAAATTCTTTTTCATTTTCGAACATTATTTTCAAATACTAACAATACTCATCTTTTTATTCACATACCACAACTCATTTTAAACATACTAATACTTTACCTTTTTGCATGCAAAAATAACATAAATTAATTAAAGGGTTTTTACAACTCAATAGTGTCAATTGAGTGGCAAATATCTCATGACATGTCATTAGGAATAATAGCATTATATGACATTTGTTACAGTTATTGTCTCCCCAATAACATGTAAGAAAAAAGAAAAACAGTAATGTTTAAGTAAGATTATCTAAAACAAAAAAGAGTATGCATCGATATCAAAAGGCAGAGACAAAAGAAGCTTTGGTAATTGGTGGGGTTCAATTAGTGCACGATAAAAATGGAAGAATTTTGACGTGTGAGCAAATGGGAACGCATCTTTTTCAAAATTTTCCAACAGCCTAATTAAGCCCAAAGCTCAAGTCTCAATTCATTCAGCAGACCTGATTGATTCCATGTGTTTGCTACAGATATCTCGTAACAAGTTGCAAAATCAGTACCAATTAATTAATCAATACTTTTTGCAACTTTTATTTAAATTAATTATGTTATCATGCATCAAATATTAATGGTGAGCACGTGATTTTACATTTCAGTAGCTTTTTTTTTTTTTTTTCTGACGATGGCCACGACGCACAACCAGATCTCCCAGGTAAAAATAACAACTATGTTCGACCCCCAATCTAATAATAATGATCTCTCTCCAAATTCAATTTCGCGTATCTTGGGAAACAATTTGATGAAAGAGGGGTTAACCCCTGACCTCCACCCCACAGTTTCCTGTGATGGCCAGCCACCTGGTTTTTTCAGTAGCTTGATTTCTATATATATCCCAATCCCCAAATGCTAAACTTAACACTTCATGCTCCACCTAATAATTAACTGATTACATTTTGCTCAAAAATAATAATTTAACTTTCCTCAAAAAAAAAAATAATTTAACTGATTACATTTCTTAATTAATGCGGTAATCATCATATTTCCCCTTTTATTTGATTTTAATTCCTTTTTAGATTTAACTTTCAACTGGAACTTAATTAGTAAAAACTCAAAATACTTATACGTGCGAATTTAATTTCAAAATGCTTAGATTTTAAATTAACGAATGAATTATATAATATTCATCATTTTATTTGCTGTAACTAACACTTGTTTTGTATTTGTTGAAAAAAACATAGTTTCGTATTTCTAATTGAGCCGTATGGTAACCTTAACTTGAATAAATGGTTATGTTACTTTGAACATCTAGCTATTATAAACTATAAATAGTTTATCCATCTTAATTAACTATCGATTAATTTGATACCAAATTTTATTCAACACGAGTTTTAAAAATAAATAATTTTATAATGTAATTAAAATAATATAAAGAAAAATATAACTTCAATTAATATTATAGAGAATTCATAAAAGATTCTTTTAAAAATACTATGTAGATTTTCATTATTATTATTTTAAATATACGACTTTAGCAAGTAAGTAGTAAATTTAGAGTCAAAATTGTAGATTTTAAGAATTATATAAAGTATGGTACACACGATGTTACTATGTGTAGTAATGTATTATATGTTGAAGGAAAATCAATATTGGAAAAAAATCTTATACAATATTATTGCAATTACGACATTTAAAGTAAAGAAAAAAACTAGAAGATGTTTTTGAAACAATATAATATATATTTATATGATTTTTTTAAAATTAATATTATTAATATTATATTAGCTATTTAATTTTTTGTTCAATTTTAGTTAATATTTATTTCTTCAAGAATTAGTGTTAAAAAACAATGAGATCAAACAATGATATATAATTTTGAGAGAGTATTATATGATATTTCATTCTTATAATATTTATTTATCGCTTCAAAAATAAAATTATAGTTTTGATAATTTATTTAACGCACACTTGCACATCTTATTTAATGTAAATATTAATGAATATAAATTAATATCAATTAATTTGACACGAACTTAGTTATTTACTAAATAGAGCAATATATATATATGTATATATATAGATTTATACTATTGAAACTATATTTTGCTGATTATTTATATTAGATCTAAATATAGATTTATTTATTTAATTAAATTAGAGGATATAATCAAATTAATTGAAATTGAATTATAGAGAAGGTAAAAATGAATTTAATATTATATATAATTCAAGGGTGTTCTTGTCTATCAATACTTTTTTAACCTTCCTTATATATAAGCAAGAACATTATTGCACTTTTGACCGAAATACTATTTTTTTTTAAATCAAAGATAAAAACTTCATTGATGAAGCGGATCGAATCGCAATTCGGTACAAATGAAAGGAGGTGGAATCAACTCCACTCCCGACACTGCATAGAACTTGTTGGCTTTAGCTAACACACGGCAACAACGTCACGATCTCCTAATAAAAAACAAGACACATTTTGCAAATCACCTAACAAACCTTGGCAATCAGTAATTACATCTGAAAAATATGAATTATCCTTAGTGCCTCCATGTAAGGCTTTAACCACATTCAAACAATCTGTTTCCACAACTATGCATGAAGAATACCAATTTGATTTCAACCAACTGAGTACTTCACACATACTCAGAGCTTCAGCAACTTCAGGTAAAAATGGGCCATTTATTTTGCCTTGAATTGCTGTTAGATACCTCCTCCCAATCCCTTAATACAGCACCATAACCCATATTCATCTCATTAGGGAATAAGCTGCATCAATGTTGCACTTAATCCCACCCAGATTTTTTGGTCTTTTGCCATTGCACGACACCATCCCCGGACCCAAGATATTCCAATCAGCCACTTTAGTAACACTGGGCAGCCTGCCATTGGAACAAGGCCGACCACATAATTCAGAATTTGAGCCGACGTCCTGCTACTTTGCTTCCATACGATCTGGTTTTGTGTTACTCCAAGTGCCACAAAACCATTGCCATTTGACATTTTTTATCATAAGATAAATTCGGCCAAATCTTGTTGAGACAACCACCTGAAAATTATAATTATTTCGAGGCAGACCACATCAGCCCCGGCAAGTTCCCAACAATTTTGCGGCACGAACAGAAAAAAAGGACAGGCTTATCGTCTCCCAGCTGAAACATTACAGACAGGGCTTTAACGGAGATACCTGGACTTGCCTCAAATAATCTTTCCTTTGTTGGTAGCACATTATGACACGCTCTCCACCTAAGTTCTTGACTTTTGGCAGGGATTTTCAGGCTCATAAGCCATTCCCAATCGAACAGCTGCTCTACATTCAATGGCTATCACAGATCTTGACAGAGTAATCCCGATATCCCGACTTTACTGGTATACACCTTTTTATCCCCCACCACATCCAAGTATCCTCAGCATTGTGAGAGGCCAAGGAATGGAGAGGATTAAATCTTGGTCTCTCTATTATTGAAAGATCGTAATTATATCAACATCCACTGACGTGAGTTAGAAACCATTAAGCTATTAACAGATATATCACTCCAGGACTGTACGATGAAAAGAAACAAAGGCATTCTTATCCGGTAGCCATGGATCATTCCAAACAGAAATATTTTACCATTCCCACTTTCCCATCTACAATTATTGAAAACCAAATCCCTGCTGCTGCTAGAATACACGCCATATAAAACTAGGATTATTACCAAGCTTAGCGTTAGACAAAGTTGACGAGGATAATACCTGGCCTTGAACGTGCAGCCACAAAAGAATTCTGATTCACTTGTAGTCTCCAAATCTGCTTTCCCAGTAAGCAAGATTAAATTCATGCAATCGTCTGAAACTAAGGCCTCCTATGCTCTTATGAACACATAGTTTATCCCAAGCTAACCAATTAATCCCTCTTGAGGTATCCCTCCTTTACCCCACCAAAACGAATTCATCATCCTTTCAATTTCAGCACAACTCTCTTTAGGAAGAAGGAAAATGCTCATACGGCTTGTGCTATAGTTTTTAACAGAATCTCCTTTCCCGCCCTCGAGAGAATTTTCGACTTCCAACCTTGTAATCTGTGCCAGACCTTCTCTTTAATAAACGCAAAAATCTCTTTCTTATTTCGACCCACAAGAGACAGCAACCCCAAGTAAGAACCATGGTTTTGGGTGAGGGGACATTGAGCTGCTCACAGATGCATTGAATTACCTCATTATCTGTATTACTGCTGAATGAAATGGACGATTTCACATAATTAATAATTTGACCCGAGGCTTGGGAATATAAATCCAGACAACTTTTAATCCGTGCACATTCCGCTGCAGTAACTCTAAAAAATAAAAAACTATCGTCTGCAAAAAATAGATGGGTTACACTCGGCGCACCTCTCGCTATTTGACAACCATGAATCCAGCCTTTTGTCTCGAATTTTTGTATAATTGCAGAGAGTCCCTCTGCACAAAGAATAAATAAATAAGGCGACAAAGGATCACCTTGTCGCAAACCACGGCCCGGGATAAAAGACTCTGACTCAAATACCCCATGCAGCACCTTATATCACCGTCGTTACACATAACATAATTAGCTCGACCCACCTTGTGTGAAAACCCAGCTTTAAGCGGCCTTTAAATAATCCCATTCGATTCTGTCATACGCCTTGCTCATGTCTATCTTAAAAGCTGCAAAACCATTTTTTCCTTGCCGTTTCCGTTTGATATAATGATTTATCTCAAATGCTACCATAATATTATCCGAGATGAGTCTTTGAGGAACAAAAGCACTTTGAAACTCCGAGATTATATCTGGCAAAACTCGCTTTAATCTGTTAGCAAGGACTTTAGAGATCACCTTGTAAGATTACATTACAGAGGGCAATTGGACGTAAGTCTGTAACAAACTCCGGATTCCTCTTCTTCCGAATTAGAACTAAATTCGTATTATTTAAACCCACTGGAAAAGTACAAGATTTTAAAAATTCATACATGACGAAACCACTTCAGGCTCTGTAATCTCCCAAAATCTTTGATTAAATGCCGGATTCATTCCATCCGGACCTGGTGATTTGTCCGGAAACATCGAGAAAAGAGCGTCCTTAATTTTACCTCAGTGAAATCTACAAGCAGCCCTTCATTGTGTGCCTCATAAACTTTCTTCTCCACGCATTCGAGAATAGGATTGAAGTTGGTATCTGATGTAGAGAAGATATCTACTGACACCGAAATACTAGTTTATAACCCTAAAGCCAATATAATTACGGTTACTAGTCTACTGACTCTCCGTCATGTCTAGTTAACCAGGGAGGTTAATAATAGTAATACAATACTCTCGAACTGTGACCCATTGCAACCAATCGGGCCCTTTCAGTTAAGGATCCATTGCGTGCAAAAATGAGACCTTGTGGTGGCAAGAAGGCAGCCCAAGCCGTCATCGTATGGTCTTAAAAGTATGTACCAATGGACTGTAAGCCCACTTACAGGCCCAAGACTTCATGGAATCATCTTCATTATCAAAACTATCCCTGATCTGTTACGTAATTACTGGAATCATCCCCTGATTTTGAAAAATTGACAACCTTGAGGTCCCCAGCTGCAGAAGCGAATGGGAAGCTGCATGGCCTCCTCGGAAAGCTACTCTAATCAGATACGCATAATTTCACGAGTCACAAATGTAGATTTGTTTTTTGATCGCAGTTATTCTTTCTTTCTTTCTTTTTTTTTTTGTTTTTGTTTTTTGGATGTTTGACGCTTAGTCTATGTGCTTTCTATGCAGTCAACTTGTAGAATAAGTTGGAAATGTTTTTCCCTGTCTTGGACGCGATGAAGCAGCAATAAAAGTGAAAAAAATTGCAAATCCTCTGTTTGAATCCTTGTTGGTTGCTTATTTTTTAATCACTTGTCCAAAATTTCATACACACAGGTTGCTTATTTTTGTTTGTCTTCAGTGCTCTTATTGAGCGAGATTTTGATGGTTGGTCTCCCCACCCTCGTGAAATCTCATCAATTCATTAGGTATTTGAATTGTTGTATCTTATGAGACCTAGCTCTAGCCTGTTTTTGTGTGGTTTCTAATAAGATAATAGTAATTGGAGAACTAACTCGTGACTTTTTATATTTAAACTCCGCAGTAGAGAACATTATTGTACTTCAATCAGTTACTGGTTAGTACACTGTACACTAAGGCAGTACTATAATCTGATGGATACGTAGTATTTTTTAGAAGAAAAAGGGATACATAGTATTAATTTGTGAAATCAGTGATGTTTTTAACTCTCTGACTTAGTTACTAAGGTATGTGTTTATTATATAATCTTAGTTACTGTGTCATAGTTTCCATTTTATATTCACTGATGGTTCAATCTGTCATCTTAATTGCTTTTGAGAAGATAATCATGGTTTGAGTCACTTATGCTTCTGCAAAGCTCTGAGAAACATTACATAAGGTACATTTCACTGCATACTCTTGCTTCCTAAATTCTTGTCAATTTGTAATTCAATAGACTCAATGGGCACATACCATTGGTTACATCAACAACTTCTTCTAGGCGAAAGACGAGCATATGAATCTAGAAACAAATGAACATTTTTATTCAGATTCTTCCTCTCCCTAAGAGCACACTAATGTAAAAGAAATCAAACAGACAAATCACACTTGCATTAAATTAAGAATCCCTATCAATAATGAAAAAGTTAAAAGCCATCCATCTACACTCCCATACTCCATTGCATTGTTTAGCACTGGGGATAATCTGCTGGAGGATGTGGAAGGGTCTCCAGTGGTCCTTGCCCATTTTTAACGATGAACACCACAGACAAACCCCATGATAAATGTATCTCCAAATGGCAATGCATAAACCAAGCCCCTGCACCATATAAAATTGTCATCATCAAGTTTGTGCATGCAATTTTGCATATTTCTGTGTGGAAGTGGAAACAAAGACATCAAACTAGTTGTTGGGATATAATTATACATGAAGGGTTAATTGCAAAAATAAAACCTAAGATTTAGGCTAATTGCCAAAAAAAAAAAAAAAAAAAAGGGTCATCTTTGAAACTTACAAATATCCCCTTGACATTTATTTCTCTTTTACAAATTGCACTCTCAAGATGGTATTTGTTAAGTAAATTCATGTGTATAGGGATAAATACAAACCTACGGGGGTGTTTGTAGCACTTTAAGGGGGTAATTGTAATTTTGAAACATAATTGAAGTTTTTTTGTAATTAGGCTAAACTCAGGGCTAGTTTTATAATTATCCCTATACACATCAATAAGACACTCAAGACTATTTCCAGTAGATCAATACCTGGATTATCAGCAGTAAATCTAATTGCTGCCCATCCACCAACTGGAACTCCAATGGTGTTCATGTATGGTGGATCTACCAAGTTGAAATGGCGTTATCCGGTCATAATTACCCGTGCCATAGCCCACGACATAGAAGCTATACCCATGAAGGTGAATCGGATGGTTTTCAGTCGAAACAGTTGCAGTATCCTGCAAGATGAGATGAACCCTTGTCCCATACTCAAGCACAAAACCCTTGTTCCATTCATTGAGTTGGTATTTTTAGGAGCATTATTAGGAGCTCCGTTAACAAAATCATAGAATTTGAGGGGTGCCCCAGGAAAATCCTTCGTGAAGTACCCGTTTATACCCCTGTAATGAGCCTCTAAAGCGAAATATTAGGGCGGATAAAACTTATGTTATTCATCGAAGCAGCCATTACCCCACCATTAGCCCCTTGGCAGTTTTGTTTTGGGTTTTTCTACTGCACTTTTGCACATTTAAACCAATTGTGACAAAAAGGTTTTTATCAATTTCTTTGAACATTTAAAGAAGTATTTAGCCCTTTAAGCCCATCCATTACGGTTTTAACGGCAAGATTGTCATTAAAACTCGGTAGAGCGGCTGCTAATGATAGGCTATTCGGAGTGGCCCCTAAGTATTGAAAATAGGCTATTGAAGTTATGTTCTGGAATGGTACATTTTGTGCAGACATATAAGGCCCCATAGCCATGGAATATCTGGCTATTGGTTGATTTGCAGTGACCAGAACATTGAGGGTCTGGCCCGGCCCGAGCATCACCCGGCCTGTTGTGAAGGGCTTTGTGTATTCTGCATCAGCTTCTACTATAGTCAGTTTGTGATTAGCAATTCCAAAGAAGTTTTCTGAATTCAATCCTACGTTG